>MVGT01004482.1:159099-169810 GCA_002174775.1 Macleaya cordata
ATATATTATGCAAATAATAACTATACACATGTTATTCTCATCTGCAAATAATAATGTTTTTTGACTGTATATAGAGTTTCTACAATGAAAGTAAAACATTGAAAAGGTGAACAAATGAGTTAAAATTAACTTCTAGCAACCTAAAGAACAATATGAAAATTCAAAGATTTCCTGTTAAAATTGTTTCAAATGCTCCCTGACGGAGACCTGCTAGGGAAACAGATCCAATAAAATAATTCTTCTATCTCGTTCATCACATCTTTTTGTTCAGTTAGAGAAAATATTGGCTTGTGTTCCAATGAAAATTTTGTGAGTAACTTAGTTGATATCCTTAGGAAGCTATGAAATGCTTCACATCGTACCCCTAATATATGTGCCATGTGTATTGATGGGGCAGTTTTTACCAAATTATTCTCCATCCTATTGCATAAGGGTCCCATTCAAGGTACTTACTTAAAAAGGGCATTCCTTTGTCTAAAAATTTCCATCCGAACTCAAGTGTCTTTCACATGCCAATGTACCTTTTCAGACGATCTCATTTTATTCAAATATTTTATTTTTACCCATTAAGTTATAAGTAATCTGTATAATTTTAATCTATATAGATTTGTCTAGGGGCGCTCTTTCCATATTCAAACTATTTTATTTATAATAACCTTCCAATATATGGAATATATAAGATACAGGGGGTATATACAGATATACTAGGAGAGGGATAAGGATGCATGCATATACACAAAATGGCTACACGCACATGCGTGTTATACATAAAATGGTTCAGGGACGAACAACCTGGCGGAATCGCGGGCGTTATTAGACGGTTTGCTCTTATGTCGTCAGATTGGAGTCAGTAGAATTGCTGTCAGGGTAGACTCAAAATTGGTGGCGTCTTGGTTCCATAATAAATATAAGATCCCATGGACTATTCTCCTGTGGTGGAATAAGATCAGAGACCTTGCCCGTAACTTGGATCTTGTGGCCGGCCATGTCTATAGAAAGCTCAATGCCCCAGCAGATGCCATAGCGGCCATGGGATACTCCACTCGAACGGATCATATCTTTCTCTCTGACATCCCTAAGCGTTTAGTGGGTCTTGCTCGATTGGACAGAATAGGGATCCCTTATATTAGGAATGGGTAGCTAATGGCTTTTCGTTGCTGCTATCTGTATAGTGATGGCTAGTTAGCTTTTTTTCATGTAAGCTTTTTGTCGGCAGATTGGGTTTTGTGCCTTTAGGCATTGGGAGGTTTTGGCTGTGGTCCCCCTCCTGCTAGGACTTTTTGTTAATCAATAAATTTCTCCCTTGCTCCATCGAGGTTTTCTAAAAAAAAAAAAAAGGCTACACACACATGCTATGGTGTATGGTGGGACAGCCATCAGTCACCACGTATATAACAAAGGAAAAATGCTACAAGGACACGGACAAATGACCCCAATATGACATCTATTAATGCTTCGTACTTTCTGAACTAAATTTTCCTTTAAATAATATTTAGTTTATTTGGGTCTAAAGAGACCCAAATAGAAATGGGTTTTGGGTCAGACCCATCCTCACCTGATCACCCTTTCCTCTTCCCTCCCATTTGCTTTATTTTTTTCATTTCAATTACTACTAGTCTACCAGTGAGAGGGAGTCGAGAAAAAAAAGGAAGCTAGGGTTTCGACAGAAAAATCACTGGACCTCCGTCGCCGTCGCCGTCGTCGTCGTCGTCGCCGGTTAGTCCTCACTCTCTCTTTAACTCTCTTACTCTTTCTTTAACTCTCTTACTCTTTCTTTTTCCCTCACCATTAAGATCTAAAAAGGGTTTTTTATTTTGTCCTAACCTCTTTTAAATGGGTTTTAATTTTCACCAAATGAATTGCTGATTTTTTATTATGCAACCACTAACCTCTTTAAAATGCTTCTCAGCTTGAAGTGTTGCTAATTTATGGTAGTTTGGGTGCATTGGTGTATAATGAAATAAGGTTACTTCAAAGTTTAGTGTTCTATACTTTAACTGCAGAGTGTTAAGGCCTTTGATATTATGTACTATGTGTTTAAAAAGTGGGTGTTCCCTTTATATTTTTTATCGTGCAAATTGTGGATGGTTAGAACTTTGTTAAACAGGGTCAACAGTATGTCAAATGTTGGTACATATTAGGCCATGTTTTGTCAAACGTGGGTAATATATAGGTACATATATGGTAAAAAGAATCTAAAAGTGTGATATGTTGTTTTTTTGGTGTGTTGCGTGCAATGTCAATTTCTTTAACTTGGTAAGATTATAATTAGGTCTGCTTAATATATTGATTTATGAAGTCGGGATTTATTATCGGTCGTGACTCCTTGGAATTTATGATGGCTAAATTGACTTGTTCTTATTTTCTTATGTTGTCACGTATGCAGTAATATATTGGCTTTTCTAATGGAGGTAGGATCCTCAATTGATGGGATAGGAGGGGAAGGCATAGTAGATTGTGAATTGAACAAAAATCAAGATGAACCAATTGAGCCTAAGGTGGGGATGGAATTTGATAATGTTGATGACTTGCAGAGTTTCTTCAAATCCTATGCATGTCTAAAAGGATTTGGGATTAGAAAAAGATCAAGCACCAAAGATGAAGATGGGGTATCAAAATATATTAGGCTTGTGTGTTCTCATGAAGGCAATAGAGAAAGTAAAAGCAGTAATGCATTGAAGCCCAGGCCGATGAGTCGAATAGGGTGCAAGGTTGCAGTGGCTGCAAGATTTGAGCTAGATGGAAAATGCTTGATTATCAATGTCTGTCTTGACCATAATCATGAGATAAGTCCGTCAAAATCGCGTCTATTTCCCTTCCTCCCTAAAATCTTTTAGTGCCTTACGGAGGGAACAAATAGTTCGCTCAAACAATAATAGACCCCAAGGATATAAATTGAACACATCGAGGACATCAACAATTTGTAGGTGCATGGGATTTACATAAGCATTTTGTTTATTCTTCCCCAGCAAAAAATATTCTAACATGTACACCAATGCTAGCTTAACCTTATCTACATCGTCTTGGCACTTATCCAATGCATCTACCATTACATGCATATTTATATGTTTTGCATCATCAAAATATAAGTCACTAAGCCTAGATGACTTAAAAATCTCGGGAGGTAAACAAGCAGTCCTCCTGTAGACAGGGAGTCCTATTACCAAACTGAAGTCTCTTTTTGTGAACTGTAAGGTATTACCTCCAACGACAAACATCATTTTTTACTCATCTTCTATCCCTAGGCAGTCTACCACTCTCAATCAAAGACTGTGAACAATCGCTCCACAAAGCCCAATATATCGTTTATGACCTATTTATGGGATAACGAATTAATTTTTGCATGGAAGTGACCGGACTCTTTGATCTTCAAGGTTAATTTAGGAGGCATCCTGAAATAGAAAATACATGTAGAAAATTCAAACATTAGCAACAAGAAGCCTTAACATTTAATTCATAGATTTTTTTAGAATGATTTTCTCATATATTTTAGTTCGAACCTTATAGCAACTACATCGACTTTGATCAATTTGTCCACGCTACGAACTAGGAGGTGTTTCTTTAAGGCGTCCTTTCAAAGTGCATGTGGAAACAAGATGTTAGCAATAACAACAAAAACATAAACATAATACTAAAGGAAAATAACACTTTATTCTTTAAATAGATGAATTGTTACAGACTTCTTATTTTTTCTCTTGTATAACTATTTGCACTCACGACACATCGCATTGATACCACAAGTCAAACTTTTGACCTGCTTTTTACCTAATATTTACCTACGTTTTACCATAATTTTACCAAATATTCACTTATGTTTTACCTACGTTGTACCCAAGAGACAATGAACAATAAAGAGGCCTTGACCTGAATGGCATGTGCAACATAATTGCATTATAGTCTAACATTGCATGATCATGACTTCAAGAGAAAATGAAAAGACAACTGAGTGAAAGGGATTTTGGATTCTACCTACTATAAACAACGTGCGTATTTCGGAGAATAACTTTTTAGCATGCATCTAACAATTAGTTACTCTTCAAAAAATGATTTAACCTTTGATGGGGGATGAAATAGGTACAAAAGCATGTAAAGTGAGAGACAAGATGACATTGTTTATCATTTACTAAGAACATCTGTTCCTACCTCCTACAACATCAATAGAGTAGAGGACAATTTACAGGTAAGAATTGGCACCATTGATATGGCCAATGGCTACCAACCTGAACAATGTAGCCTAGTTTGAGTTCTCAATATTTAAAAAAAATGCAATATGGAGTCAGGGATCAACACCTTTCAAGCCTCGTTAGCTACTCCATAGTCATTGTTTCAATGGAAATTATGTAATTGAGTTTCCACCAGGACAGGTTCCCTTGTCTAACATCTACCAACTCTTCTTTGAACTCACTGCCTCAGAGACAAGATATTTATGAAACTGTGGCTCTTTAGATGTGTCATTGATAAACAAAATTTCAACTGACCTGTAAAGGGAATATGGCAATATAGTAATATCACAGCTGCATTTATCAAATTAATGTGATGGCTTGATAGGTAACACTAAAGACGATAAAAAAAAAAGAAGAAGAAGAAGATAGGTGGCATTAGATAAGAAGGCAGTTTGGACTTTTAGTAGATTACAATGAATCAAGTATTGAAAATGATCAAAAGCAGGGTCACTTTTTTATTAGAACTAGCTTTGTTCAAGGGGTTTCTAGATAGGTACAAGGAGATCTTATCAAAGACGTATCAAGGAGCTATAAATATCATGTGTCATAGTGTGCCATGAGCAAAAGAGGAAATCCACAGCGAACATTTCTGTACTAACATTTAGCAAACAACAATATTAGCATTTAGATGTCATACATGGAGCTTCTAGGCTCTCAAGTCATGCTGCAAATCAGGCATGTGGTAAAAATTCCCCAGCTTCATATCAGCTACCTTGGAAATTCTCAAATTTAATGACATTGGATTGGATAAGTTAAAGAGGAAAAATATTTCATAACTAGCCACAAAAGAAAAAAATATATATACGAATTAAACAGTGAATAGAGATATTCCACTTCTTCTTTAATACTCTTGTACTTGTACTTACACCTTGTGTGTTGTAGAAATCATAACACGTTATCAGCACGAGTCTCTACCACTCTCAGGATCGAGACCTCGATATTTTGTGATCAACCCGAAGTTTCTGGGCATCTCACAAAATCTCAAAGGTATACTTGTGTAGTTTTTATTTTCAATGTCGAATCTAACGAAGCTTGAGTTTGCTGCTTTAGATATCACTGGGAATAATTATCTTTCCTGGGTCTTGGATGTGGAACTCCATCTCGAGTCAAAGCAACTCGGAGATACTATTAGGGAAGGAAATCAGCTGACCACGCCGAGTCGCGCTGCTGCTGCTGCAACTATTTTCATTTGTCACCACATCCATGAGGGACTTAAATCTGAATATTTGACGGTGAAAGATCCGTTAGTCCTCTGGAATTGTTTAAAGGATAGATTTGGCCACTTCTCGATGGTCATACATCCTGGTGCTCTGAATGATTGGAGGAACCTGCGGTTGCAGGACTTCAAATCAGTAACAGATTATAACTTGGCTTTATTCAGAATAACCTCGCAGCTGAGATTGTGTGGTGATACTGTTACTAATGAGCAGTTGTTGGAGAAAACCTTCAGCACTTTCCACGCCTCTAATGTGCTGTTACAAAAACAATATAGAGAGTGTAAGTTTTAAAAATATTCTGAGTTAATCTCGTGTCTTCTAGTTGCTGAGAAAAATAACAAGTTGTTGTTATTGAACCATTGAATCTCGTCCCACTGGTTCTACTTCTGTACCTGAAGCTTATGCAGCGACTGCTTCAGGATAAGGACGTGGACGACATGGTTATAAGGGTAGGCACAGCAGACGCTACCGATGGAATAATTCCAAGAAGTGGAACAATATAGATCATACTACACAGAATCCTCAAAGAGGGATAACGCTGATCCCCAGGAGATGGATAGTGGCGAAACGAAGCAAAGTAAAGTGAGAGGTTGGAATAAACCCCCTAGAGATGTAACCTACTATCGTTGTGGCATGAAAGGACACCTAGCGCGTAATTGTTATACGGTCGAGCACCTAGTCGATTTATATCAAGCTTCATGTAAGAAAGCCAAAACTGGTGCTGAGATAAATTATATTTGTAATGGTGTTCCTACTGATGATACCCACCTGGAGTTGTCCGATATGTTTCTCGATCTAGAAGGAAAGGATGTAAGCAAACTAATTGGGGAATGAGCATGTTCATACCAAATAGAGTTTTGCTATACAATTGGGGGTTGAGTATGTTCATACCAATTGTACTACTTTTCTTGCACTACTTTTATTTATCTATAATATAAGTGTTTTGTGTATATGCTTATTCTTGCTTTATTTTTTAAAGGATATGGACCCAAGCAGAGGCATATCTCGAGATATTGGTCCAAGCAGAGACATATCCAAACAAAGCCAATATGGCGAGGATGTTTGTCTAGCAGACAGTGCTACGACCCATATAATCCTCCGAGATAGTAAATTTTTCACGAGCTTGAGTATGTTCAAGGCTTGCGTGGATACTATCACTTGTACGACCAGTTTGATTGAGGGCTCTGGTAGAGCTAGTATTATGCTCCCGGGTGGTACAATACTTGATATTGATAATGCTTTGTATTCCTCTAGATCTAGGAGAGATCTGTTGAGCTTTAAAGACATACGTCGTAATGGATACCACCTTGAGGCAGTGAATGAGCATGATATGGAATATTTGTGTATTACCTCCACTGTCTCACACTATAAGCGTATATTAGAGAAGCTTCTGGCTCTCTCCTCTGGTTTGTATCATACGATAATAAGAAGTGTTGAATCTTATGCCATCTTGAACCAGAAGTTCAATGACCCGAAAGCGTTTATGCTTTGGCATGACTGACTTGGTAACCTAGGTTCTACCATGATGAGTAGAATAATCCAAAACACGCAGGGACATTCATTACAGAATATGAAGATTTTGATGTCCAAAGATTATGTTTGTGTAGCGTGTTCCCTGGGTAAATTGGTGCTTAAACCATCTTTAACCAAGGTCGTGGTTGAATCCCCAGCTTTTCTACAATGAATCAGGGAGATATTTGTGGGCCTATTCATCCCTAATGTGGACCATTCCGATATTTTATGGTCTTGGTGGATGCTTCTGCGAGGTGGTCGCATGTTTGCCTATTATCCACTCATAATGTTGCCTTTGCACGTTTGTTCGCTCAGATTATATGATTACGTGCACATTTCCCTGAATTCCCTATCAAGTCTATCCGTCTTGATGGAGCTGCCGAGTTTACATCTCAAGCTTTTAACGCTTATTGGCAAGTAGTTGGCATCGACGTAGAGCATCATGTTGCTCACGTTCGTACACAAAATGGTTTAGCAGAATCATTTGTGAAGCGCCTTCAGCTCATTGCTCGGCCAATGCTTATGAGAACTAAGCTACCGGTTGCAGCCTGGGGATATGCCATTTTACATGTAGCTACGTTGGTTCAAATTCGTCCGACTACATATCATTTGTATTCTCCTATGCAGCTTGTTATGGGTCACCAACCAAACATTTCACACTTGCGTGTATTTGGTTGTGCTGTGCAAGTTCCTATTGCCCCTACGCGACATACCAAGTTTGGTCGTCAACGTCAACTAGGAATATATGTTGACTTTGATTCACCTTCTATTATTCTTTATCTTGAGCCAATGACAGGTGATGTTTTTACCGCCCATTTTGCGGACTGTCATTTTGATAAGACAGTCTTCCCGTCATTAGGGAGAGACAATCCATCGTTAGTAGAATGGCAGGATTCTTCATCAAAAGAACGACATGCAATTTTCTGGATCACACCATCTATGTCTCATCTTGATCCATACACCAATGCCTGTGACATTGAGGTGCGGAAGATTGTTCATCTTCAGGAAATTTCCAATGAAATGCCTGATGCATTTAATGACGCAGCTAAAGTAACTAAGTCATATATACCTGCTGCAAATGCTCCAGCTAAACTTGATGTCCCGGAGAGACATGCTGTAAAAGCTGATGTCCCGAGAGGGCATGTGACCCCAGTAGGACAGATTGCAGCAAATGAGTCGTCTAATGCACGCCAAAAGCGTGGGCGACCTCTTGGTTTGAAAGATTCTGTTCCCAGGAAGAGGAAATGCCAATCAATAAATGTAAATACTCCAAGAGAGAGTATCATTGAACGATCCACATTCTCTGATGATATACCTCTTGAAGAAGGCAAATCCCTAGGAGAGGGACACGTAACATCCCCAAGAGAGGGACATATACATAAAAATGAGGAAATCTCCATAAATTATGCATATACCAGAGAAATGTGGAATTACAATGAAATAATTGTCGACGATATTTTTTCTTTCTCAGTAGCTACTGACATCGTCACAGAGAACGATGACATTGAGCCTCACTCTATAGAGGAATGTCGACATAGAATTGATTGGGCAAAATAGAGAGAAGCTATCCATGTAGAGTTGGCTTCCCTTGCAAAGCGTGAGGTGTTTGGAACGGTTGTACCAACACCCGCGAATGTGAACCCGGTGGGAAACAAATGGGTATTTGCAAGAAAACGCAATAAAAATAACGAGGTCATTCGTTATAAGGCGCGACTCGTGGCATAAAGTTTTTCACAGAGACTCGGGATTGATTATGAAGAGACATATTCTCCTATTATGGATGCAATTACTTTTAGATATCTGATCAGTCTGGTAGTCTCAAAAAGACTCGACATGCATCTGATGGATGTGGTTATTGCATATCTGTACAGAAAGTTAGATACATGTATTTATATGCGAGTCCCGAAAGGGTTATTTTTACCTAAGGGAAAACCATGCCATTTGTATTCACTTAAGCTCAAAAGAGCTCTATATGGATTGAAACAATCTGGGCGGATGTGGTATAATCGCCTTAGTGAATACTTGATAAAGAAAAAATATGTAAATGATCCCATTTGCCCCTGCGTTTTTATAAAGAAATCAGAATCTGGATTTGCAATCATCGCTGTGTATGTCGATGATACCAACTTAATCGGGACACCTGAAGAGCTCCGTAATGCTGCTGAATACCTGAAGAAGGAATTCGAGATGAAAGATCTCGAAAAAATGAATTTTTGTCTCGTCTTACAGATCGAGCATAACTCAAATGGAGTTTTAGGCCATCAAACAACATATACTGAGAAGATCTTGAAGCATTTTAACATAGACAAAGCACATCCATTGAGTACTCCTATGGTTGTGAAACCTCTTGATATTGAGAAAGATCCTTTCCGACCAAAAGAAGACAATAAAGCACTACTTGGTCCTGAGGTACCATATTTGAGTGCAATCGGCACATTGATGTACTTGGCCCAATGTACCAGACCAGACATTGCATTTGCAGTTAATCTGTTAGCCAGGTTCAGTTCTGCCCTGACAAGGAGACATTGGACAGGTGTCAAGCAGATTCTCCGTTATCCTCGCGGAACTACAGACATGAGATTATTCTATCCGAGAAACCCATCAAATGGCTCTCAGATAATGGGATACACTGATGCCGAATATCTCTCTGATCTCTACAAAGCTATCTCCCAATCTGGTTATATTTTTACAAGTGGAGGTACAACATTTTCTTGGAGATCCAGTAAGCAATGTCTTCCAGCCACTTCTTCGAATCATAATAAAAGAATCCATGGATTCATGAATCCTTAGAAAACATGAGTCTTTGGAAACATAAGTCCCTAGAAACATGAATCCTTTGGTTTGTTTGGCAACTATAAAAGAATCCATGGATTCATGAATCCTTAGAAGCTTGAATCCTTTGGTTTGTTTGGCTGCCATATAAAATCCAAGGAAAATCTCTATTTTGTTGTTTTAATTTTGTGGGGTATAATCTGCATTGAGTTAGGTGAATACATAGTGAGTCCTTAGTTTAAAATTTTAGCAAATTCTAAGGGGGGAGATGGGACTCCAAAATAGGGATTTTTGGCAGCCAAACAGACCAGGGAAACATGAATCCATGGTCCCCATTAAATCCCTACCTTAAAATTCTCCATCCAAACAAACCATAAGTGGACATTTAATAGCTGCTAATTGGAAGGCAGGTGGCACTATTCTAGCTAACTAAGGGACAGGTAATTTGAGGCCGGAGGCTTTGGACTCTTGGAAACATGGGTCTAGGTGAACCTCACTTAGGGAAGTCTTCTTTAAATAGTAATCTAGTTAAAAAAAACTGTGTGAAAACATTTGCAGTGTAAACTTCTAAAACTTATACTTTTTAACTTTGTAACCAGAATTATCATAAAGTGGTGACATTTCAATTCTAAAACCTCTCCCCTACTTTCGAATTGCATTTTAAGGTTTTTCTTTGGAGCTTGGGACATTTTTAGTTAAACCCGCCAGCGCTCTCATTTCGCACTCTGGTTATTGTTGATTCTGACAGAAACACAAAGAGTAAGACAGACTCTAGCAAAGTCATTAGACTAATTACCAAAAAATTCATAAGACTCAGGAACATAAAGCATTACTCTTATTTATTTTTATTTTTATCAGCTTTTGATTTAGTAAATTCCTACTCAGATTCCCAAAGTACCAAATGGTGAACATCTGCACTAAAGGCGACCTTATTCATACACCCCACTTGTATTTGCATGTCGCCAAATGATTCAAATGTGCGCGCGC
>MVGT01004482.1:170064-196663 GCA_002174775.1 Macleaya cordata
TTAAACTTTTATTTTAACCATTGATTTTAAATAGGTAGATTTAAAGTTAGAAGTTTTAGAACAGGCTCATTTCAGATAACTATGTTCTCCTTATCATGCAGATCATTCTCTTAAAAAAAAAATTAACCCTTGGATGCATTCCATGTGGAACCCACAATGGGAGTTTTTTGCGAGGATGATTTCCTCATCATGTAAATCAAAATCAGTATTTGATCATCTCTATATAGACCCCATGGACTGGTGTAAACAAAGTGTAAGAAAGAGTGTAGTGTTAGTAGAGAAAAGTGGGGTGTTAGTACTAAAGTGTTACCTCTCTTATGAAGGCACTTGTTTGTTAGTAAAAAATAGGGAATTTTAGGGTTTAGTCCTGAGTTGATAATCGAAACTGGGTTTAGTCCCTCCATAATCTAAAAAGCTGACGTTAGTCCCTTTTTAGATGGAAATGCACATTTAGATGTTAAAATGGCACACAATTTTTAAATATTTGTGGTGTTTGGACAAAACTACCTTCACGTGTTAAACACACGAGGGACTTAAGTAAAATCACATTTTATGCCAAAAATGCCCCCTCCCCCTATCCAACGACCGGGGTACATCAATATGATCGACGGTGGCAATTGAATTTTGATTAAATGGGGTATTTGATTCATAGGCCATCGATGCTACAAATATGTTCTTGAAGGGGGGTAACCCTCTTACTGTTAACTTCAAATTGATAACATGGACACTAATTAAATTGTAATATTTTCACTGAATAATTTTTGGTCAGTTGTTGCATTGAATTTATCTCTGGATGAGTGGGACAATGTGGTATAGAATCTTGCCATAACTAATTATTTCCATTATAAAGAATGATCTTGCAATAAAGAGCTGGTACAGTGATTTCTGTTCAAGGCTGATAAGACCAGAATTGAAGCTAAGCAAAGAAATGTTATTCACAGTTAAGGGACCGAAATCCAAAGGGTTATTCCACCTTCTCAACTGACTATTAAACCATCTTATGTTCATATTTTCAATATGTAAACCCCTAACGTGTTCTATTATAATCCCAGTTGTACTATGATTTACAAGGCCTTGGTAACCGGTCGGTAATCGATCAACCCGTCTTTGTAATTTGTCCATCTACTATTAGCTTAGTTAATATACTTGACAGTTGTTTTCTCGTGAAAGGCAGTGAAAAATGAAAATATACAAGTTAGAAAATGTGTCAAAAGAGAATGGAAAATACAATTGAAATTAGTCTTAAATCTCTTCTGTAAATATATAAATTTGAGTTACATCCTTTTTCAGTTCATCCTCCTCCATTGATAAAGATTAAAGCCAGTAACCAACTATACCGATATGAAATGCTAAAAAGAGTGAGTTATCTCTGATTTTCAAACCTAATATACCTTATTGCAATTACTTGATTCACTACCTCCACCCATTATAAAACTAGATGAACAATATAGAAAGTTGAGCAAGAAGAACCTGGATATGTGCTTCTGCTAGAAAAATTTTAGGCTTTTCAACATGTAAAATTCCCACTTTCGAAATTGGCAATTTTAACTTCAGCCTTAAAATCCTATTTACAGGCTTTGAAGAAGAAGATATGACCGTTTGTTGCCAACAGTCATGTTTGAGGCTCAACTGTGATCATCGTGACCATCGATCATACTGCTATACCCCAACCATTGGATAGAGGGGGGAGGGAATTTTCGGCATAAAAAATGTGATTTTACTTAAGTTAAATATGTGAGGGTAGTTTGGTCCAAAAACCACGTGTTTGGAAATCGTGTGTCATTTAACAGTTAGATGTGCATTTTCTTCCAAAAAGAGGCTAACATCAGCTTTTTAGATTATGGAGGGATTAAATCCAGTTTTGATTATCAACTAGTCACTACACCCAAAAATTTTCTAAAAAATAAATTCAGCTCAAAGAACAAGTGCAATACATGTGCACAACGCTTGAAGTCAAAACCTGCCCTGAGATTTGAGAAAGAGCCCCTAATAAAATTCAGAAAACCAGAAGCAAATTGGAAAAATGGTGACGACCCTGAACTCGTATATTCACAAAATTATTTGTTCCCTTAAATACCCCAATCTTAAGTGTTTTGCTCGGTGTTTTGCTTGATTATGCTCAAGGCCAACCCTACTCGTACTCTAATAATCGGCTTGACATCGGCTAAAATGAGCTAATATGATCCTCGTGCCCACAAAAGCACAATGTAATTGTAGTGTAAAAATAAGTGGGGTGATTTTAGTAAAAAAGAAAGAAAGTGGGTGTAAAGGCCTAACAAAAATGGGGTGTAAGTAAATTTTGTCAATGGGCCACCTTTATGGGACAACTGGACAAGTGGCTTTGAAACTAAACTCCCCGGGAGGAATACGATCTGGAATTCTGAACTCAAAGAAATAAAAAAGGGTATCTTTACTAATGAAAGCTTTCCATTAAAAAAATCGTTAACTAGCCGTTGGCATGAAGACAACAACGTTCAAAAAAATTTTGAATTCTTAAGGAAACCCATTTATTTGTTGCTTTACACGCTGTAAGAGACCCGTTTAAAATCAAACCCTATTCAGCACTTACGCTTCCAATTCTCATCTCTCTCTCTCTCTCTCTCTCTCTCTCTCTCTCTCTCTCGTTCTCTCACTAGGGTTTTGGATCCTTGCCTTTGTCAATCATCTTCTGTTAGGAAAGAAAGACGAAGAAGAAGGAGATCCCATCTCTCATCTTCCTTCTTCTTCTTCTACATTCTCTCAATACCTGTGTTTCTTTGGGGATATTATTTCAATCAAGTGTTCTTGAATTGTTTAAGAAACCCTATTTGTTTCGTTCTGTGTCTTTGAATCAGAAGAAAGGAAAAGATGACCACCATCAATAACTATTCGGAAACTCAAGATAATACACCTGCTGCCATGGCTCGTACTGTCACGGCTTCAAAACAGCCTGTTTCTGTAGCCAAGACCGTCGATACCCAATCTGTTCTTAAAAGGTATTGCCCTAGATGTCTCATCTCCATTGGTTTCATATAAATGGTTTCTGTTATTAGGGGTGTTTTCAATTATTGTTTTTAGTTCTTAAACATTCTGGAATCTCTCTTTTGTAGTTATTACTTTCGATTTGATTCTTGGGGGTTTTTTCTGAATTGGGATTTTGATTGGAAAATTTGTACTATTTTGATTCTTCAATTGGATCCTCTGTCTCTCTGGTACATGCAGGATGGGGTTTTGGGTTTCTCTTGCTTGTTTGGTTTATTAACCTAGGGTTGTTTTTTCTTTTCGGTCGGTTATTAACCTAGGGTTTCATTGTATTGATTCACATTTCAGTAGTTTTTCACCCTGATCTTCCAAATGTAATATGATTCACCTCAATTGAGCATCATCCACTTTGGATTCTTGATTTTTATAGACTTCAAAAACACTGATGATGCCAAATTCCTCAACATAAGAAATTTGAGGATTTCTTACTGATATTGGTTCTTTTTTGCTTTTTGGAATTTATGCTCTTTTGATTGGTTTTCTTTCTAATTCTGAGGTATTATAGGTTTTTCTAAATCTGATTGTCTAATGTGCTCTTACTGATTCATTGAAAACAGGTTGCAATCTGAACTAATGTCTCTAATGGTAAGAATCAACCTAGGGAAACCCTTCACTCTCTCTCTCTCTCTCTCTCTCTCTCTCTCTCTCTCTCTCTCTCTCTCTCTCTCTCTGTTTCTTTGTTTCTAATTGAGAATTTTTTATCCCTTGTTTGTTTGTAAGTCCTGCAATTACAGTGCAAAGTTCCATCTTTTCTTAATTTGGGTTACTGGATAATCAGATGAGTGGGGATCCAGGGATAACTGCTTTCCCAGAGGAAGACAACATATTCTGTTGGAAAGGAACCATCTGTGGAAGCAAAGAAACCGTGTTCGAAGGAACGGAATACAAGCTCTCTCTTCAATTCCCGACCGATTATCCGTTCAAATCTCCAAAAGTGAAATTTGAAACAATGTGTTTTCATCCCAATGTAGATGTGTATGGAAACATTTGCTTGGACATACTTCAGGTACAACTAACTGCATATACAATTTCTACTTTTACCTGTTTGGGTTCTTTTGTTTTTCCTTTGTGAATCTAATAAAAAAGAAAAACTGGTTATTTGATCTAGGATAAATGGTCATCTGCATATGATGTGAGAACTATACTGCTTTCTATCCAAAGTCTGCTTGGAGGTAAATTATACATTAAATCTTCCCTTTCTGTTCTTGATTTCTTTCTATCTATAAGTTTTAAGGATTTTTTTTAAAACCTGTTTGAGTAATTTAGTTATTGTATTTTTTGCTTATAGAACCAAACACAAGCTCACCTCTGAACACCCAAGCAGCATCACTTTGGAGCAATCAAGAAGGTCAGTCTAACAAGAAAATTCAAGATGGGTTTCTTTTGTTTTCTTCTTCTTCTTCTTCTTCTTCTTCTTCTTCTTCTTCTTCTCTCTTTCTCTCTCTAAGTTTGTTTTTTGGTTTCCTGATTTGAAATTTATTTGTTCATGTTCTTGTTGTATTGCAGAATACAGGAAGATGGTGATTAAGACATACAAACCTGCTTCTGCTTAGCTTTCATATGATGAAGGGATTCATCTGATTAGCAGTTTGGATTATGTTTTGCTGTGTTCCATTTTTCTACTTTTTCATTTTTCTCATTAAGATTGTTTTAGTACACATTTATAAGAAAGTCAGAGTTTACATTCTACTCATCAATTGAATGAATCTCATGTTGGTTCAGATTTACAAGAAATCAATATCTCTCTCTCTCTCTCTCTCTCTCTCTCTAGCCAAATTATCAGACTCTAAAGCCCTGTTTGGTGCACAGTTGTGATTCGCCCATTATGCAAATTTTTGCACATTATTAAATCAAATTTCTTCATTTCCAAATTTACAGTTGGTAGCAACGTTAAAAAAAAAAAATTTGTTATTACAAACAATGGAGATCGAAAACCACAAATTCATACCACTTTTAATTACTTTTTCATGCCAGCTTCCTACAAATTGATACAAATATTTGCAATCACATATTTGCACCAAGAAACGAAGTTACCCATCGTCTATCTTTTTCTCTTATATTCTCCATTTCAAACTTAGAATCCGCATACAAATTCACACAACGTTGTTACAAGGTTTCGAGATGATCTAAAGACTAATTTTTTGTAAGGATCATTATTGCCAAAACTCATATCATTAACTTCAAATCAACTTTTGATGGGCTAGCATTAATGTATTTCTCACAAGATATTTGTATGAGTTTTGGTAGAATAACACTAAAATTTGACACTGTCTGCTCCACTCAACTAACAATACAAAAATAATTTGTTGGTTATGTAGAGCCGACAACACAATAACAATTTATCATATGAATATTATTACACCCCTTTTTTTACTTGAAGCTTAATTTGTCACGAAATCCACACAAAAAAGAATATCATTTTTAATTCTTAAAACTTCTTTGTGAGGATTATATCTTTGTCACGAAATCAATCCAAAAAATCACATCATTCTTAATTCTTAAATTTTTTTTTGTGAGGATTATTTCTTCGTCACGAATCCTTACAAAAAATCACACCTTTCTAAATTTTTAACCACACCAAAATTAGATGATAATTTAGCGATGAATGAATGTTCAAAATGGTAGTTTCATGATTTGAAGATTTTTAACAATATTTTCTTTTCTTTTATTTTTTTCGGATATTTTGTATCCAAAAGCTTTCAAAAACTCATATGTCCGCAGTTCTTAAAATTCGAAATTAGTTTTTGAATCTTTAATACCAAATGTAATTTCAAAAGTTTGAAAATTTTAAGAAAATAATCCACATTTTTGGATTGTATCCTAATTTTTGAAAACTTTTTTTGAATGGCGCTAAACACGGTTTTGAAAATTTCAATCGGTTTTTTTATGGACTGCTGGTATCTAGAATCCTAGTTTTCTTTTGAGCCATCCTAGGTTACTAGCCATCTTAATTTTTTCAAAACTCTCCTATAAGCCATCCTAGCACTAAGAGCCATCCTTTTTAAAATACTTACAATTTTATATTTTTTAAAGGCCACTGGTAACTACCATCCAAAATTAGATAAGGGCTGTGAGGTGATATGGGCTGTTCAAAATAGGATAAATGCCATAAGTGATATGGGTTGTTTCACTAATTTTATATATTTATTTTGAGGTCCCTAGGAGTTTTTTTTACTAACCACTTTTCTAAGGGCTACTGACCAAATCCCATCTTCTTCTCCATACAATTTTTGTTTCTTCATGAACCTCCGAACATAGTTTTTCGGACGCCGGTAGCATTCTCCGGTAGCATCATTTTGCTGTTATTAACATTGTGGATGGTGATGAAGTTGGGAAGAAAGCTTCATTAATGGATGATTCTTCTCAAAATACTTGGGAAGAGATTATCGGATCTTCCAACCCAATCAAACAAGAAAAATCTGAGGTAAGACAATCTATTAATAAGTTTATTCTTCAATTTTTAAGTTCAAAACTGCTTTTTTTTTCTCCGTCGTTGTTTGTTCTTACTGGTACGAGGGGACAATATAATAAATATTCTATCTGGTATATAGGAACAAGATGATAACTGTTCTACCCAGAATAGGCGAACAATCTGACAAATGTTCTACTAGTGGTAAGGGTAGATCGTAAATTCCACAATTGATTTTGAATCAGGGCATCGACAACCTGCACAGGAAGAAACGCAGATCGATCGTGAAGATTCCTTGGCGCCTGGGTGGTGCCAGCCTAAGGGTCTCTGACAGTTAAGTTAGTTTAACTTGAAAAAATAAGTAAAAGAAAAAGAAGAATAAACGAAAGAATCTATACCACCTATCTCTGAAGATCGTGGGTGTGGGTGTTGGAGGATGGTGTCCTTGACGTAGGATCTTAGATCTGAATGCATGATCTCCTCGTAAGGATGGTGTTCCCGATGAGCAATGGTTGTAATTTTTTGTTTTTAGCTACATAGAATTTTCCCTTAGAGAAAGTGAGAGAGAGTGCGAGCCAGTCCCCCTTCCATCTGTTCCCTTCCTCCTTTAATAGGAAGGGAACCCTCATCACCCCAGATCTTAGGAATATATTTTGGCGGTTAAAGAGTCTTGTGACTACTGAGCTCCTCATTTGAATTCCTCAATCCTAAGGAGGATATTATGACAGTTAGGGAGTCCTGCGTGGACTGAGCTCCTACTTTGAACTAGTCAATCCTTATCTATTTTTGAATTTTGGACCATAGAGATTGATCTTGGGCTACTAGGCTCCTGGGTCTGGTAAAAGGTGCAAGCCTTTCGATCAATGGACCACTGGACCTATCAACGAGTTTTGGCCACTACAGTTTGTCCCCCACTCTCTAAGTCAAGAGTTCTTGGGTTAGAAAGTAACAGTCGTCCAATGAAGTTTATGTTAGCCCTTTGTTCTGAGGTAGTCGACCATTGTGGTCGAGTGAAAGCCCCTTTGCCCAATGGTTCAGAGCAGTCGACCTAGGATGTCGGCTGCGTAGCTTAACGAATGATGCTCAGCCGACCCTAGGGGTGGTTGAGATGTAAGGGAGCAGCTGACCACAGAAGTAGGCTGAAGCAATCGACTATGGGGCCGACTGAAGTAACCAACCGCAAGAGTCGATATCGATGTACAAGTATGGTCGACCAGGGGGACCGTAGAAGTGCTTGGCACTCGGGGCTTAACACCAGTCGACTTAGGTCGTCGACTATAACCCTAGGCACACGGTGCATGAATGCAGTCGACCACTGACATCGACTGTTAGTTTGGGCATATGATGCTTGGATGCAGTCGACCATTGATGTCGGCTGTAAGTTTGGGGCACATAGTACCTAGTAGCAGTCGACCTGTGAGATTGAGCGTGAGACCTTACTAGGATCTATGTAATCATTGCCCCATTGAAGTCCCATTCGGCCTCAGCTCTGGGCTCGACTCAGTCTGAAGATGGAAAGTCCAGAAGGATGATGACCGTTCGGTACTTCATCACGTGGCACCCCCTTATTCGCTCTCCAAAGCGTGTTTTTTCTCCGTAAGACTCGCCTAGTGAAATCTTAACATGTGTCCCCCACTTTTAAAGTCGTGTTTTAAAATAGGAAAGTGCCCTTTCCTTCTTCCTCACTTGGCGCTTTCACAGAGAAGAAAAAGTGAGAGAAGTTTCAGCGGTGTTCTTTCTTCCAACCTTCAAGATTTTCTTCCGTTCCGGCGAGTTTTTTCTATTATTTGGTGAGTTCCTTTCTCTTTTTTCTTCATTTCTCTTGAAATCTTTTTCCTTTCTTCTGGAATTTTTACTTTTTTTCAAAAATTTTGTTTGCTTTCTTCTTGAAAATTTCTTTTTCTTCCTTGCTTTTCTGAAAATTTCTTCTATTCTCTTTTCTATTTTTGCGTATAATCTGGGGCTTTTGTAGCAGAAACCCCTATTCTCTTCTCAGTTGAACCCCCTTTTTTTAAAAAAAAACCTTCAAACGCTATTTTTTTCTTTCTTTTCTCCTTTTTGTTTTTTGTCGGGGTTGTCTTTTTTTTTTCTGGTTCTCTGTCTTACCGGCTAGATTCCAGTTTTTCCTGGTGGTAGTTTTAGCCTGGAAGAATTCCTTTTCCGGAAGGGGTAAGATCTAGAACTGCCGATTCCCCTTCCCCACTTCTTTTAAAAAAAGAGAGAAGAAAAAAAAATGTTTATGTTACCATGCGTTTCGTCTCCGAGTCAAGTTCGACAAGTAGCAGTAGACTGGACACGTCGACTGCAAGTTCTGTGCAGTACGAAGTAGGGGCAGACGATGTTACTGTAGCCGAGTCGACCCCAGAATTATTTTTTGAGACATTGATGTAGTCGACTAGGATGGTCGATAGGGTCGAATCGGGTGCCGTTCCGCTGGCCGGTCATCCAGACTTTGGCTTGATAGAAGCCACAGTCGACTGCAGAGGTGATGGGATGGATGAAGATGTTGATGTCAACTCCGTGGGGCGCATTCAACCTCAGGACATATTGCCAAACAACCCTAGAACAAAGCTTGATTCATCAGACATAACTCGACTGCGTATCTCTTACCGAATCCCAGAATCCGTACAACTAAGGGCTCCCTCAGGACACGAGCGAGTCGACTGGGATGTCCCTGGGTGGACCTTTCTTTATGAGGTGTCCTTCCTTCAAGGGCTTCGACTGCTAATCCCCAAGCTAGCGCAAGAAGTACTCAGATACTTCGAAATTGCTCCAAGCCAGTTGACGCCGAACGACTGGAGACTACTAATTCTCGAAGCCTTGGGTGAGCAGCGTGGGACTGCGGTTGGCCTACAAGAAATCCTACATTCCTACTACTTGAAGGAGCACGACAAAGAGGGTTGCTACCAGTTTGTGCTCCGAGTTGGACGGGAGCACCTGATAAGTCGCTTGACGACCAACGATCGCAATTGGAAGGAGGGCTACTTCCTGGCTAAGGGTAGATTAGTCCTTGGGTCGAATCCAGAGTTAGACATCCCCAACTCTTGGCGAGTGAAAGGTAAAATATTCAATAATAGAGTCCTAATTCCCTGTCGACTGAATTCTTATTTGTTGTTTTTATTTGTAGGGCGAAAGTTCAACCAAGCTCATGTACACAGCTCTACAGTTGTCGAACGAACTCAACAAATTCTTGCCATCTCCGAGGTCGATCGAGATTGGAGAATTCTACTGTCGGAAGAGCGCCTCTCTTTGAGTCATCTATGGTCAACTAAGGATCTTGAAGGTACCCCTCTTCCTAGAGTCGTAAGCTCGTTGTTTATCATCCTTAAAATCAGAGTGCTTGAGCTGTTTGGGTACGAGTTTTCATTTGTTAAGCACCTAACTCCTCGAGAACGGGTCTTTGCAGACTACCAAATGACGGAAACCTTTTAGATCCCGTCTACTGAAGAGGTTGCGGCTCAGATGCGGTCAAAGATGTTCAAAAAGAAGAAGTCGACCGCGAAACAACTGACTGAAGCTTCTGCTGATGTGGTTGAAGGTAGCTTCTCGCCACCACCATCCCAAGCCCCGGTAGAGTTGAGCTCAGCAGCGGGTAAAAGGCAAAGGGTCGAGTCTGTCGACCGGACGGAGCACGCCATCACGTTGTCATTTCCAAATGATATATCTGTTTACTCCGACCCTGCTGCTATCAACGGATCGGTTGAGAAACTGCTTTTTCCGTCGGACGAGGCTCGGCTCAAGGAACTCGGCTTGGCCGCGGCTTCTGACTATGCAGTTGTTGAAGCTTTCAAGGTAGATCTTCTTACATGATATTTCATGGTTGATTTCCATACTTAATTGGTTTTAACTTCCTACTTCCTTTTGCAGTCTCTCCAAAGCATGCCTTTTCTCCGGTCGAACAACGTGGCACTTGATCGCAAGGTTAAGTCGTTGCAGTCGACTAATCACTCCATTCGAGTAGAATGCGAGCAGCTGAAGACTCTCGAATCTGAGAGGTCTACTACATTGGCCAAGTCCAAGAAGACGTGTGCCATACTTGAGGCTGAAAGGAAGCAGCTGATGGCTGACTTGGCGGCTGAACGTTCAAAGAACGCTAGCCTCCTCGAGCAGCTCGAGTCTGTTGCTCTGGACTCCATACTCAAAACAAGGGCATAGCTTATGAGGGAGTTCAAGGCCGGAAAGAGTGCCAATTGGAATCCTGATGAGGCCATCGCACTCTACAAGAGTGATCAGAACTCTGACACCGAGCCTGCCATAGAGGAGCTCGAGCTTGAGAGAAATGAAGTCGATGCTCCGACTGAAGACCTGGGAGAAGCCGACGCACCCACCGCCTGAATTTGTATTTTTTCTTGTATTCTCCTTTACTCTTTTTTTTTGTAAGTGCAAAACCTCTGTAAGCTACTTGGTAGCATGTGGAAATCAATGCAACACTTAGTTTTTCTTTGCCTTCATTTTTTTTTCTTTGCCGTACAATGGAATTGTGGTTGTCGATCACATTGAACAGACGAGTGAGACTAACTTTGTTGACTTGTACTTTGAAATTCCTTTTTGACCTTGTCGACTGTGATCACCTTTGTTCAGCTCTCAATTATCGTTTCGAGTGCAATATCTTTTTGTTCTTCTATTCTCAATCGTTGTGTTGAGTTCGAACTTGCCTATGCCTTAGAGCATTCATACTGATCTTCAACTAGAAGTTTCAGCAAGTGGCGCTTTCCTTGTTGAGTGCGATCGATCATGGATCTGTAATTTACTAACTTAAGTCAGTAAAGCTCTTAGAAAAAATGAAAATAAAAAGTTGGGGTTCGAAGGTAATACTGTATTTTTAGTTGTATTGTCCTCTGTGGCCTGCAGACGTTGTCACCTAATGTATACTTGCAAATCTGAAACAGGTTAGGGTGGCCAATAGGATTGCTATCGGCCCTCCGATGCTTAAGTTAGTAAATTCTTCTAGGAAAGAAACGGCATAAAATGAGAGAGTTTCAAAAATGGTACGACTTCAAGTTTGTGGCGTTCCAGCTGTTCTTCACCGGTTCTCCATTCGCCCAGCTGAGTTTGTAGGCTCCATTTCCTATCACTCTCGTTACCTGGTATGGCCCTTCCCACATTGGGGGCCAACTTCCCTGCTATTTTTTCCTTCGTATTCTGGAATACCCTCCGTAGGACCCAATCTCCTTCGCCGAATGTCCTGGTTCGGACATTCTTGTTAAAATGTCGAGCAATCCTCTTCTGGTAGGTTGTCATCCTATCGAGCGCTCGCTCCGTCGACTATATCGAGTTGGTTGCTAAGCGCTGCCTGGTTTTCCAGTTCGTTAGTGTACTGATATCTTGCAGAAGGGAGTCCTACCTCCACAAAGATTATAGCTTCCGTGCCATAGGTGAGTGCAAATGGAGTTTCTCCCGTTGAGGTCTTTGCAGTCATTCGGTACGACCATAGTACTCCTGGCAGTTCGTCTACCCAGCTCTTTTTGTCTTGCTCGAGCCTTTTATTTAAGGTGTTGATTACTGTCTTGTTGGTCGACTCGGCCTGTCCATTCGACTGCGGATACCTCGAGGTCGAGAAGTTTAGCTTGATTTTCCAAGTGTCACAGAAGCTTTTGAAGTTACTGCTGATGAACTGGGACCCGTTGTCGATAGCGATCTCTCTTGGGACTTCGAATCAACATATGACATTTTTCCAAATAAAGTTCTTCACTTCTCTGTCTTTGACTTGTGCATAGGCTTTGACGTCGACCCACTTTGTGAAGTAATCTGTGACTGCGAGAATGTAAACCCTAGATCCTGAAGCCTTGGGTAGGGTTCCCACGATATCCTTTCCCCACTTCATAAAAGGCCATGGTGAGAGTATCGAATTCAACGTCTCTGGAGGTTGGTGCGACACTTGGGCGTATCTTTGACACTTATCACATTTCTTGACGTACTCGACCGAGTCGATCCTCATAGTCGGCTAGTAGTATCCTGAGGGGAGTGCCCTACTGGTCAGACTTCTATCGCCTGAATGATTTCTGCACTCTCCTTCGTGAAGCTCGGAAATCACGTATCGTGCTTCTTCGGGCGTGATACATCTAAAAAGAGGTCCAGAGAATGACCGCCAGTAAAGTTTATCCTCGTGAACTGTGAACCTTGTTGCTTTGGCTCTAGTCGACGAGCTTCATTTCGGTCGACTGGCAGCTCCCCTTTTAAGATGTAGGCTATTATGGGCATCATCCAGTTAGAGTCAGGTGCCACGGTTTTGACCTCTTCACTTATAGACTTCCATACATAGGGCCACTGGAAGTAGGTAACAGGAATGTTGATAGGTTCTGCTAATGGGATTGAGGATCCCAAATTCGCTAGGGCATCTGCATGGCTGTTCTCTAATCGTGGAACCTACACGATTGTAAATTTGTTAAATGTCAAAAGAAATTCTCTTACCTGGGCAAGGTAAGCCGCCATCTTAGGTTCCTTAGCTTGGTAGGTTCTCTGCAGTTGATTGACTACAAGTTGGGAGTCCAAGTTGACCGCTATTTGTTGAACCCCTATTTCCTTTGCTAAACTTAGTCCGGCGATGAGAGCTTCGTATTCTGTTGCGTTATTCATTGCCTTGAACCCACATCAAATAGACCGTTGAATGACATCACCTTCTGGTGAAGTAAGCACTATTCCTAATCCATTACCTTTTGCATTGCTCGACCTGTCGACCGAGAGTTTCTACTCTCCCGTGCCATATAGTTGCAGACATAACAGTTCCTTCTCTGCTTGCCCCTGGATGTCAGGTGTGAAGTCTGCAATGAAGTCGAGCAAGGCTTGTGACTTGATGGCATTGCGAGGCTGGTTGTTAATGTCGTATTCGCTTAGCTCGACTGCCCATTTTATTAGTCGACTCGACCACTCCGGCTTATGTAGTATGCTCCACAAGGGGTATGTTGTAAGGATTGTAATGCTATGACTTTGAAAGTAAGGTCGTAGCTTCCTTGCTGCTGTTACCAGTGCCAGTGCTAACTTCTCAAGCTGACTGTACTATGTCTCTACATCGAGTAGACTCTTGCTGACGTAGTAGACTTGATGATGTCTCTTCTCATCTTCCCTTACCAATACTGCGCTGACTGCTGTATCCGATACAACCAAGTATAAATAAAGTGTTTCCCCTTCCTTCGGTTTTGAAAGGAGTGGCGGTGAAGTTAGGTACTGCTTCAACTGTTGTAGTGCTTCCTCGAATTGCTGATTCCATTCGAAATCTTTCGTCTTGCGTAGAGTGGAAAAGAATAGTTGCTCTAGCACCCTCAAAATGAATCTACTGAGGGCAGCTATCCTTCTGGTCAATTTCTGGACTTCCTTGATGTTCCTGGGGGACTGAATCCCTCTGATGGATTGGATCTGCTTAGGGTTAGCTTTGATTCTTCTTTGCATGACCAAGTATCCAAGGAATTTCCCTGAAGAAACACCGAAAGAGCATTTAGAAGGGTTAAGATTCATATTGTATTTTCTAAGTACCTCAAAATCTTGGTGTAGGTGATCAAGGTGTTGGTCTTCCACGATCGACTTGACCAGTATGTCGTCGATGTAGACCTCCATTGTTTTCCCCAACATATTGGAGAACATTCTGTTGACGAGTCTCTGGTAGGTTGCTCCCACATTCTTTAACCCGAATGACATGACTTTGTAACAAAAAGTCCCTCTTTCGGTTACAAATGCAGTTTTTTCCTGGTCGTCCGACTACATAAGGATCTGGTTGTAGCCTGAATGCGCGTCCATCAAACTGAGTAGTTCATGCCCGGTAGTAGCATCGACCATCATGTCAAAGTGTGGAAGGGGAAAAGAATCCTTCGGGTATGCCTTGTTTAGGTCTGTAAAGTCGATACAGACTCTCCACTTTCCATTCTTCTTACTGACGACGACGACGTTGGCTAGCCATTCTGGATACTTGATTTCTCTGACTGAACCAATGTCGATCAACTTCTGGATCTCTTCATTGATGATACGATTACGTTCTGGCATAAATTTCCTTCTCTTTCGTTTAACAGGTGTGTAGGCTGGATCAACATGCAATTGATGTGTAATAATGCTGTGATCGATTCCAGTCATGTTAGAATGGGGCCAAGCGAAACAGTCGTGGTTCTCCTTCAGGAAGTCAACTAATTGTGACTAGATTCGCGGGTCCAGTCTACTCCCAATCTTCATCGTGCGATCTTCACTGTCTGGATGGATCTGTACCTCGTCGAGCTCCTCCTCCTGAGGTTCGGTCGTACAGTCAACAGTCGACTGCTGCTGTAGTTGCTATGCTATTGCCTGCTTTCCTTTGAAGCTACTGGAATAACACTCCCTTGACATTTGTTGAATTCCTTTTATCTCCCTCACTCCCCCTGAGTCGGGAAGCGGATTACTTGATGATAGGTCGAAGGAACGGCTTGCAACTCGTGTATCCAGGGACGCCCAAGGATAACATTGTAGGCTGAAGGACTGTCGACCACTAAGAACTTTGTGTTTAAGTTGACCCCTTTAGCGTAGACTGGGAGTGAGATCTCTCCAATGGTGTGCTTATGCTCTCCACTGAAGCCAATGAGGACCGTTGATCACTTAATGTTCTGAGATTCGTCGATCTCCATTTCCATAAGTGCACTCAGAAATAAAACATTAGCGGAGCTCTCATTATCAACGAGAACTCTTTTAATAAGACAGTTAGCAATAAGGATAGTGATCACCGGTGCATCGTGATGAGGATTAATAAGTTCGGCTGCCCCGGAGTCTACAAAGCTCAAAGTTTGGTCGTAAGTTAGAGGAATCTGTCATCTGACATGAGCCTCTAGGCGGACTGCCCCTCTGGCGTGTCACTTTGCAGCTGAATAAGTAACTCCACTGACTTTTGATCCCCCGGTGATCACATTGATGGTTTTCCTCGGCTGCGGAGGTTCAGGAGGTGAGCTGTTTCTCTTCTCGGTTCGGTTTTCGTTCTGGCATCAGTTGGAGCCCGACCTTTATCGGATAAGAATTCTCTGAGGTGACCCCTTTTCAGGAGCTCTGCAACTTCCAACCTCAAGGCTATGCAGTCGGCGGTGTTGTGACTGTGATCTCCATTAAACTCGCACCATTTACTTGTGTCCCTCTTGTAGTTTGCAAATTTGTACTTTTCCGGCCATCTGACAGAATTTCCCATTCCTTTCATCACAGCGGCCACCTATTCAGGTTTGATGTTGACGTTGTAGGTTGGGGTCAGCTGCCTGTTACCTCGGTCTTGTGGTCTACCAGATGGTCGACTGTAATCTCTTGGTGCCATTCTACTGCAACGGTTATCAGAGTAGGGTTCAAAGCAGTAGCAATTGCTTCTGCGTTCTGTTCTACCATCTACCCTGTTGTTTCTGCTGTCAATCTCTGTCCTGGAATAAGATTTGTTTACTTCATCTTCTTCCCACTTTATTTGGGCCCATGCCTTGGCCAGCACATCCTCCATCGTTCTGCACGGGTATTTAGTTAACTCTTTGTAAAGGTCAGAGTCTGAAAGGAGACCCTTCCCGAAAGCTGTGATGACAGTGTCGATGTTGCAAGAAGGAATTGGACTTTCTCTCTGTTGAAGCATCCAACGTAGTCTCAAAGTCTTTCACCTCTCTTCTATTTGATATGGTAGAGGTCATCTGAGTGCTTATCCAGTTTCCTGCTGCTATTAAAATGCTCGACAAAAATATTCGTAAGTTGAGCAAAGGAAGAGATAGAGTTATTACAGAAATTGGTATACCATTGCAAGGCCGGGCCTATCAGGCTTGATCCGAACCCCTTACATATGCAGGCTTCACGGAGGTCCCTCGGAATCGCCGCAGTAAACATTCGCTGCTTATACTGGGTAATATGATCGTCTAGATCTGTCATGCCATCGTAGAGCTTTAAATTTGGTAGACTAAACTTCCTCGGCATTTCAATTAGAGCGATCTCATCAACGAAAGGTGAGTTGGCATAGCTACTTGGCAAGCTCTTCTTGATTGGAGTAGGGACACCTGGGATTCTACTGATGAGGGCTTCCATTTGGGCCAGTCTTAAAGCGATGCCACAGTCATGTATCCCTCCAGTCGACGTGTGAGTATTGACCCATTGGTCGTGTTCAGTCGCAGTCGACTGTAGGTGTCGACTGCCAATGGCTTCGTCGCCTTCTGTAATGGGATTCGACTGACTATGTAGTGTCGACCGCTGACTGGGATCGACAATGGTGCTTCTTGTTCTCGTAACTGTTTTGGCCATAATAGTTTGTTGCGAATCCATGTCTGTTGTCTGTGTCTCTCCGTCGATTGTGGATTGCTCTCGTCGATGACTAGATGGCCCTACGTGAGTTCAATCCAATGGTTGCATTGGATTAACTGGTTCTCTGAATTGGACTTGTGGATTACCTTGACTGTGGAGTGGTCAGACCCAATGGTGAACCCAACCTTTCATGAAGCACCTGATTTTCTTCTCTCATGGCTGTGTTTTCTGCTTCAAGGGCGAGCAACCTCACAATGGTAGGGTCTGCTGGTTAAGCTGTGTGTGTGTTGAGTTGGGCGTTGACGTCAACTTCACCTTCTTCCAATTGTCCGGCCATGATCGGGCTGCAAGCTCTGTTGATGGATTCGTTTAGTTGGATTTCCTCCCTGGATTATGATTGTCGAGGCCCCACGGTGGAAGCCAAATTGTAGACCATAAATTCCACAATTGATTTTGGATCAGGGCACCGACAACCTGCACAGGAAGAAACGCAGATCAATCGTGAAGATTCCTTGGAAACGGGGTGGTGCCGGCTTAAGGGTCTCCGACGGTCAAGTTAGTTTAATTTGAAAAAATAAGTAAAAGGAAAAGGAAAAGAAGAAGAAACGAAAGAATCTATACTACCTATCTCTGAAGATCGTGGGTGTGGATGTTGGAGGATGGTGTCCTTGACATATGATCTTAGATCTGAATGCGTGATCTCCTCATAAGGATGGTGTTCTCGATGAGCAATGGATGTAATTTTCTATTTTTAGCTACAGAAAGTTTTCCTTTAGAGAAAGTAAGAGAGAGTGCGAGCCAGTCCCCCTTCCATCTGTTCCCTTCCTCCTTTAATAGGAAGGGAACCCTCATCAGTTATCCTGGGATCTCGGGATAATCCCCCCAGATCTCAGGAAGATATTTTAGCGGTTAAAGAGTCTTGTGAGGACAGAGCTCCTCATTTGAATTCGTCAATCCTAAGGAGGATATTATAACGGTTAGGGAGTCCTGCGTGGACTGAGCTCCTAGTTTGAACTAGTCGGCCCTTATCCGCTTTTCAATGTTGGACCATAGAGATTGATCTTGGGCTACTGGGCTCCTGGGCCTGGTAAAAGGTGCAAGCCTTTCGGTCAATGGATCTGCCTGTCAGCGAGTTTTGGCCACTACAGTAAGTGAACAAAATGATAAATGTTCTATCTAGTATATGAGAACAACATGATAAATGCTCTATCGGAAACAATGGAACAATTTGATAGATGTTCTACTAGTGATAAGTAAACAAAATGATAAATGTTCTATCTAGTATACTTCCCACATAGTAGTTAAACTTTTCAACTAGGCTTAGTAAATATGTTCCACATCAACAGTAGGAACATTCGATGTAATGTCCTATATTTAATGAACGAATATTGGACCCCTATGTTTTATTCTTTTTTATAGAATGAACATTAGTCATTTTGTCCTACGGTATTGTAATAAACTAAGAAGCACAGACACTCCTCTAAGGGTGTCGTGTTCTCGTGTCGTGTCCTATTTTGAGTTAAAATTTTAAGGAAAAAAACTCATACCGTGTCCGTGTCAGGTATTGTAATGAACGAAGGCACTATTGTCCTAGTATATGTAACATAACATATTGCATTATGTTTAATTCCACTATGTAGAACATATGGTCTAATGTTCATACCCACGTGTGGAACATTTGCGATGAAGTTCAGTTCCCGCGCGTGGAACGTTTGCTATAATGTGCTACGGTGTGGGTGGAACATTACTTACGATGTTCGGTTCCCAGTTGTGGAACATTACATAATTATTTGAAAAAGAAAAAGGTTCGGAAAAATATGTTCCACCTCGGTAGAAAGAACATGGTATAAAATGTGCTACGTTTCTAGGTGGAACATTAGTTATGATGTTCTGTTCCCGTCCATGTAACATTACATAATTATTTGAAAAATCTAAACTAAGGTTCCCGGACGTGGAACATTACATAATTGGTAGAACAATGTAGTCACAACAACTATATTATACTTCTTCCCGATTTCTTGACACCAATGTCACGCCCCGCTCACACGTGTGCCAATATTGTCCCTGTTTTATCCACCCCCCGGGGTACATGGTTTTATTCTTAGGTGAGCCCAGAGAGCTCACCTAAAAACAAAACCCTATGCCCCGGGCGGGTGGATAAAGCAGGGACAATATTGTCACACGTGTGAGCGGGGCGTGACAATTATGGTATCAGAGCCGAGGACGACTCATCCTATGGGGTGGTGGGAGGAGGTATTAGTCCCACATCGCCTAGGAGAGTGTCCAGAACCTGGGCTATGAGGTTACGAATCGTCTTACATTATGACCGAGGCCCCTTGGGGGAGCTCTCTGGGCTCCTACCAAGGACAAAACCCTATACCCCAGGGGGGTGAAAAAAGTAGGGACAATATTGGGTATCTGTGGAGTTGGGCCAGTTCCGCTGCGTACCACTCTGACAATGTCCGAGGCCTTTTAGGTGAGCTCTCTGGGCTCATACTAAGAACAAAACCCTGTACCCCGGGTGGTGGATAAAGCAGGGACAATATTGGGCACACCTGTGAGCGGGGCGTGACAACCAATGAGTTATAGCTTTTCGTGACTCAAATACATGTGCTAAACACAACCAAATAGAGATTTAGCAATTATATTTTGGTAACATTAATTCATGATTTGCTTAAAAATTAGATAAATCAATCATACCTAGTCAGTAACAAAAAAAGAGGTATGGTCAGTTACAATATAGTCACATTCAGGTTTAATCGGACTGCTTTTATCTACATTTATGTCATCTACTGAATCGTCTTCCATATTCAAACCCTACAATAACAAAATACACACGAGTGAGTGAGGGAGTGTATAAAGCATGAGTTAGTGAACATTTTGTTCAATGTTGTATTATGTTTGCTATAAAACATATGTAAGTTCACCGATAAACATATGGCAATATGAACACCAACGAACATTTATCATATTGTTCACTTATAACTGATAGAACATTAATCCTTTTGTTCACTTATCACTAGTAGAATATTTATCAAATTATTCCCTTGTTCCTGATAGAACATTTATCATATTATTCCCATATACTAGGTAGAACATTTATCATTTTGTTCACTTATCACTAGTAGAACACTTGTGAAATTGTTCCCTTTTTCTTGTTAGAATATTTATCATCTTGTTTCTATATACTGGGTAGATCATTTATCATTTTGTTTACTTATCGCTAGTAGAACATTTGTCATATTGTTCGTTTGTTCCGGGTAGAACATTTGTCATCGTGTTCCTCTATACCAGAAAGAACATTTATCTTATTGTTCCCTCGTACCAGTAAGAACAAACAACGAACGAAAAAAATAAATAAATGTAGTTTTGAACTTCAAAATCGAAGAATAAATTTGTTCATAAGTTGTCTTACCTTAGATTTTTCTTGTTTGATTGGGTTGGAAGATCCAATAATCTCTTCCCAAGTGTTTTGAGAAGAATCCTCCATTAATGGAGCTTTCTTCCCAACTTCATCACCATTCACAATGTTAATAACACCAAAATGATGCTACCGGAAAATGCTGCCAGTGACCGAAAAATTATGTTTGGAGGTTCATGAAGGAACAAAAATTGTATGGGGAAGAAGAAGAGGTTTGGTCGGTGGTGGTCGGTGATGGTTTTGTTTTTGAAAGTGCGATAAAAACCCTTTTTTCTAACAACCCATATCCTAAGGTTTTTTTAATAAAATACTAAATTAATTAAGTACTTTTTTATAATTTTTAAAACTTTAGTTGTAGTCAAACTAGTTTGACCTCAGTTTGACTCACGACCCTTATCCATATCCATATGGTCTATAACATGCCCCTTTTTAAAAGGGTTAATTTAGCTTACCCCCTCAGAATTAATGGCTATTTGAACATACCCCCCTTAAAGATTCTGTATTTAACTTACCCCCTCAAACTAACAGTGTCCGTCATTTAGTCGTCTGAAGGCATACATAAGTTTCGCACGGTCTTATTCTTGATTGAAATGCCCATCACGTGCATAACACGCATATTACTTGTACCAACCCTAAAACAACCTTTTCTTTTCTCTTTCAACCCCAAAAACTTGTACCTTCGATCCAAAACCACCATCTTCCTAACCCTTGATAGATATTGTATGTATTTTCTCTCACATAGAGTTTATATGGTGCCAAAGTTCTTAGAGAGAGAAAGAAAGATTTAAAGAGAGAAGGGGCAAGCTTCACCAAAGTTCTTTAATGGCGGACTGGACTTTTCACGATCCAAATCGTTCATATTGAAGATCGTGCCATTTCCTACATATTTATCACAAACATCATGGCATTCTGTTCATACATCATGGGATTATGCATATTTTGCTCTCTTTCTATGAAACACACCACATGGAAATCATCATTAAGACATCACCTCATGTGGACTATATTTCAATGACAATCAATATGTGCATTTAACATTTATTATATCAAAACACACATGGCTTCAAGGATGTCTCAAGCCATCATGAGAGAAATCAACATCATATAATTCATTCAAAAGATCAAGAGCATATTCTTTGATGAACAAGTGTAAAGCAAGATATTCATAATTTATTGATAATCAAACAAGATTTAATCACCAAACATGCAAATCAACCACCAATTCTCAAATAAACCCTCGCATTATTTTTGTCCAATCTCGGGTCTCACACAACCATTTATTTATAATACAGACATATTTTCCTATCATGTGAAACCACTATGACCAGAAAGTTAAACATGCCTTTTTTATTTCAAAGTTGTAATATACAGAAAGAGGAAAACTAGACATGCTTTTTTGCTCAAAGTTTTATTATATTCAAAAATGGAAGGCAAGATACTACATATTTTTCAACACAGAATTCTATTTCCTTCAAAAATGAAAATCAATACTGCTACTCACTTTTAACCCAATATTTTATTTCATACCAAAAATAGAAAACAAAATTATCACACACTTTCTAACTCAAAACTCTATTTCATGCCAAAAATAAGATTATTACATACTTTCTTTCTCAAAACCTTATTTCACACAACAAGGAGAACAAAATTATATTCATAACATGGAATTTTTATTTACACAAAAGTAAATTGAAAAGAGAAGGGAAAAAGGGTTACTGACCTGTAGCTTACAAATACTCTATTTAAGCAAATACCAGATGATTCCAAAATAAGAAAGGTCATGTCACCCCTTTGTATTCATCCAACCATGATGATGCAGGAGAGAAGATAGGCTAAAATAAAATAGATTCTCTCTCTCTTCTCTCTACTCTTCCCTTAATTCTCACTAACCTTCTTACCCCACTAATTTTTTCCTCTCCACCCTTTATTTCTGTAGATATTTCCTTAATGGGGAAGGAAAGAATCACTCACAGCTGCCCAAAATAGAAACTCTAATTTTCTCCGAGAAAAACCTAAGAGAGACCCAAGAGAAAAAGAGAGAAGATGAAACCAGAACACTGGAGAAGTTGGAAGAAGCTTCCTTTTTTGGAAACTTTCCTTTTAAAGGAAAAAATTAGGGTTTCCCCTTCAGCTAGCTGTTAGACTAATCACACTTGGATGGCTGAGATGAGGAGGAAGAAAAAATATCTTTTCTTGGTGGCCACGTGTTGTGCAAGGAGTGGGTGATCTTGGTTCACATGGATCGAGTGAGTTTTGTGAGAGAGAAGAAAAACAGAAGAGGTAAAGTTCCTCTTCCACAAAATAGAATATTCCCTGAAACTCTCCAAGATGAGGAGATCGGCCCTCCAAGGACTGATCCTAGTCATCTAGTGCCATGTTCGCCCTTATGTATTTTTCTTCTTTTTTTTTCTTTAAAAAATATTTTCTCCAACATACAAAAATAAAAATAATAATAATATAAAACCAAGAAAGGAGATCGGCCCTTGGAGGGCCGATTCCAACCTTTTAGTGACACGTGTCAACACCCCTTTTTTTAAACACCATTTGCTTTATTTTTTCAGAAAAAGTCCTTTTTAAAACCTTTACATTTAAAATAAAAATGACTTTCTAAAATCTTTCCAAAAAGTCCCTGGGAATAATTTTTCTCCACCAAAAGACCATCTTTCTAGAAAGTCCCTGTACTATATTTTCTACACCAAAATGACATTTTTTTAAAGAGTCCCTAGGTCAATTTTCTCTCCACCAAAAGAGATCCTGCAACTCAAATCGGTTCCCACGGCTTTCTATTCAACGATGAAACCAAAATCCTCATTTTTATAAATTTGGTCAAGATTGTCCACATTCTCTAATATTTGGTCAAATTGACCCAAAATTGCTCAAAATTTTCATTTGATGACACCCAATTAGGGTGCAAAAATTGGGTGTCTACAGATGCCTCTCTTTACTAGAGGCTGCTTGCAGTTGATTGGTAAAGCTGATGAAATCTAATTTCTGTACATTGGTGGATGAATAATTTCTTAAGTGATTTATTCAGAAATACCCAGTGCGGACGTGACCTCTCGTCAATTTCAGACGTTGACGATTACTGAAGGTGAAGCACACATGTTACTAACTACTAATGACTTCTATCCATGGAAAATTTAAAGAAAACAAAGACAATCTAATGAAAATTCTTAAAACTGAACATGATCTTGAAGGAATGGAGACAACCTACAATTATTTGGTCTGAATCTTTGAACAGATTATATAGGATGAAGTACCAAAGTTCAATACTTAAATTCCATAATGTATACTTCCACATGTGGATGTCAACTTCCAGATTATATAGGACAACCTTGTATTAGATGACCACGAGGGTGCCGTGCAGGCGCCACGAGAGCGGTACCACCATAAACGTTTCGCCTTTTGAGGTGAAGTCACGCACATTGGGTTCACTTCACTTTAGGGGGGGGTTGATCGAGATGAGAAGGATTGGAGGCCAAGAGAAGAAGGGACACCTGGGGATGGCGCTAGAACGTCATCACCTGGAGGAAGGGCACCACTACAACAGGGCGCCATTCCCCAGGGCGCCCCTCCCCATCGGGACAGTCCTCACGAGAGAAAGGGACACCAAGAGAGAGAGTCTGAGCGATACCGTTAGGATATCGCTCGTATCAATCATGAGGATCCTGCCAGAAGAAACCACCCTGACACCTGACAAAGTGGCCCACTGGCCACGTGTCAAGAATATCCTCTAACCTCGTCTCTTTCCTAAAAGAGGAAGGGATAGAAGGGGGTCGAAAGGGGAAAGACCACTAGGTTACCCCAAGAAGGTAACACTATAAATACCCGTAGAGGGGAAGACCTTGAGGCAGGCAGAAAAGGAAGGAACTACTCTCTCTCTCTCTCTCTCTCTCTTTCTCTCTCTAAGGATATTCCATTCTTCTTCCTCATCCAATCGTCTCTCTTCCTGTGAGACCTCCCCTGAAAGAAGTGACAGCCCTTCAAGAATCGCTGAGTCGTTCAGTCAGATTCGAGGTAACCTCCATTAAGCATCCCACGGTAGCTCCTACCCAGATTGATTTTCCTCCATACATTTTTGGCGACTCCACTGTTAGGTGACCCAGGGCCGTCACAGCTTTCTGAATGACCCAACCTACGCACCCTCCGATGGAAGAAGAACGACAATCCCAACAAGAACAACCCTTCACTCGCGCATCTGCCGACAGAATCAGCTTAAACCATACTCCCCTCATGTCTCCGATGGTACAACCAGGAACTTCCTCTATACAACCCGAAGTACCTACTAACAGCACCATTGCAGGAATTCTCGCAGCGATTGAACGTTCTCAGCAGGATAATGCAAAAACTACCGCCGAACTAGCGGCGTGCATGAGATTCATCGCCAACCAACTCCATTCTCTCACACCAGAACCCAACCAGTCCCCCAATTCTCCTGACTTTCCAGAACACACAACCCCTCATCAACCAGCCCAAAAGGCCTGCGCTACGTCAGTCGCATCAGACGTAGGGCAGCTAGACCAACCAGCAGCTCAAGTTAACAACCAGCCAGCATCACCACCCATGTTTCCACGACAACCACCAGCTACCTCACCCAAGAACTCATTTCCCTCAGGCGCCATGGCCATGGTACCACGACCTCCGGAACCTGCGGCTAAGCCTATTTTGTCTCATGAGGACGTAGAAAGAATGATTCAGTCTCACATACGTGGAATACCATCGCTGAACTTTCGTGTACGCCCTCCGTACCCCATTGAACTCCTACAGCGCCCCTGGCCACGCAACTACATCCCACCAACTTTCGCACTCTTCAGTGGGGATGGAAGTACACAGGAACACGTCTACAGATTCCAGGAATCCATGGGAGTGTACCAAAATGATGGCGACCTCTGCCTTAGGGAATTCTCTCGATCCCTCACGGGTCGCGCCTTCACATGGTACGCAAACTTACAGCCTAACTCAGTCAAAACATGGGAAGACTTGGTCGAATTATTTTCCCAAAAGTTTTATCGCGCTCCAATCACCCTATCCACAGCAGACTTGGGCCGCCTATCCCAAGGAACAAATGAGCGCCTAGAGCACTACATTAAACGCTTTCGAGACAGATCCTTGGATTGTCATGAAAACGTCTCTGAAGGGCACTTAGTTGGGCTTTGCATCAACGGAATGATGCCAATATTTCGTGCTGCGCTTGAAAATCTGGACATCAAATCATTTTGCAAGCTTGAAGAATCGGGACTCCGAACAGCATCTTCGATCGAAGCACAAGCACAGTATAATGAAAAATCAAGAAATTGGCGCCCTCAAGAAGAACACAGCCGCCGTTACAGGGGGCATCAGGCAGCAGCTGCAGAACAAGAGTCGAACAAGCGCCAAGGGGGCGCCGGCAGCAGCAAAAGAAATCTAAAGAAGCCCAAGAAGAATTTCGAAGAGCCACCTCCCTACCCTTGTAGTCTAGAGGAGGTCTTAAACATCCTCGATGCGTGGATAAGAAACAAAGAAATCCAGCTACCTGACGTTCGGCGAGAACCAACTGCAGAGGACAAAAGGAACACAGCGTACTGCCACTATCACAGACATGTCAATCACCCAACTAGTGAGTGCCGGTCTCTAAAGTGGTTCTTCGCCCGGAAGGTGGCGACCGGCGAGCTGGACATAGCCAAAGAGCCTGTGCAAGCTGTGGAACGACAGCCCTTCCCAGAGCATCGCCATCATGTCCGAATGATTTCGCAGCACCACAATGCTGCCACAACAACCGAAGAACACTCTGCGGAAGAAGAAGCACAAAATACGCTCTTGCAGTTGGAACCCGTCGCAGCAAAACTTCAGCACGCAATGTTGTTTAAGAAGTTCTTTGATCAACTTGAATTCACAGAGAATCAACGATACGAAGCTTGCATGGCTTTGACCACCATCTCCATGGGAATACAGCCCAATTGTACTGAGGAAGTTGCAGTCACACATTCTGGTAGGAATCGAAGGCAACCCGCCAGCGTCATTACATTCTCCGACGCGGATATGGCGCCTGGCGTAGACCACTTGCGCCCCCTGTATTTGCCCGCTAAAATACAGGGAATGCTGTTGAAACGCGCTTTCATTGACACTGGCGCCTCCCTCAATCTTGTGCCCCTAAACATAATTGAAACCTTACGGGTGCCGGCCAAACATGTAATACGAATGCCCACAACAGTGTATGGCTTCGGTGGTCACACGCAAGATACAATGGGACAAGTAAACCTGGATGTCAAAATCGGACCCATACATGCTTCCACCACATTCCACATCATTGATGCTGACACTTCCTATCACGTCCTCTTAGGACGTCCCTGGCTTCACAAACACAAGGTAATCCCATCAACATATCACCAGTGCGCAAAAGTCATCGTCAAAGGAAAAGAATAACGGATCACAGCCTCAGAATCGCCTTTCTCACCTGAGGAAGCACACCTAGCTGATGCAACCTTTTACCATAGCACAGATACAGAACCGCAGGAAATGATGTCCAAGATAACCAGCACACCCCTTCCCGCATGGGAAGAATTCAA
>MVGT01003215.1:14458-83970 GCA_002174775.1 Macleaya cordata
TTTTGAATTTAGTATTGTTGACTGATCCTGTTTTGAGGATCTTGAAGAAAACTTTTCAAAAATATAAATTTTATCTAAAATCAATTTGCAGATTAAAAGTTATAGCATTTTGAAATTAAAAACATTATTTTTTTTCTCTCTCCACTACGTTATCATTGTCTAGAAACAAAACAGTTAAAAATGAGTAGTTTGCATACACAGGATGGTAGTTTAGTTATGCAAAATTAACAGTTTGAAAAAAAAACTACCGAAAGTCTTATCCACACAAAACTAAAAAGCCAGAGGCACTGTGCGCACGTCCTCTCCGTAATTTCGGACAAAAAGGAAGTTTCTCCCCTTATTTTCCTAATATTTAAAACATCTTAAGAAAATTTATTGGGATAGGGGATTGGGTCTTTTAATACTCCAAAAGACCATCACTCAATTCCTTTGTAGGTATTACAACATATTTTGTACCAATTTTTAATTTTGAGACAAAAAAAATACGATTTTAGAAAAATAATTTTTTGTTTTTCTGTTTGTTGGGAGAGGGGGTTGGGTCTTTTAATAATCCAAAAGACCATTACTCAATTCTTTTGTAGGTATTGCAACATATTCCGTACCAATTTTTTAAATTAGGGACAAAAAAATACGATTTTAGATTTTTTTTTGTCTGCTTTCAAACTCTTACTCAACTCCCTTTTTTATTAAAAAGGAAAAATTAAAGAAATTATTAAATAAAAAAATTATGCACAGAGAAAGGAATTTAGAGGAAAATGCGTTCGCAGAAGAAGCATAAAGCGAACCCAAAAACTAAGAAGGAGCGTCACTAGTACAATCCCATGAGAAAACCAATTGCTTAGAGCTTCCACAGTCTTGGTTGTCTATTTTAATTTAGTAAAAGTTTTTTTTTTTTTGATAGTAAAAGTTAAAATATAAAAAAAAAATTTAAAAAATTGTTCCCACAGTCTACCGGTTGTCCAAATTTGTAGAATAAAATAAAAATCAAAATACAAAATCAAAAGTTAAAAAAATTTGTAGAATGTAACAAAATTAGAAATACACTTGATTATGTAAAAGTTAAAATGTAAAAAAAATTAGAAATACACAATGGTACCCACAGTAAATCGGTTGTACAATTAAAAAATAAAAATATGGGACGGTCTTTGAGATAGCACCCAAAATCAGGTGGTATCTCAGAGTGCACCTAGTTTGGGCGGACTTGGAGATACCGCCTGGGTGTTATTGCAAATGCTGCCCCATTTATTTTATTTTATTTAAACCCATAAAAAAATATTTTCAGACACTTTATTTCAATATTAAACTGTGGTTATCTCCATTCTCCATCCAAAACCGGCTCCCTCAACCCAAAAACTCAGAATTCCTCCACTCAATTCTTCTGAATTTGGACTAAATCTATGAGTGGTTAGCCATTTATGTAAAAATGGTTGCATAATCTTGATAATTTTCTTCTGTTAAGCAATGTGTTTGTCGATTTTTTATTCAAAAATCTTATTAATTATTTTCAATTTTGCATACAAGATGTTCGTAAAAATTTCTCAAACAACAAGTTTTCTTGTAAAAAAGAAAATCAACAAGATAAAAGCTCAAGTTACTGTTGTTTTATTAGACGGTGATGACGCTGTTGAAGATGCCTTAGACAAATAAATTATCATTCGGTGGAAGACGACAATGAAAATGCTTTAAGGTCGATAAATTTTGTTTCACTAGATTCCTAATTTGATCTACGTGGTTCGCTCTACAACGCAATCAAGACTTATCAGACATTGAAGAAGATACGTTCAGTAATATATAAAATTGACAAGGTCGGATAGAGTTTATTATTGAGCATAAATGTGGACCCAGCTTTACATTCCGTAATTGGATCATTGGTTGAACGCTGGTGGGATACCACCCATACATTTCATTTTATGTTCGGTGAAATAGGGATCACACCAATAAACTGGTCTATATTGACTGGCATTGATATTGCCACTGGATCTACCATACCGTACGATTCATCTAAGTATACAAAAGATTACGTCCGTGAAAATATCTTCCCGGAGTAGAAGAATGGATGATTCTTATTCCATCACCCTTTAAGTTTTTGAAAACTTATTTCACCAATGATTATTTGATTAAAGTTGCTGGAGATCTCACCCTTGTCGATAGAGTGGTGCATGCTTATTATTTTATGTTCTTTTTGGGACAAGTTTTTTTTTCCAAATGCGAAGAACTACATCGACGTTGGGTGGTTAGCGTCATTCGAAGAAATTAAAATTGTTAATACATACAATTGGGGTGGATAGGTATTTGCATTCTTGTATTTGTCGTTGGACTGTGCGAGCCGACAACAAAAAGCTGTCAACGGTACGGTCCAAGTCTTGGAAGTAATAATCGACCTTACTTTGTATTAACTTTCATCTCAAAATGAGCATTCAAATTCGAACATTTGCATTCATACAAATATATATACTAATTGTTTGTTACCCATTGAAGTTCTAATGTTATGAATACCTTGGTATATTTTGATCAATACCATATGGGCCACTACTTAGCAGACGGTATATATTCTCCACTAGCTACTATAGTCAAAACAATCTCAAAACCAAAGACAAAAATAAAAATAAAAAATTTGCGCAAATGCATGAAAGAGCTTGAAAGGATGTCGAACGGGCATTTGGAGTGTTAAAGGCGCGTTTCACCATTGTTAAAGGACCAACGCCTGTTTTGGAATCTGGATGTACTAGCTTACATTATGAATAATTGCATCATCTTAAATAACATAATTGTGGAAGACGAACATCGTCCAAGGGTATGGCCAACAGCTTACGACCACTGGCCACTGCCGTATGATGGAACTAGTAAATGCATCTAGAGAGCGAAGTGCAAAACTCCGACAAGCCTTTAGGGCACGACATGATGAGATGCATGACAAGGAATAACATTTCCACCTACATAATGAGTTGATCCAGCATATTTGAGCAAATCATGGAGCTGAAAACTCATAAAGAATATATTTTCAACTTCAAGTGTTGTTTGATTTACATTCTGGTCCATATTAAATTAAATTTCAATCAAAGAAGATCGAGTCTTTTTTGTAACATCGTGGACTAAAGGAAACACCATAAATGTATATAACATCTTCAAAATTTCAGTTAACTTATAGGATCTAAAAAAAACTTTTGCCTTCAACCGCGAGCGACCGAAGAAAAAAATAATTTTCGTAATCCTAACTGGGGGATGGAATCATATAATGTACTTATGTAGTCGCCATCTGATTTACTTAAGAATCAGGACCCAATTTTGAAAAATTATTTTGTTTGATAGAAAAACTTGGCAATTTTTTGGCTAGTCTACTCTGCTTAGAGAGATGTTAGCAAAAGAATCCCGGTACGGGTCGGGAAGATGTTAGGCACTAGGCAACTGTCTGATTGTGAGATCGGCCTCTATTTCATGACTAAGGGTATTTGAATGGAATTGTGATCAAAATTTATTAAATCACATTAACAGAGAATATGTATAAGAAAAAGTAAGTCTGACCCTCTTCTAATCCTATGTTTCATTCAACAGAGGTTTTGGGACAAAAAATTATACATATATATACACACAATGCCATACGCAAATCCGTTATATATGTGACCAAGAAAATTGACACATAAACTCTGTTGTCACGTGAAAAAGTTCGTGGAGGGTGCTCCGTTGACACCCTATGAACAAATAAAATCTTAGGTGGACTCCGTTGCCACCTAGGATCCACATGTATAAATGGTCTCTATTGTCATTTACGACAGTGTGAACACCATGGAATCTGTTACCACAGACTTCGAGAAATTGCATGTAAACTTCCTTGATACGTGAAAAACGGTGATAGTTTGAGTGCGAACTTCATTATCACATACGTGCCAAAACTTACATGTGAGCTCCATTATCACGTGTCGGCATCTATAGTGCACAAGTCTTTCTTTAGCTTATACTCCGTAAAGTGATATGTGTAAATTTACTATATGCGTACCACATACCATTTTCAATTTTAAAAATAGATGACACATGCAAATCCGTTATGCGAGTGATCCAGAGGTGTTTTCATGGTAAGACATATAAATCTGTTATGTAAGTGTAACGACCCAAAATAATTTTGTTGACTTTGGTGAATCGAGTTGAGTCGAGTCCAATGCTTCAATCGTGGAACCTATTAGGTGTTAAAATAATTAAGTCTAGGATTAAATATGAGTTATTGTTCGAAGCATAATTTGAGGAATCGAACCATAAGAATGGATAGATATCGAAAAGTTATTCAATTTTGCCTAATCCCGCGTGAAAATCGGACACTAGATGATCCCAAATCAAGGCCCGGAACACGATTTTGATTAGTACCGAAGGTACCCGTGATTTTGACCTTGATTTTGACCAATTAAACTTTATCAAATTGTGTATATATACTATATATATATATATNAACTTTTGCCTTCAACCGCGAGCGACCGAAGAAAAAAATAATTTTCGTAATCCTAACTGGGGGATGGAATCATATAATGTACTTATGTAGTCGCCATCTGATTTACTTAAGAATCAGGACCCAATTTTGAAAAATTATTTTGTTTGATAGAAAAACTTGGCAATTTTTTGGCTAGTCTACTCTGCTTAGAGAGATGTTAGCAAAAGAATCCCGGTACGGGTCGGGAAGATGTTAGGCACTAGGCAACTGTCTGATTGTGAGATCGGCCTCTATTTCATGACTAAGGGTATTTGAATGGAATTGTGATCAAAATTTATTAAATCACATTAACAGAGAATATGTATAAGAAAAAGTAAGTCTGACCCTCTTCTAATCCTATGTTTCATTCAACAGAGGTTTTGGGACAAAAAATTATACATATATATACACACAATGCCATACGCAAATCCGTTATATATGTGACCAAGAAAATTGACACATAAACTCTGTTGTCACGTGAAAAAGTTCGTGGAGGGTGCTCCGTTGACACCCCATGAACAAATAAAATCTTAGGTGGACTCCGTTGCCACCTAGGATCCACATGTATAAATGGTCTCTATTGTCATTTACGACAGTGTGAACACCATGGAATCTGTTACCACAGACTTCGAGAAATTGCATGTAAACTTCCTTGATACGTGAAAAACGGTGATAGTTTGAGTGCGAACTTCATTATCACATACGTGCCAAAACTTACATGTGAGCTCCATTATCACGTGTCGGCATCTATAGTGCACAAGTCTTTCTTTAGCTTATACTCCGTAAAGTGATATGTGTAAATTTACTATATGCGTACCACATACCATTTTCAATTTTGAAAATAGATGACACATGCAAATCCGTTATGCGAGTGATCCAGAGGTGTTTTCATGGTAAGACATATAAATCTGTTATGTAAGTAACATCATAATGCTTTTATTTGCAAAACGTATATGATATACTTTAAAGAAGATCTAGAAATCCTAATCCATTAAGAATTTCTAATCCCTAGTGTTAAGCATAATTCTTATGTCGCATGCTTTAGAAAAGATTCAAAAATTAAAACTTTTCAAGAGTTTCTAATCCCTAGCATTAAGCATGATCCAATTTCAAATGCAAGTGTTTTGATTAGTAGAAAACTTCATTTCTCTTCTTTGTTTTAAAAATTTTGATTATGGCAAAGGTGGGGTTAGTCTAAGAATTAACCCAACTAATCGAATGTACAAGACCATCGACATGGCGTAGGCATGCATGCCATGCTTAGGTGTGCCAGTCTTTGGTGGTCACACTTCGACGAGTTTAGGCGAATTCCCAGCCTAATTCTAAAATTAACACACAAAAACCTAAGAGCTAATGCAACCCTAAACTAGAAACAAACAAATTCTAACCTAATTTAGCTTGTTAGATTTTTAGGGTTTGGAAAATATTGGGTTTGCAAACCCATAGAGATGGAGTGGGCCAAGAGAAAGGTATGTTCATTATGGGCCCAAAAAATGAAGTGGGTCTTAGGAACTCATAAAGAGATGAGTTTATAACCTATAAAATGAGCCTAACACTTAATTAAATGTATGATAGGCTTAAACAAATCAAGAGAGAATGGGCCCACAAACCCAATAGATGGACTAATAAGCCTAAAAAGCTTAGCAAGCTTACTTGGTGATTTATTTGATTTATAGGGGTAAAAAGGTCAAGTGATAATTCTCTATATCATAGATGAATTCTTAACCCCAGTTTTGCATCATGGCACACCAAAATTAGGGCACACATATACAACCAATAATTTTCTAAAATTAACACAAATACATATATATATTGAGATGAATATAATATTAGAATGGATATAATATTAGAATGAGTATAATAATATAATGAATATAATATTGAGAATTTTGGTCAAAACCGCTACTTAAAAAATATTTTAGGATTTAGCCCAACAAACATTTTCTTTTAGTCTAAGGCCCTTGGGGATTTCAGTGAAACCCTCTCTGATGGTTTCAATGTGCGTAATTTATAGACTGGAGGGTTTCAGTAAAACCCTCTCAGAGAGGGTTTTTGTCAGTTACCCAAGGGCCTTAGACTAAATGAAAACATTTGTTGGGCTAAATACTAAAATACTTTTCAAGTAGGAGTTTTTGGCTAATTTTCTCTATAATATAAATATTAGAAAGGATTTAATATTGGGATGAATATATTATAATATTGAATATAACTTTTAACCAAATAGAACAACCGCTATGATGTATGCACACCATCATTTCATTCTTCTATACCATTGCATGATGATGCTCATACATCCATCATATATGTATTCGTTATTTGTCAAACATACATCATTTTCATGTATTTTCATTCATGCCATAAGTCCATCATTCTCTTGTATTTTCTAATCATCCATTAATTAAATGTTTCATGGTACAATAGTATTCATGCGAAAGTATGACTACCCATGAAACTATCCGGTACATGGACCTTAATTTATTTAATAGAAATTAGATGATCATAACGCCTCATTACAAGCATAGCTTCACCTTAATTTATTTAAATCACAGAGATTAACGTGGAACTTTAATATTGAATTTAAGCATAGCTTTATTACTTCCTAATGGAAAAATCAGAAGACATGCAATTCATGACATCTCATCTTCATTAATACATTAATCAATAGACTTTATAACAAATCGGACCCATGACATTGAAAAAAAAAAAAAAGTGTAAACTCACCAACCTTCTAAAAATAGAGATAAGATTAATTAAGAAATCTCGACCTCAACTTTAATTTAAACCTTCCCGAATGAAATTTACACTTAACCTGCTAATTGATTTATTTTTCTTTAAAAAAAATACACAAAATTCGTCCTCTTACTTCACCATGAATGCTTATGAGAGACAAATTAGAGAGAAGAAGGGGGATTAGTTTTTCTTAAAAAAATTTCCTTCTCAAAATTCTTCCCTGACCTTCTATAGGTTGCAAACAAGGGAGTATCCACATAGGCAAGGGTAGGCAGTTGCCTACCCTCAAGTTTTTCAAAAATATCAAAACCAAAGACAAAAAGAAAATTGCACAGATGCACGAAAGAGCTTGAAAGGATGTCGAACGGGCATTTGGAGTGTTAAAGGCGCGTTTCACCACTGTTAAAGGACCAACGCCATTTGGAATCTGGATGTACTAGCTTACATTATGAATAATTGCATCATCTAAAATAACATAATTGTGGAAGAAGAACATCGTCCAAGGGTATGGCCAACAGCTTACGACCACTGGCCACTGCCGTATGATGGAACTAGTAAATGCGTCTAGAGAGTGAAGTGCAAAACTCCGACAAGCCTTTAGGGCACGACATGATGAGATGCATGACAAGGAACAACATTTCCACCTACATAATGAGTTGATCTAGCATATTTGAGCAAATCATGGAGCTGAAAACTCATAAGAATATATTTTCAACTTCTAAGTGTTGTTTGATTTACATTCTGGCCCATGTTAAATTAAATTTCAATCAAAGAAGATCGAGTCTTTTTTGTAACATCGTGGACTAAAGGTAACACCATAAATGTATAACATCTTCAAAATTTTAGTCAACTTATAGGATCTACAAAAAACTTTTGCCTTCAACTGCGAGCGTCCGAAGAAAAAAATAATTTTCATAATCCTAACTGGGGGATGGAATCGTATAATGTACTGATGTAGTCGCCATCTGATTTACTTGAGAATCAGGACCCGATTTTGGAAAATTATTTTGTTTGATAGAAAAACTTGGCAATTTTTTGGCTAGTCTACTCTGCTTAGAGAGATGTTAGCAAAAGAATCCTGGTACGGGTCGAGAAGATGTTAGGCACTAGACAACTGTCCGATTGTGAGATCGGCCTCTATTTCATGACTAAAGGTATTTGAATGGAACCCTGTGATCAAAATTTATTAAATCACATTAACAAAGACTATGTACAAGAAAAAGTAAGTCTGACCCTCTTCTAATCCTATGTTTCATGCAACAGAGGTTTTGGGACAAAAAATTATATATATATATATATATATATATATATACACAATGCCATATGCAAATCCGTTATATATGTGACCAAGAAAATTGACACATAAACTCTGTTGTCACGTGAAAAAGTTCATGGAGGGTGCTCCGTTGACACCCTATGAACAAATAAAATCTTAGGTGGGCTCTGTTTCCACCTAGGATCCACACGTATAAAAGGTCTCTATTGCCATTTACGACAGTGTGAAGACCATAGAATTTTTTACCACAGACTTCAAAAAAATGCACGTAAACCTCCTTGATACGTGAAAAACAGTGATGGCTTTGAGTGCGAACTTCATTGTCACACACATGCCAAAACTTACATGTGAGCTCCATTATCACGTGTCGACATCTATAGTGCATAAGTCTTTCTTTGGCTTGTACTCCGTAAAGTGATATGTGTAAATTTATTATATGCGTAACACATACCATTTTCAATTTTGAAAATAGATGACACATGTAAATCCGTTATGCGCGTGATCCAGAGGTGTTTTCATGGTAAGACATACAAATCTGTTATGTAAGTAACATCATAATGCTTTTATTTGCAAAACGTGNAATTAAGACATGCACAAAAGTTTAACTTTACTATGATGGTTAGAACGTTATGTATAAAAAAATAATTTACTTCATGGTTCAATAACAGATATTTAACCACAATGTTCTAATTTACGTAAATATCCTTGAAATGCATCTAGTAATCTAATAATTATACATTTGTGGACTCCTACCCATTTTTTTTTAAGGCAATAGTGGAGGGTACCTGCAAAACAAAAGAAAATATTCCGACGCCCAAGTTAGTATTGTACCATTTATAGGAAAAATAAATAGTATACCTTTAGCTCATGAATGGTCCAATGTTTATAGTTTGAGAATATTTTATGCTGAACCGTCATTACGGCTGCCTACGTACCCTTTAGGGATCAAGCATTACGTAGTTCATAACTTTAAATAAAATACTTTCAGCTAGGTCTCTATTACAGTTCAGCAACTTTGAATAAATTAAAACTATAGTAAATAAACTTAAAAAATTATCAAATTTTAACATAAACAAGATATATTTGTCTAGTTTTCGACACATCAAGCGGATCCTTAATCAGATCTACGATCAAAGAGAAGTAACCAGATTATCAAACATATACCAGAAATTCTACTCATGTAAGGACTTGTCTAAACGAGATAGAATTTAACCAAGGCGAATCATAAATCTAAAAATAGTACTGGTAACCCTTTACCTTTTTCTATGATATATATATGTATATATTAACAAATAAATATATGAAATATTTACCAATCCAACGGTAGATCTTTGGTCCACACCCTTCAATTAACCAACTACTTACAATTTAGAGTAGCAACTCCAGCAGGGTTTTCATGATGGATCAAGGTCTTTCCTTCATCCAATTGACCTGAAAATTTTACAGTAGTATTTAATATATCCCATAACACTTGTGTAAAAATATTAGACAGATCCAACGGTAGGTTTGAGAGTAATGAATTTCTCATTTCGAACTCGCTATTTTTGTTCCTCTAACAAAAATGACGATTTTTATTGTGATTGGAGTACTTAAACTTCTCCAAATAAGCTGATATTTTAACCAAGTATAATTTATTATCTCATCTACATCATACTCAATTTTTAGGACCATCCAACGGTCCAATCTTGAGCAATGGCTAATTTCTTCTTCTCTCTTTTCTTCCTCCTTAGAGTTATTCCAAGGAGAATTAGTAGCTCCTCCTTTGATTTGCTTCCAAATCTAGTATAAAAACTCTCTTTTTGATGTTAAAAATATTTATTTCTAATTGAAAACCTTTCTTCCTATTTCTCTCTTCTTTCTTATCTCTCTCCCCCCTCTCTTTCTATTTATCTCTTCTTTTTTATCTCCCTCCCCCTTCTTGTCTTCACAAACTACCTCTTTATATAGGTGAAAATGGAATCATAAAATTAATGGTGGTGGATTAGCCACTACAATGGTGGACTAGCCACCACTTAGTGGTGGTAGACTAACCATCATACTTAGTGGTGGTAGTGATTGTAGTAAATCTACCACTATCTAGTGGTAATGGAGGTGGATGTTAGAAAAAATCTTTATTATTATTATTCTTAGTCAAATATTTAATAAAAATAGTAAATACTAGATAAACTTTTGTGTACCAAAACTTTGATGTGACTTATGTCCCTAGTTTAATGATTTGAAGACATGTACCAATCAAAATGATCTTGTGGATTAAATCAAAAGTTTTGAGTGAATAAACATTATTCCTTAATAAATTATCCATATGTACACATTATACTATAATGACCATAACTCCTAGACCATAAGTCCGAATATCACCCACCATACCATTCTGAAAACTAGATTCAAAGAGCTACAACTTTATCAGAAATAGCCCAAGGCCAATTTGGAACATAAGATGTCCAAAAATGAGTTTAAAGTATACTGATGAACATATATACGAAAATATAAATAATAACCTATAAAATGTTGAGTTGTCTTAACCCAAAACAAGTAAAGATGGGCTTAGCCCATTTAACCCATAATTTCATTGCCAAGTCCATTACCTAAATTATTGGGTTAGCCCATCTAACCCATACATAAATATGTATATATAGATCTTATTACAAAAGATGACTACACAAAAGATAATTCAATTTAAGATAAATTCATAATACTAGTTCTCGGGTTAGACCCAAGGCGAATTTGAACTCAAAAATTCAGGGTATTACAGTGCTAGTCTTTGGTAGTCATACTTCGACGAGTTTAGGTAAATTCCCAGCCTAATTTTGAAATTAACACACAAAAACCTAAGAGCTAATGCAACCCTAAACTAGAAACAAACAAATTCTAACCTAATTTAGCTTGTTAGGTTTTTAGGGTTTGGAAAATATTGGGTTTGCAAACCCATAGAGATGGAGTGGGCCAAGAGAAAGGTATGTTCATTATGGGCCCAAAAAATGAAGTGGGTCTTAGGAACTCATAAAGAGATGAGTTTATAACCCATAAAATAAGCCTAACACTTAATTAAATGTATGATGGGCATAAACAAATCAAGAGAGAATTGACCCACAAACCCAATAGATAGACTAATAAGCCTAAAAAGCTTAGCAAGCTTACTTAGAGATTTATTTGATTTATAGGGGTAAAAAGGTCAAGTGATAATTTTCTATATCATAGATGAATTCTTAACCCCAGTTTTGCATCATGGCACACCAAAATTAGGGCGCACATATACAACCAATAATTTTCTAAAATTAACACAAATACATATATATATTGAGATGAATATAATATTAGAATGAGTATAATAATATAATGAGTATAATATTAGAAATTTTGGTAAAAAACCTCTACTTGAAAAATATTTTAGGATTTAACCCAACAAATATTTTCTTTTAATCTAAGGCCCCTGGAGATTTCAGTGAAACCCTCTCTGAGGGTTTCAATGTGTGTAATTTATAGACTGAAGGGTTTCAGTGAAACCCTCTCAGAGAGGATTTTAGTTAGTTACCTAGGGGCCTTAGACTAAATGAAAACGTTTGTAGGGCTAAATCCTAAAATACTTTTCAAGTAGGGATTTTTGGCTAATTTTTTCTATAATATTAATATTAGAAAGGATTTGATATTGGGATGAATATATTATAATATTGAATATAACTTTTAACCAAATAGAACAACCGCTATGATGTATGCACACCATCATTTCATTCTTCTATACCATTGCATGATGATGCGCATCATACATCCATCATATATGTATTCGTTATTTGTCAAGCATACATCATTTTCATGTATTTTCATTCATGCCATAAGTCCATCATTCTCTTGTATTTTCTAATCATTCATTAATTAAATGTTTCATGGTACAATAGTATTCATGCCAAAGTATGACTACCCCTGAAACTATCCAGTACATGGACCTTAATTTATTTAATAGAAATTAGATGATCATAACGCCTCGTTACAAGCATAGCTTGACCTTAATTTATTTAAATCACAGAGATTAACGTGGAGCTTTAATATTGAATTTCAGCATAGCTTTATTACTTCCTAATGGAAAAATCAGAAGACATGCAATTCATGACATCTCATCTTCATTAATACATTAATCAATAGACTTTATAACAAATCAGACCCATGACATTGAAATAAAAAAATAAAAAAAAAACTCACCAACCTTGTAAAAATAGAATCCCATAACAAATATAAGATTAATTAAGAAATCTCAACCTCAACTTTAATTTAAGCCTTCCCGAATGAAATTTACACTTAACCTGCTATTTGATTTATTTTTCTTTAAAAAAAATAAACAAAATTCGTCCTCTTACTTCACCATGAATGCTTATGAGAAACAAATTAGAGAGAAGAAAGGGGATTAGTTTTTCTTAAAAAAATTCCCTTCTCAAAATTCTTATCTGCCCTTCTATAGGTTGCAAACAGGGGAGTATCCACATAGAGGCATGGGTAGGCAGTTGCCTACCCTCAAGGTTTTCAAAAATCCTATATATATATATATATATCATGAGAAAAAATCCCATAGATTGTTGTTCATACAATAAGTTTGTAGTATGGATTGTCCAATGACTCGTTTTCGTGAGGATGTTCTCCTCACCATGTAGATCATTTTTACAAAAAATAAGCCCATTCTATAAATTGTTAATCATTTTACCGTTAATTCAAATCAATTGATGATGGGGTTACAAGTCTTAGAAATCGTTGATATTCAATGAGGTTGATCTACATAGTGAGGAGAACATCCTCACTTAAAATCAATCCATGGATTATCTCCATATGGGCTTCACAGGCTATTGTATTACTAAGAGTGTGTGTGAATCCTATCTCATATATCATATTAAGGAGGATACATTTGCCAGTATCAGAATGCCCAATGTGTTGTAATTAAGTCCGACATAAAGATGATCCAGTATTGTATGAGTTTTGATCAAGATTACATACTATGCAGATCTTCCTCACCAAATATCGCGTCATTTGAAAACTTTTAACCCATATGAATTATTTATGAGTCATCCATTTTTTTTAGGAATTTAAACCAACTTTTGATGGGCTTAGAAGTTTTAGAATGAGGTGATTTTTTATGTGGATGATCTATATGGTAAAGATATCACTCTAGCACCCTTCAATCATCTTTTTGTTGGAAAATTGGGTTTTTCTATTGAATTGGTAAGTAATTAGTTGAAGTTAACTTTAAAATTTCATTGATGAGTTAAGATAGGAGATAAATTTCAATTTCAATTAGTGCAAGTTATACTTAAAATTTTACATATTTTATCTCTAAGGAGGGATATTGCAATATACTTTATTGTGACACTATTGCAAAATACTTTTTGTGAGGCCTATATATAGATTCAAGGGTTGATTTTTGATGTGGATGTTCTTCTCATCATGTAGATCACCATATTTGAGAATCAACCCATTCTAAATTTCTAACACCCTCAACTCTGCCACCGCTTGCATTTAATATGATGATCTATATGCAGAGGAGAACATCATCATTGAAAATCAACCCTTGAATCATCTCAATGTGGATCCCAAAAAATTGTGTTGCTATAGTGTCGCAATAAGGTATGTTGCAATATTTATCGTCTTTGTCTTTTTATTTTTTGTGATTGACCACTTTGCCTACTTTAAAAAAAAATCATGGATCCACCACTGGTTGCAAATCTCGATTTATACACCTTTTGATCCCAAATTAAGCCTTCAATTGTCAACAAAACAACCTATAAATTGTGTAGGTGCTCCTCACAGAGATTTCTTGGGTGAAAATGTGGACTGCCATGTTGTTGTTGTAGGCGCTGCTCATAGAAATTTCTTGGGCAAAAATATGGACTGCCATCCCGTCTTGTTGTTGTAGTGTTGGAGAGTGAGAGAAAAGACAAGAGGGAGAGAAAGACAACGCATAGTATATGCGTTTGATTCTCTTTCTTTTCTTTCTTTTTATTATTTATTAAATCTTTACTTTATATTTTTAAACAAATTCTTACTTTATTAAAAACCTTACTTTATAATTTAATTTAACTCCCCCAAGAAAAAATGCGATTTGGGCAACCCCTTCAACTCACGGAAACCGTGATGTTGTCATTTGAAGGCACACATGCGTGTCGCACCGCCCATTTTTGACAAAATTACCCCTCACGCTCTACTCGCATGGCTTTCTTAAGGAGCACTCTATTTTTATTTCCAAACTACCCCCTTATGTTTTACCCAAACCTGTCAAATGAGTCATCTTCTTCCTCATCTATCAACCTAAAATCCTTATTTAAGGAAACACTTCACTTTGTTAAAATTTAAGAGAAATTGAACTAAAAATTTAAGTCCTTCTCTGCTTACTCCTTCATCAACCTTTAATTTCTATCTTCTCTCTTATTTGGTTTGAATTTGGTTTACGCTAACCTTAAAATGGGTAGAGATGGTGCTTCTGGTTCCGATAATCGGAAAAAGGTAAATAACAACCTGAATTTTCTTCCAATGTTTCAAACGTTGAAGCCTAACCCTACAAAATCCCTCAATATTGTTATNATTACAGTAAGGGGCAAGTTAAAATTTATATAATTTTTTTTAAGCAAGCTTATCAAACAAGTTACAGAACAATAAACAGTGACAAACTAGTGTTAACATCATCCCATTTCCTCATCGGATCAAAAAAACTTCATCCCAAACCCAATTTACATAATGCAAATATCTATTTTTTAAAGAGAGAAAGTAAGTGAAGAGATAGTCTGAAATTGTTAAACAAATCACACCTAAATTCAAAGCACACTTCGAACCTAAAGTAAATCAGCAAAATACACACCAAACCTTGGCAAATATTAAGCATAAACATGCTATAAAATGGTAAATTAGGAAGGATGTGATCCCTTTTACATGAAACCCTAACTGATGTAGACAAAACAGAGTTGTACATATACGATACGTCACTTGTGTTTCAATTTAATCGAAGGATTCATCTTCTTGTATGAAAAATCACAGAAACCAACCTTCTTCCACCTTAATCCAAGCCCAGATGTGTGGTCTCTTCATCGTTTCTAGAAAAATCCAAGAAATATTTTTTAGGGTTACAACAACTTCCTCTGTTACTTTTTTCTCTCTAAACTATTTGATGAATACATATTTTGAAGACCGTTCGATTAATCTAACATGTTTAGAGAAAATATGTACGGGTAGTTTTGGAATAAAAAAAGGGGAACTTAAGTGAGTCATGTGAGTGGAGTGTGAGGGGTAATTTCGATAAAAATGGGTGTGTGTGACACACATATGTCCATTCAAACGGCAACATCACAGTTTCTGGAGTTTGAGGGGGTAAGCTAATTAGGTGATCTTTGAAGGGGGTAAGCTAATTAGGTGATCTTTGAAGGGGATAAGTCTAGATAACGAATTATTCTATAGGGGTAAGTTAAATTAACCCATAAAATAACTTTACTCTTATATATAATAAAATAACTTTACTTTATAAATATAACAAAACAATTTTGATAAACAACGATAACTATTTACTTTATTTTTCTTAATTTTTTATTCAATTATTACTTTATAATTAAAATGAGTGGTACTCTAAATTGGTTCTAAATCTGATTTTCATCTCAGTTTCCATTCAAATCTTGGATTTCGGTTAAATTGGGCTCGAATGTTGGTCGATTTGGAACAAATTTATTCCAGGAGTTTGTATGTATCTTGAGGCATACCGTTTGGGTGTGAACCATCGCAGTACACTCCATATTTTAGGTGTTTTGGCATTTGGGGGTGAAATTTGGTGTCTATATTACATAAGTTAATAACATATTTTTCTTAATTGAAACCAAACATCAAATAACATCCCTCCGTATTATGTTATACAGTTTTGGTTGTTCTAACAAGGCTGAAAGGTCCATCATCATTATCCGTTCTTAATTTTCGATTCATTTCAGTTCTATAATTTTCTCATCTCTTTCTCGTTTTGTATTACGTTCAGTTTCTTTCGAAGAAAACTCAGCCCTTCTCATTAAAATTTTTACTTCAGCTTGTTCTTTGAAAGTGTTTATGAATGAGCTTATTTTTTTCAGTATTTTATTGTTGAAATTGTTTGTCTTGGGTGCTACTTGAAGCTTTCTTTTTACTCATTTCACTCAAAACTCTTTTTTTGCCTTTTTTTCCAAATGGTCGTCCATACGGTGCTTCAAGGTTAATTGTGTTTACACCTGAAAGATTGTCATTGGTGTTATTGAAGTGCCTATGTCGATTGACCAGAACCGTCTCCCATTGCTTCATAACAATAGCCCATAAGTTTCTTGTTTACTTGTGTCACCTAATCTGAATATTTTGGAAGATCTTTTAAAATTTCAAAACATTCATCATATTTAAATTTTCTTTTAGTTTCTCGTTTAAAAGCTTCTTTAGCTTCTTTGATATGTAAAAAGAATAAAAAAGAATAATAACTATCAAATGCATATCATCAAAATTGGTAATAAGACTTTAAAACATATTATACCATATGTAATTTTACAAGGAAAAAAAATTCTTACAATTTTGAATAATGCTAGAAGTATTCCTAGGATGACTCCCAGGATGAGGTGGCAAGATCTGTTTGTGTAAAGTTACTTTTTACTTTTTCAAGTTTGAAGCAGATCTTGTCACCTCATCCTGGGAGTCATCCTGAGAGTACTTCTAGCATTTTCTAACAATCTTTTGAAATAACATTAATCTACATTGTTTGGATGCTATAGATCAACCTTTATGTGGTAAAAGTACCTCTAATTTCGCCATAACATGATCCCAAAATGTCGCTATAGATTGGTCTTTGCCTACCGATTCATTCTATGTTATAGCACTCCAATTGCGGCACAAGGTATGTCTTCATCTATAGTAAAATTTCTTCCACGTTTTTGTGCGATTTTCGTTATTTCACTGTGAAGAAATTGATATTGAAATTTTAAAGTGTCAGTTTTGTTTCAGCTTTGTTTATGTTGTGAAGTTTGTAATTGAAACAAGAATATGGTATATATAAATACATAAATTTCTAATGGAAAAATATTACCGATAACTTGGTAATTAATAACTAAACTATAAGATTTTTTTTTAAATATTTTTTTGTAAGATTTCAAAAAAAATGACCAGGCGAAATCTCAGGGATAGCTTAGAACTAGGCGGACTTTGAGAGTGTGCCCCACGATCAGGCTAACCCTGAGATATAGCCTGATGCAGGCTAACTCTCAAAGTCCGCCCATCTAATTTTTCATCTATTTCTACATGTTGTTTATTTTTTCACAATTCTCTCTCTCCTCCTATTCTAAATTTACATTTTTAGAAAATGCACTACGAGTTGCTTTTTAGACAATATTGTTAAATTTAACTAGCATGTGGATGCTCTTATGAAAAGGCTATCTTAGATCTGAAAACCATGTATTAACCCAAAGAGAAAGCTGGCACTTAATTCCGATGATGACTTGTGAAGTGTTAAGTGCTTTATTCTAGTTACACCTCCTGTTGCGGTCTAACCAGATTCCCCAAGAAATGGCATGGGGGAGAAATTTGATGACGCACGATTTTACCGAGCCTCAATAGACAAGATTCATAGCACTCCAAGAGTATAAAAATGTACCACAATAATTGATGGGAAAACCTGAGCTCCAATTCTTCCTTGGCATGAAAGATAGCCGTTGAGAAGGGGCAATGTAAGAGAATATGACTCCCTTCTGCCGCTTGACAAAGGAAGCATATGTTGGTGATGAAAAAACCTCTCTTTCCTAAGTTATTTGAACTTGGACATCTGTTAAGCGTAACTAGCCACTAGAAGAAACAAAATTTTAGAGGGATTTAAGGAATCCAAATGGATTTCGAAGGAAAAAATGCTCCTTGTTCAACAATGAGAGCTTTATATATACATTGATTTAAAAGTGAAGACATCAATAGAAGTAGGCAACCATTTTCTTGTATTATCCGAGGTTGCTAGTTGGGGGAATCATGCACGATAACATTGAGAAGATCAATGACTTGAACAACTACTTCATCTGTCACTCCTTATTTGAGATGGAGATTCAATGGGCCATTTTAGATGTGGTCCTTAATAGTTCCTTCTTTACTATTACGATAAACTAATGGTGCCAAAGTTTTAAGATGCTTCAAACTATGACAACAATAAATCAATAACTTTATTTTTTCACCTGATCCAATTGTAAAAGATATAAATTTTTTAACTAAAGGAGAAAATTGAGTAATTGTTCTCTAAATACTAAAACCGTGATAGATCTGAAAGTTCAAGTTCGTAGGTAGAAGTCGGTGACCCGACACTGATTTCATGAGAGAAATCGATCATTTAAGGCTGAGTTATATTTTTTTATTAACATGAATTTTTAACTCTACTAGATGTAGCCGATTTACATATGATGAACCGAGAAATACTATGTAGCTTGAATATCTATACTATTAATGAATAGTTTTTTTTTTTAGGCTTTTTTACAATCAACACCCTTAAACTTAACCAAAAATAATTAAAATACGTGGGTAGGAGTGGCTTTTTTCCCTCAAAACTTGAAGTTTAAGGATAAAAATGTAATTTCAATTAAAAACCTAAGAAATTCACTCTCTATCTTCGATAGAATACTCCTTTAAACTTCCTTTCGCCCGAACAGCCGAACAGTTGAACTCTTTAATTATCCATCTATCTAACAATCTGAAAATTTAATGTCCCTACGGTTGTCAAATCCAACCGATAAAGTGTGTAACTAATGAGAGGGATAAAACCTACTACAATTTGAAATTGTTTACTCGAAACTAAGTCTAATGAAAAAATCTCAAAATAGAGTATTGTCTTATTCGATTCTTAATATGCGAAATTAAGAACAAGAACCGAATATTTCAATCTCTATGAATATTGAAATTTGAACACATAGATTTTTGTTGACGAAGAAAACCCAAAATGAGAAAAATCCTGGGACCTAATCCAGTCGAAACAATTCACTAAGTTACCGAGAACTTACAAGCCATTACCCACTGACTCTAGACTCGAACTCCATGATCTGATTAGCCGGATGTAATCTCTAGGACTCGAATCCATGAACTACTATTTAGAGTATCTCCACATGATGTGTCTCCAACTCGGAACCTACCAAGTTCCACAACACGAACAACTACCTGAATCCACGAGTAATCAACGAATTTGAATCCACAAGCTCTACTCACCAAAAGTCCATCGGCAAACCTCAAACAAAGGTTTAAAGACTAAGGTTGAACGGATTTAGTCTTCTTCAACAAGCATGGAAGCTAGAAGTATGAATGTAAAACTCTAAGCTATTGAATTGTGTAGGATTATAGAAACTAGGTTAACACAATCCTTTTATAGAGGTATAGGTCATTCAAGTATATTTAGAAAACTCCTAAAATAAATTGAGGTCGGTTAAGAATCCCATTCAAAAAATAATTTGAAGTTTAGCAACTTCTAAACGAGATTTACCTTGTTGATTTCGATATGAACATGTTTCAGATCAAAAGCAAACACTTTTGCTGAAGGCACTTTTGAAAGTAACTACGTCCCTGTCGAAAGCAAGTTTGTTTATCTTCAAGACTGACATGTTAGTTTCGAAACTAAAATGTTCCTATCGAAAGAAAGCTCTATCTTCTATTTTCTAGAATAGATATCGAACTTTATTTCGAAAGCAACAAGGTGGTATCAAAATTAAAGTAGTATGTCTGAAAGGTCCCTTTGGGTTTGTCAATGTTCATGGTGAGACAATGTACTCAATTGTAAGTCCATGCTTGAGTTAGAGTTAGGGTGTATCCTTCGTGCAAACTCACACTCCATCGAAGATCGAAGAGAAAGCATGCCAACGGACTCAACTCACCACCGGAACTCACCACANATAGGTAGATATTGATCCCCCTTCCATATACACTTAGATTAGTGTTTATTGGTTTAGACATTCACCTAGGTGTAGGTGATATTTCAATGTCGAACTGACTTTGCTTTTTATTTTGAAACCAAACGTCTGATATCGAAATCAAAGCTTCATGTTTTCACACAAAGCCTTGGTTTTGAAATCAAAATGATGATATTGTTGACACTCTATTTTTGCACACCCATGTGCAAAGAAGATTGTTTCAAAAATAGTACAGAGAATTAAAGCGTCAAAACTATCTAAATAGGTTAAGCCCATTTAAGTAAGTCCAAGAAAAAAGAGAAAGAGCCCAAAATAGAGCTAAAAATAGACCAAGCCCAAAAAAGAAAAGTTTTTTATGTAAATTCGTATTAAATTTTTAAGGCTATTTTTTGGAGCTCAAAAATAACTTTTTAAGTATTTTTTTGGGTCTGACATGCTTCTTATAGGTAGTATATACCTTTGAATCTATTTTTTTAGGATTTTAAGGGCCTTTTAGACATTTTATTAAGTGATATTTATCAAGTAAAGTAAAAAAAAAAAAAATTTTTATCCCTTTTAAAAACATAATGTTGATAAGCTTAGCTTCTTTTACTTGCTAATCAGGTAATCTGTTGATAAGTATTATCCTTTAGGGTTGATTTTGGACCCTAGATTAGAATTAGATCCTATAGATGAGATTATTCCAAAAACCTATAAATAGAGGCCTCAATTCCACATCCTAGACTTCAAAAAAATTGTGAGACCAAAAAAAAATTCTAAGATGAACCTAAGCGGAGGTAAAAGAGAATTAAGAGTAGTTATACATAGTTCTTGGGATTTTCTTCAGCACTAATCTTCTTAATTATTTTTGCAGCGAATACAGTTATTACTTCTAATTTATTTTTAGAATTATTTATTTTTCTCTTTGTAAGTAAGAAATTTATTTTAATGCAATAAAAAGTTTATTCTTTTATTTTTTGCTTTCTTTATTTTTTGTATTATCTGATATATTGCTTTATTTTTTTCCTGCAACACTTCTTAATCGTCTTATTTATTTTCTTCATCGCTTTACGTTACCGCATTCTTTTTTATCAATTTAAATTAATTTCGAATTTAGTTTCAATTAGTTTAGATATTTTGTTTTATTTATTTCAATTCCTGTATTATTAAATCATAAAAAATAGAATTTTGGGTTTTTATACAGTTTTCGTAATTTTTAAGAGTTTGTTAGAGTTTAGGGTGTCTATATAATAAATTTTAGAGTTTATAAAAGTCATTTGCTATTATTTAAATTTTTTCTAAAAAATCTTATCGTTATCCCATTTGTTAACGTGCAATTATTATTTTTGAATGTTCAAATTTAATTTGATGCATTAAATATTCATGTGTTGTTTATTTAAATTGAAACTCTAAAATTTTCAATTGTAGAGTGGAGACCAATTATCTAATCGGATGGTTGTTGGGTGCATAACAGCTTCCCAACCCGTAACTAGATTCCCGAATCTAATCTCTGTTTAGATCATTTTAAAAGAAAGGGAACTCACCATTTTTGTCAAAAAAAATAGTTTTCTTAAAAAATTGACCCAATTCCCTAAATTGGATGGCAACTCTAAAAATTTTAAATTCTTGCGTAACTAAGCCATTTTCTGAAACACGAATTTCGACGGTCTCCGGCTCGTGGATATTCACGGTTTCTACAGTTATTGAAATCAACCAACCTATAAAAGATTATAAGGGTTAAAAACATCACGACACTTTCATTTAATGTAGGACAACTTACCCAAGGTCTTAAATGAAACTAACCACCTATGATGATACTAAGTATCTAAATCACTTACCATCCTAAGAAGTTTTTCGGTGGTGTTGAGTATGATCTCTTCAGCAAGCTGAATCTCTTCTTTAATCTTCAATGACTAGATCATGGAGACAACTCGCTAACTCTAACTCAAATTACAAAGACCTATTGAGTTTGATTTGATACGCAAATTGACAAACCCAAATAGGGAACTCATGGATCTAACAATCTCCCCTTTTATCAATTTCATGACAGAACCTATACATAAGAAAATAATAAAAGACCTTCAAAAATTCATATTTTTTTACATTGGACTCAATAAAGACAGAAACAAAAACTCCCCCAGAAATATATAACCTAAATTCTATGGGAATGATTTTGTCTAACCTGTTTCCTGCAAAACTCACAAACATATCAAGGTACTATAGTTTCAAATTCAAAAAATCCTTGAATATCTTAAAGTAAGTTACTCTCTACCTAAATCAAGTATATCTCCTGCAAAAATGTTAACCACAAACAACAACTTTTTCTATCTTTTTGTTAGAAATAAACAAAGGATATAAAAGATAGAAATATGGTGCAAAAGATAAGAAATAAAAACAAGGGAGGTAGAAACAGAAATGCAATCATCTCATATATTAACTTATAAGCACAGTACAAAAAAGATATAAGAGACAATCAAAAATAAAATGAGTTGCAGCAAATATAAACAAATAAAGTACACAACTCAAAAGAAAAATATAAAGATTTATAAACTAAAAATCTAAAAATTAAGTATCTAGCTATAAATATCTAATCTACTTTGCATCAAAACCATCATCATCACCAACAGCTCCTGATGCTTCAGATTCTAATGATTCTTTAGCTGACTCAGACTCAGCTTGTACTCCATCAACTCCAACCTTTGCTACGATTGTATTGACAACTAGTTGCATCTTAAGTAGAACGTCCATCTTGCGAAGAACATCCTCAGCTTGTCATTGAGTTATGGAACAGACTAATCTAGAAGAGCCTGAAGAAGAAGCTTGTGCTGGAGCATTCTTCTTTGTTAAACCATGAATTTGATCCTTGATATGGTTGACTGTAGATTTGTCAAGAGGAAGCATTACCTTGAGTGTAGGCTCAGAACTACAAATCTTGATATTTACCTTCTTGATGATCTTATGAATGAGAAGGGGAAAGGAAAGGGAATAAGCACGAGAAGAGTCGGAATGAATATCAATCATCTGACGAACGATGAAGTTAGACAATAAAATGGGAGACTCTAAAGAAAGATGAAAGAGGAACTCAATCATTTTGTCACTCAAGAAACTATTGTTCCCTTTACAAGGATAAAAGTTGACTGCGACCAATTTGGCCAAAACTTGTAACCATAGAGGACAATCAATAGAAGGAAATTTATTCTAAGCATAATAATCATCATTTCTTCTGAAGGTCTTAGAAATATCTGTCCTAGAGGGATAAGGCTCTTCGCCTTCTTTAAGAACAGTAGGAAATGATAACCCATTGTGATCCTCTTTTAGATTGAGGATAGACACAATCAGATCAAAATTAACAAAAATTGGCTTTCCACAAACCTTTGTGGAGAAAGAAAAAGTGGTCCTATATATATCATGAAAATTGGAATAGAAAACTTGAAACAAACTGGGATAGGCCATGCCTTCACCCTTTGAAAAACTCTTCCCAACTATGGGAATGGAGTAGATGACGAATGTTGGTCAATTCAGAATACCATCATATTTGACCTTGCGTTTAATGATCAAAGATCGAGTAGAAAATTGTTGAACGTATAAATCTAAACAAGTTTTAGAAATGAATTTCTCCTTGGATTCCTCATAAATAAAAAATTCTGAAGAAGAAGAAGAAGTCTTTGTCTTTTTGGCATGTTGTGATCAAGTAGACTTCTTGTTCGACATGATGAATCAACAAAAGAAGAAAAAGACCAAAACAAATTGAATAAACTAGAGCATGAGAGACCACATCAATGAATGAACGAAGAAAAGATCAAGAAATCCTTACCAACGAAACGATATAACCAAGATTTGGAGGGAAAATTTGATACCCTCGCTTTCGATATGGATGCCCTATAAAGTTTTCTCTCTTTCGAAATCGCCCACATAGTGAAAAATAACCGAAAATGATATTTCTTATTTATACTAAAGACTAAAAATGCCATAAAAATTGACTTTAAAACTCGAAAACCCGCGATGGTTTCAATAGGGCCAAGAATGGTTTCAAGAGGGACTTCAAATACAAAAACAAATAATTTTGCTTTCGATACAAATAGATTTCGTATCGAAACTGATTCAAAACTAGAAACATGAACTTCTGCAATCGATATGAAAGAGTTGATTTCAAAATGAACATTATTTTGAAATCAGACTAGAATGATTTCGATATGAAGAATCTGATTTCAATATGGGAAATGCATATGTCTAACATATCTATATGCTTTCAATATAAGAGAATCTAATATCGAAAGTGACCAAACAGACTGTCTTGCTTTCGATAGGAAATCCCTAATTTCGAAAGTAAATATGTAGAAACTCAAAATATGCAAAGTTTTCCTACACTAATACCAATGAAATAAATGTATGCAATCTAAGATTATGTTATATGATCAAAAATACATATAAACGCCCCCGAATCAGATCATCGAAATAATTGGGATTTTAAAAGAGTTAACCTAATTCCTATTGAATCAAAGAACAGTATTTGTACTTGTCAAAGATTCAAACTATTATGTGAACATAACTTGTCTATAGTTCTCATCAAGTTATCAAGGCTAGCAAGACTATAATACATAAATACATTTAATGGAAATCGAATCTTAAGAAATTGCTAGATTCTTTCTAGTATAGCCAAGCTAGTTCTCAAAAATATTTTGACACAATACTAGTGTGTGTGCATAAGATACTTTTCAATTTCTGAGAATTTTATTCAAAAGAGACAAGTAAAACTAGGTTGTTGATTGAACAATTTTCACTTTCTTTGAACTTCTCATTAAAATAGAAGGACCATACTCGCATGTCTAAATTAATCCTAATTTGACCATCATATGTAAGTACATAATACTTGAAGTACTCAAAGTATGTATCATAAATCATCATAGGCTTTCAATATTTTCCTTTAGGTTTGCATAAACTCTTGATTGATGAGTAGTATACAAGCAAGTACCCGTACTGAAAATAAAAATGGTTTACTTATGAGGTCAAGATAAAGATAGAACATCGAGTTCCCAAGCTTTTTGTAAGATCTCACTCTTTTTTATGTTCTTGTATTGAGTTCCCAATCTTTTTGCGGGATCTCACTTTTTTGGTGCAAATGAATATATTGATATATTAAACATTGAGATACATTCTTCATCATATCTAATATTCTAAAGTGAGATAGTCAATCTAAATAAGATTAGTTCATAGCATATCACAAGTTTCATCTTCAACCTATTCAAAACTTATTCTTTTAGAATATCATCACATACATTTAGAGATTCTTACGTGCATGAATTGTATCAAAATCAAATAAGAAGTATGTGACTTGCAAATAGAGATTCACTAGCTTCTTGAAAATTTTCAATTTTCTTTTTAATGATCTCTTTCACATATAGTGTTCAAGTATTATACTGAAGATAGCCAAGAAAACTTAGAACTTGAACATTATGACTTTTACACATATGTCATACAAAGAATCTATGATAAGTAAACATGTTATAATTTTTATTCCATATTGGGAGATGAATAGTATGTAATGCAATACTACATGAATCACAAAAACTAAAATGGAAACTGATATATAAAAACTCACTTTATAACCCAAAAAGAATATGTGCAAAAACAGAGAGAGAGAGAGAGGGAGACAACTAATTAACATTTGATAAGTGCCTACAATTGCATATTAGAACATCTTTTGATAGGCATTATCAGTACCCAATTGTGTACAACTCCATATTTTTTGTACAAATTCTGCATTTTATTAGTCCAAGTTACATTAGGGTATTTTATCACAAATTTAAATAAATATATGCAATTGGGGTACTCTTGCAAAACACTTTAAATAAATTGCTTATTAGGTGTATGTATTTTATTTTAGGTATTTGTCGAAGGGGTGAGATGCAAAAAATGATAGGTTGCTCGTGGGTCTACCATAATGGCACGTGTGCTTCGCACATGAAAAAATCCAGTCGGACCTAAGATATACCAAGAGAGAACTTCAAATTGTTGCAACAAAAAGGAGGGTTTAATTTTGTTACAATTCAAAACTTCAACATTGATGTTCCAAGAAGAAAAGATAAGAGGACCCATTTGCTACAAATCCAGACAACAAGGTTGTTGCAAGTGGGGGTTAAATCAGAAACATCAAACTTGATGTTCTGTCTGCCAAAAAGGTCAAAGAAGCCCCATTTCCCACACATCACTTTCTCTTCCCCTATTTTCTTCCCTCATCTCAATCTCTCAAACGAGCTCGATCTCTCTCTCTCTCTCTCTCTCTCTCTCTATCTCTTTGCCCTAATTTCTTTCTCCTATCTCCCATACGTCCTCTCTCCTCTCTCTGTTGCCTCTTTTACTTTCCCTTTTCTCTCCCATTCCCATGAAATTCTCTACCCCTCTCTCATCTTCCTCAATCAACAGCCCTAAAAGTAACACAGATCCAAAGAGGCTAGACGAAATAGTTCGAATCTCTCAAAAACTTCGATTCGGTGGCAGCAAAGCATCATTTCGCACAACCGACAGCCCCAAAATCTTGACAAAATTTGCTCCCCAGATTTTTGGTGAGTTGTAAATCTTCATCCACTAATTTTTTTTAACAATTGCATCCGTAAATTGAGGGTAAAAATGTGTATATAAGAGGAGGGAGTGTGAGGTTCAAAAACAGGTCGATTGGGTACAAATTTAGCTTGTTTTGTGTAGTGATTATTTTTGTTAACTTTCTGCTGGTGTTATTAGTTTGAAATTAAAGAACTACGAAGAAGGAAATAAGAGAACAATTACAATATGGGTTTCACCATCTTTTTCATTATCTTATCTTGTTTTGTTATTTTATTTGAGAGCATGTTCTTCTAAATCTCAGCTAGGGCTGAGATGAAGTCCTTAGTTTAAGTAGACTTCTAGTTTAATTAAATTGTTCTCAATAGATTATATAGTTTATATATAATTTTTATTTCAGAATTATAACTGTAATACCCTTTCTTTAGAAATTACTAATGTTAGGGGCACCCACTATTGCTAAGGGCACCCTGACAGAGTTTTAGTAAATTTGGGTTTTAATTAGTTTTAAATATAAACTAAACCCAAAGCCCCTCTTGTTTTCTTGTCTTGATCGACCAAGAGAGAGGGAGAACAAGAGAGAGAAGGCCAACCAGGGTTAGAGGCAGAGAAACTCTAAGTTTCTCTTGAAGGTTCGATCGAGGAAGGATCATGTGCGTGAGAGAAGGGACTGAAGGTTTCAAGTGCATAGATTCTTCCTTGCGATTGCGAAGAAAGTTTTGCTTTGAGGTAAGTAGTAACTTGCTCTTTTGGTGTAGATTTAGGTTTTTCATGTTGTAGTTATGTTTCCTTAATGATTGAATGCACGAAAACCTAGTTTGTATGTTGTTTATATGTTGTTGCATGCGAATTACGTGAGAAAATACATGTAATTCATGATCGTATGATGTGTGCATGCTTCTAATGGGTAGGATGCATGAAAACTATGTATATGAGAGGTATATATAAGTCTCTAATGTTTGCAGGAGAGAAAATCAAGTTTCCACAGAGTTTAATCATATACGAACCCCAAAATCACGAAGATACCCAGAGGGTATCGATACCGGCTCATCCTCGAGCAACAGATGGGGCTGGTATCGATATCCACACTGGTGAGTATCGATACTGACCTCATCTGATGCATAAGGCAAAGTTGGCATCGATACCCACAAAGAGGGTATCGATACCAGCTGTAACTGATGCTAGTTGGGTAGTTATCATCGATACCCACAGAGAGGGTATTGATACCAACTGACTGTCAACCCAAAAAAGGTTATTTTAGAGCCCTTTTGATGGTAAGCTTTTGGTTAATGAATATCATGACATATGACATGTAGGATATGGTTTATTTATGTATTTAGAAAGCATGAAATGCCTAATTAAACTGCTTGTGAACTACTTTTATGATGATGAACACTTGTGGACACATATAATATATAAGAAACCTCTATAAGCTTGATGTGTGCTTAAACAACTTGTTTGACTTGTGTGCAAACATAATAAAGGTCCTGTATAGGCCTAGTCCTCTCCAAGCGAGGTCTACGGAATCGCCAAGTGAGGTCTATGGAATCACTTGACACGTAAGTAACGCTGACAGGGTTACCAGTGTTCGGGGACGGATTTCGAGGTGGTTCAATGGATTCACGTGGCGCACGACCACTGTCTCGAGTGAACTACGGGGACGGGTGAAACGTGTGTAGTAACTAGAGTACACCACTTATTGCGAGAACCTAATCTTAACTAAAGATCATAAAACACCACAGTTGTCATTCTATGTATCTCTTTTAAGTTTGTCTAATCTTTATGTTGACATATCTTAAGCTTTATTGTGAATACACTCATGTAAAACTCATGGTTATCCTAAATCTAAGCCAAGGGAACTGGTGAACTTGCTGGCTAGGTTTTGACCTAGCACCATTAATCTTTTCAGGTCCAGGTTATTAGGCGAATACTCAGTAGCGGAGGCATTCGTATGTCAAGAATAAGTCTTCAGAGTTTTTTTAGATTTCCGTGAAGACAATAGCTATTCTTTAAATTATGTTTAGCTTAGTTTGGACACATGTTTAGTCCATTATTCTTTGAGAATATTCGTTCATTCGTTTGTTCATAAGATAGTTTATCTTTAAGTTAATAGAGTTTATTTTAACTTTATTTTACTTATGTATTGAATGTGAGTGCAAGCTTCTTGTTAGCTTGGTGTAACGCGTACACCCTAAAGCTACTGGATGTTAATGGTTCCGCAGGAATACCTGACTCTCATTAAGTAAGGGTTGCAGACCTGAAATGTAAGGGTGGGGCATTACAATAACAGATTAGTCTCACCTTGTATATCAGGCATCCTTGGTAGTTAGAAAAATTCTATGTTGTAATTCAAGCCGATCATAACCGATTTAGTTTAATCTGTGATTGGTTGTGCCCTAAAAAGACAACCAATTCTAGGGATTAATATATTTTACTGAAATTAAAAATCATCATTTTGAGTTAATTATTTTATCGTGACTACATCTTCGAGAAAGCAAGAGATTTTCATTTCTAGTGTTACTCGTATAAAAAGAGAATAATTTGTTAAATTAAGATTTTCTATTAAGCTATGTGGTCGATTTAAAAGCCCCAGTGTTTTCTTAAATTGATTTTATAAGCTTTCTTTTTAATTGTGTTTAGTTTAATTTCATTCTTCAACCTACAACATATTTTTCGTTGGACCATTAAATTTGATTTTCTCTCAAAAGCAATTCCTTGTGGGATCGACTCATTTGCCACATCTATATACACCGAATAGTTGTACGCTTGCGATTAAGACAAGGTTTAAATAAGCGAGCTCATGACTAGTAATATCAGGATAACTAACAATAAGGTAAAGTAAACTCCCTATTATGCTTCGATAAAGTTTTTGGGGCACAGGGTTGTTCCAATGATGTACGTGATGTAAGTTCTCGTAGCTCTCTGCTTCTTCACTAGGGATTGTCCATCATCGCACTTTACGAAATGCAACCTCAACCATACGAAACTCAGGTAACCATTTGTTTTTATCTCATCGAATGCCACTGTATATTCCACGCCTAAATTTTTCTATAACCAACTGAACCTATGCATCAAAATTTAGCTCAACTATGCCAATAACACTCACCCCCTCCATCTTAAGCCCTAAAATGTCTTCAACATCGTAGAAAGTGATGGTCATCTCACTGAATGATAGATGGAATGTATTCGTTTCGGAATACCACCTCTCTACAAAGGTGTTGATCAATGCACTATCCACAGATTTATCTAGTTTGGTGACCAGGGCAGTTAAGCCTACAACACGAATAATCTCCGCATGTAATCACATACACTATCCAAGGGCCAATCAAACAAAGATTTGGAGTGATTGTGCACTCCCAATGGTTTGCCTTTTTGCTGCAACAAATAAAAATATAGAAAACCATAAAGAACAACAAGAGGCAACGAAAATCGTAGTAGAATAAAATGAATAATAATTGAAATGTACTAACCTCCCCCATTAAAATCTTACACGCTATGTAACAGTTGTATCTTTTTAACAACGATAGGTCAATGGGCGCCCCGGGTACATCGAAAGGAGGTGCATTAGAGCTGGTAGGCGGGACATCAGTAGCGGTGCTTATTGGGTTGCCAAGGGCAATGGTGCCTAGGACAAGACGAGGGGGAGGGGCTTTGTTGATTCCGACCCCGACCCCTTCTCTTGGCTTCCTGTGCTAGGACCATGCATTCCTGGGTTTGCCGTGTGGGTTGTTAACTACAATTCTAAGATATTAAATCGTTAGTTGTGTAATCAAACTATGTTGACAACAACAAAAATTTCATATAAATTGGTAGACAACATATTTGTATTATATAACAACTCTAATGGTTAGTAACACAATCACATGAACTAAGAATCATGACAATACCTACAATGCAGAAAGAAGTGGTGGTCATAGCTCATAATTGACTCCAAGTAATCTTGCCAAATATATTTAAACATATAAGTATTGCCACACAAACAAATTATAGACATCATCATAAAGTTTGCATTTGAAACAATATACGAAAATATATATACACCAAATAATATTGTCAAACCTAATTATTATAAGAAAAAGGAAAGGCAAAATGAATAAATACCCAAAACAAAAAAATCAAGAAACCCCTTAAATAAGTATTGCTCCAAAATCCCAACAAAACATTTAAAATTAACCAGAATTGATTTAAGAAAAAATCCCCACTACATCAGTGTTTCAAAACAAAAAAAGGACCAAACATTTCCGTTAGAGAACTTCTATTTAAACGAACTACTGGGTCCTTTTGGTTTGAAACACACCGTACTATTGAGCCCATTTAACATTATCTTCGATGGACTATATAGTCTTTGGAACTGTAAAATCACACTTAGAGGCCAAAATTCGATAAAATAGACCTAAGATCGGTCTCTTCAGTGAGAAAATAACAACCCAAACCCTTGTACAAGAATTAAAACTAACAAATCGAAGATTAAAATACAAATCTAAAGTTTGAGAGAAAAAACTAACCGTTCATCCTCTTGGTTAAAAGAACGATCGATGATGAAGAAGATGGTAGGGGTTTGATGGTCTTCCTTCTCGTCATTTAACGTTGCCGGAACTAGAGAGACGGCCAAACACTAAGCTCTGTTTGGGCAAGAGAGAGGGTAAAAATGGAGATGGGTTGGAAAAGTCATTTGTTGGTAGAGAAAAATTAGGGTTAAAAGTTTAAAAGATTTTTTAGAGAGAGAAATGATTGCTTTGAAAATATAATTTTTTATGTCGGTTTATTTTAAAATAAGAATTTTGTGAAGATGGTTTTAAAAAATATAAAACCTTATTATTTTATTATTATAAATGAAGATGGCTCATAGTATGATCCTAGGATGGCAAATTATTAATTTTAGAAAAACCAGGACTGTTCATAATGTAGGATGGCTCATAGAGAAACCTAGGATTCTCAATATCATCAGTTTCACAAAAAACCAACCCTAGAGTCTTCTCCATGTGGGCCCCAAAGGCTGTTGTAAACTAGTTGTATATGGATTCCGACTCAATATGGATTATGAAGATAAATTGGAAAAGGTCATTTTTTAGGCGACCCTATATCTTATTGGCAGGCCCCAGTTATAAGCAACCCCCAAAATTAAGTTTGTTGTTGTTGGCATGCCCCAATCTTGTTGGGACCTCCTTTGATGGTCAACAACTACACCTTAGAAGCCTTAGAAACTCAATCGATGGGGTTTGGTTAAAAAAACCCTAGATAGCTGAGAAGAGAAGAAGAGAAGGAGAAGGAGAAGGAGATTAGGAAGAGAAATGAGTGACAGAACAATTCTAGGAAGAGAAAGAAGTTGGAGTCTCAAAGAGAAATAAGAAGGAGATCAGGAAGAGAAAGAACTTAGGGAACCCATTAACAACCGTTTTTGAAAAAAAAACCCACCGATTTCAGTATTATAAATTGGATGTAAGTAGCCGACGATGAAAATAATATTCGGCCACTTCTATTCGATTTTGGGAAAAAACCCCAAATGAAAAACTCTTTCGGCTGGTTTCTACCAAATTGATCCTACTGAATTCATCTTAGAAAATGAAGATTAGAGTGAGAAATTTTTGGAGAGAAAGAGAGATTATTGGGATTGATAAAGGAGTGAGAGAGATTGAGATCGAGAGGGAGAGAGATTGAGAGAGAAGAGTTTGATATAAAAATGGGGACTGCCACTAGTAATTGTGAGGTCAAATTAAATTGACTAGTTCAACCTAATGGAGCCTACCAATAAGATTATAGAGGATGCCTTTAAAATTTCCCAATTGAAAAACATTGAGCATATTGTCTTTACCCCCAATTCTTAATACAAAAATCACTTACACCCCCTCTCCCCCCACCTAAATGTTTCAAAAAATCACTTTCCCCCCACTTTTAAAGTTTCGATCACTTGACCATCCATTCGGTCAATTTCGTGTCATGGGATGGTCATGTGAAACAAAAAAAGACCAAATAGCCCCTTTTGTTAGTAACCCAACTCAAGTGAATGCATTGGGTTAACTGGGACACGTGGTGACATCCCAACCTCCTACCTAACTAACACATAAGATTAAAACTCTCTTCTTCTTCTTCGAGCATGACATTTAGGTAACAATTTTTTTCTTTTGTAGATCTAAAAATGTTATCATTTTTGTTCGTCTTCAACAGATCTAGGGTTTTTGCTGATATGTGGTTGTTTTTCTTCATAGATTATTTAGTTTTGTTCTATTTATGCTTGATTTTTAAATCATCTATTCTCTTTGTTATATTTCACTAGATCCAAAAAAAAATTTATTTAGAGAATTTCTTGGGAGATTCTTAGTTCGAATTCTAGAAATCCAATCCATTTTTTAGATGAAGTTCTAACTACTACTAACTAGTTTCAACGTCTTTGGAGAAATCTTTGGCCTTTTTATTATTGTTTTTAGAATTTTGAATTTTTCTAGAGTGGATTTTTGGGATTTGATATCAGAGTTATAGCGAGAATCTCTCTAATCTTGGATTTGAATTGGTGGAGTAATGGTGGTGAAGGTGATGAGATGGCGACCTTTGCTACCTCTGTTATGGAAGAAATTTGAGGCAAAGCTTGTTTTTACGCAGGCTTGAAAGATTTCAAATTGTTTCACTGGAGGTTCTTCCTGGATTAATGGTGGAAATCATATCGAAAGGGTCGAAAATCGCTTTAAGTTCTTTGACGCGATCGGTGAAGAGGAATTTTACTAAGGAAAGGGGAGCACGGATTGATGGCATAGTCTGTTTAGTCTTACTGCTTCCAACAAGCTAGTCTAGCGATCAAACATCTTATCTGAACGGATTTATGGCTTTCAACTCTATTTAAAAAATGATTAGTTGATTAATAATTGATAAATTTCAATTAGGTTTGACTAAGAAGAACCCAAAATCATACTGTTGCAGTTGGAGTTGTTGTGGAAGCTATGGTGGAGAAGAAAAGGGAAGGAGAAGAATGAGTAGAAGGTGTAGATGAGGTGTTCGACGAATTGGCAATGTTAGTACATCTTGATTGATGGAATTGACAATTAGATTGGAAAAGAGTGTGAAGAATTTTATTTGGGTGATTAGGCCATCAATAGAGTTTGATAAATGGAGAACTTAGGTCAAAATGGTTCCCAATGGAATTTGAGGAAAGGATGAGATATAAAAACAATGAAGAAGTAAGCCATTGATTGTTTTTACTGTGAATTTATATTATCACTTACCTCCCACTGGTAATTAACATATACAACTTACCCCCATTTGCAAAAACGAACAGCCCGTTTGGTAAAAATTAAAATAATTGATTATGAGGCTCATAATCAATTCTGAGCCTCATAATCAGTTCTGGGTTTTTATTTGAGTGTTTGGTAAAAGTTATAGAATTGCTTATCGTATAACTAGAATTGGATTTCTGATTAAAAATAAAAATAGAAAATACCTATTTAAATAAATAATAAACAATTTATTAGATTATCAGGATCTATCATCGAGATTCAACGGGATCCAAAACAAAAAGAAGAGAAACCGCTCTTTTCTCATGTCTCTGTAACTCTCTATTCTCCATTCATAAACATGTAATATTTTACTCTCTCTCTCGTCTGTCTTTCTCTCTCTATGTATCTCCCCCAAAGCTCAGAGCCTTCAGAGCTCCATTAATGGTTTCTTACAAGGTCCATTGAGCTCCACCATTTGCAAGCTCGAAGTTGTCCTCTCTCTTCTTTGTCTCTCTTACCTCTCTTTATCCCCTCTCTCCAAAGGTCGGAACTGTCCGAACTCCATTAATGGCTTCCTGCAAGTGGATTTTCGTTGCAGATTTCAAATTTGCGAATTGCATGGTTGGGATTAGGTTTGTGGTATTAATTTGGGGGTTTTTCTTATGGTCTTAGATGTCTATGAATTAGGCTTTGGTAGTAATTAAGGTTTTGGTAATAATTTGTGTTAGGTTGAAAACTTCCTGTCATTGATGAAATTTTCTTCATTCATTTGGCTAAAATCGAGTTTTCCAAATGAAAAAGTAATTAAATTTTTAACAATATTTTGTGTTTGTTAAAATTTCTAGCAAAATTAAGTATCATAAAATAGTTTCTTACAGAATTAGTTTTAATTCTAGAAATTATTCTGCTAGAAAGTTTGCCAAACAGGAATGAAGTGAAGAAGAAAGCCATGGAAAGGTTTTTAATGTGAGTCCATAATAGAGTTGTTACTAACCTCAAATGAACTTTGTTCCCCTCCCATTCTTGTAATTTCAACAAAGAGGACCTTCAACGAGCTTTAATGGTAGTGATCTAGAAATGGAGAAATAGGGAAGAAGAAGAGAATTTTAATCTTGTGGGTCGGTTAGGTGGACGTTGGGATGTCGTCACTTGTCCCAGTTAACCCAAAAATTGACTTGGGTTAGGTTACTAATAAAATGGGGTATTTTAGTCTTTTTTTGTGTCCCATGACTAGCACATAACACGAAATTAACCAAATGGATGGTCAAGTTAGGGAAATTTAATAGTTGGGAGAAAGTGATTTTCCAAAATATTTGGGGGCAAGTGATTTTTGTATTAAGAATTGGGAGTAAAGACATTTTCCTCAAAAACAATTCAAAAACCACCCTTCGAGTTTACAGCTGGGCCTGGCTGCTGCACAAAGTGCAGAACGCAGAGAGAGGGGGGCAAAGTTCTTATTACAGAGGGTATAGGTTTCATAGCTCTCTCTCTTTCTCTTTTATTTAGAGCTCATGATTTTCTTTCCTTGGTTTACAGATACTATCAAAAATTGACAGAAAACCCTAATTCAAAATTCCTCCAAGTCTTTCATCCAGTTCAGCCAGCTTTAATGGTGGAGAGAAGAAAGCCTTTGATCCTTTCTTCGACGAGATGCCTTCTCGATTCTGTACTCAACTCCACAACTCAAACTAGAGAAGGAGGAGCCGAAGAAAGTGTTGTTCAGCTCCTTGGGAACAGTAACAGTACTAGTAGTAGTAATTCGCTGAATTTGCGGTTACCAGCAGGGATTCTTCGTTGCTTGAATGATCCAAAAACTCACAATTTGGAACCAAAACCAAAGGAAGCTTCTTTTGATGATTCCACTTTGGTCGGCCTTTCTTCCTCTATCCTCAAAAGACTTTCAATAACATCCGGTTCACTGGTAGATTTTCTTTCTTCTTCTCACTCAAGAAAGTTGTAATCTTTTTTTCATTATACTCTTTTAGTAATTTTGTCGAATAATCGGAAGTTTCTTCGTAATCTTGATTTGGGCTAGCTTATTTTAGCTGAAAAATTTCATATATTGTCTGACAACGTATTGCCTTAGGCCTAATTTGTAACAAGATGAAATCCTAATTGGTTTGGTTAGCAGAAATGTCACTGTTTCTGGAACAATAATAAGAAAAAAATAGACAAATCAACCAAGAACGGGTACGCAAAATATGCATTTCTTGCATTATACAAAGATGTCAAACTGTTGTAAACAGTTCAGAAATCAAAATCCTTTCCTTATATAAGAAGTATGTAGTGGTAAATAGAGCAGAAAACAGATGACTTTATTGGTTAATCGCTCAACAGAGGCATGATGTAACAAATGTGATATACCCTTCATAAAAAATTTCAGAAAAACATAAATGATTGATGCAGAAAAAGGAGAAGTTCTACCATGCAAGTCTTTTGTATAATGGAAGAGTAGAGGGATGACTCCTTATATAGAAAAGGAGTTCCAATTATCAAGCAAAGGATGATGATGATGGCCACGTGGCACACTTCCTTACCCCATTCACCTCTAGGGAACTTGCACAACCTTCTCGCTATTTCATAATTTCTACAAGACCGCGTGTCCCCATCTTCTCTGACAGAAAGAAGAAAACCCTATACGTTCAGAGTAACAATACCGAGATATTGCTTCTGCACGGAGGTAGAGTTCTGTGGATGGCAACAAGGTAGAGTTCTGTGGCAGGCTCATGCTGCTTTAAATATAGCATATATTTCTTTGATTCCCAATTACTAACTAAACTTATGAAGCAGTATTTTATGCTGCCACTAGCTCTAGGTACATGCTTGAATACAGGTTTTTATTATTCTTTTTTTGAGGGGAATACAGGTTTTTATTATGAAAATCTACTTTCTTTGTTTCTTCACATTTTCTTTTTGGGACTTAAATAACATGATTAGGATAACTCATGTATAATTTTATCTAGTCATCAGCTCTTAGATATCTAAGTTGTCATTTTCTTACTCCATTTAACTATTTGTGATGATTTCATTGCTTATGACATGTTATTCTGCCATTTCTTGTGGTTTTGTGAAATTTCTCCATTATTGCCACCTTGACTCAATCAGTTTCCCAAAAGTTTCCTTTTCCCAGTAAGCTGATAAAGTTTAGTTCCTTTATCATAAGAGATGTCTACAATTACTTGAATATTTAACCTCTTTCACATTCTACAAACTTGTTGTGCTTGGTATCATAGTTTTCAGGAACAGTTTTCTATTGTTCTCAATTTGGATGCAAGGTTTTTGCATCATTTGTGCTATTTTAAAACTGCAAAGCTTTGGTATCATGCTGAGTTCGTGTATGGATCAATTTCATGGAAAGTGGAGTTCATATGGGTTTCTAGCGGCTAAAATACGTCTGCTTCAGAACTTTTTGAAATATCCGTTCAAATTTTTTTCTTGAAATAAATATCAGTTAAAATTTATTGAAAAGAAAAGTAATTTGTGGGTCGGTTGTAGTCATTAGATTTGAAGTTTATGTAGGACCTAAAAATAGGTCTGAAAGAGTTGTTTGTTTTTTGTTTGAATTCTATAATTAGGTGGTCCCAGTCACTTAAGTGACTCTCTTCTCACCAATTTTTTGTTTCTTTTAAGTGCCGTCCTCATTTTCTCTTTCTCAGACAAAATCTCACTTGAAGTGCTGAATTTTAAAAGAAACAAATGATATGAAGTCTACAATTATTTTTAGTTTCCAGATCTGAAAAATAAGAAAAACATCTGCTTGGGCAATGAGCATATGAATCTCAGATTCATTAAGGCCACATGAGAATAGGCGTTTCAGAATAGCGCAGTTCAGGTTGTTTCACCTTTTTTGAAAGAGGGAAAGAATATATTGAGTAAGAAAGAGGTTACAAGAATGTACAAAAAAGGTCCCCAATCATAACAACCCTATACAACTGTAGCAATTGCACAACTAGATCCCAACGAAAAACGAAATCCTCAAAATGATACCCTTTTACAATCCCTTTAGCTTTTCCCCAAAGAAATAACAAGCTCTTCACACGGAGAACAATCTCTGGGAAGGACAGCTCCCTAGAATTGAAATTGACATCATTTCGATAATTCCAAACCGACCAAAAAATTGCATGAGGTATCAAGCTCCAAAGTCTTCTTCCTTCCTTAGAGAAATGGTATCCTTTCCATGCCCCAAGCATAGCCTTGGGGTCTGCCGGTCAGCACCAAGAAAAGCCAAAGGATTCTGAAAAGAATTGCCAAAGACCAAAAACGAACCTACAGTGCAACAAGTGTTCTGCTGATTCTGCATCCCTACGACAAAGCACACACACATTTGCCAAATGAGTCCCCCCTTCGTTGTAAAGAGTCAACCGTCGGAATCTTTCCCAACACTGCTGCCTACAGAAAGAAGTTAATCTTAGATTGAATCTCCTAGACTGAAATTTAGCAATTTTAAGTTTAAGCGAGTTCCGATACTGCTACTTGGGAAGTCTGAAAAATGCCACTAGAATTTCTCGAAATCAGTAGAATTTACCTCATTGAAGGCACACTTATAACCCAATAAGTCACCATATGGAGCTTAGTTACAGGAACCTCCTACTTCAAAAGAAGAAAAAAGTGCAGGAATCTTCTACCCCAGGCCAGCACCAACTCTGCTTCCACTTCTTAAAATATTCTACTTAAAAAGAAAGTTACAGGAACCTTCTATCCTATGGCATCTCCAACTCTGCTTCCACTTTGTAAAATAAACCAATTAAATCCGGTTTGCTCCTGCTGCTTATTTTTGCTTCTGCCCTGTCCCATGTGCACCTGCTCCTGCTTTGTGCAACTAAGATATGGAGTAAGAATCGCCAAGAAAGATAAACACATTAACACTTCATACATGTAATCGCTAAACGCTCATGCCCTTTAAGTGCAAATAAGAAAAGTTACACTACATCCTTTGAGGAGGTTATAGCCAAGGGTGTTAGTGAGTACCTATTTACTGACTGGATGAGGAACCATTTAACTGAGTTCTGGGCCTTTTTATGAGTATTGTAAAACAAAACTGCTAGGAACTGGAATCTATTGTATATAATTGGCCTTACTTTTGGGTGTTTTAGTCATCCCAACCAAATGGAACTTATATAGTACCAAGAATGTGGAGAAAGAGTTCCTTTTTTCAACATTTTACAATGACAAGTCAATACCCAATTTGAACCAGATCTATCATGTATTTACACTAGATCTTGATTGTCAAGTCCAAAAGTGCTGCATAAGTGTGTATACAGTCAGCTGTTTACAATAGGTGAAGAGACTGATACATTGCAACTTTGTAAGACATTTTCTTTGCATGCCATCCTATATTATCTGAATTTGGAAAGAAATTAGCTTCAAGAGGAGTGACAACAAAGAGCTTTCATATAGTCAGAAAGATGGGATAATATCATCAGCTTGGACGGTATTCCAATTTTTCCTTGTAATAGCTGTGTTCCTCTGCTTTCCAAGAATTTATAATTGTTAACAATTACTTTCTCTACAATCTCTAATTGTTAGAAAGAGGAGTAACAATGTATATGACAAGGTTTTGTGGGTCCAGTAAGCAGTGGACACACATCAATCAATGCTCTCTCTCAGCGCTACATTAGATACTTGAACGCACAAGCTTTCTAGACTTCAAGCTTTGATTCCCTGCTAACAACCATTTACTCTTAAAGCTCGAACTGTTAGATAAAGGTATAACAATGTATATAACCAAGGTCTATGGGTCTAACCTCACAACACTTCCCCTCGGTGCTACATTGGATACTTGAACAGTTGAACCCATGACCTCGAGAGACTTTCAGCTCTTATACCGTGAAAAACCACTTACTCTAAATCTTGAAATAACAATGTATATAACAAGCGTCTGTCATATGTGGGTCTAACAAGGAGCGGACACACATCTACCAACAATCATAAATAAAGGTAGCATCATTAGAATTTTTGCAATAGATTGAACAAAGTAAGGAAAGTCTGCTTCCAGGGAAGGTGGTTGGACATAGAATTTGAATCCATTAAGGAAAAGGCTTCTTATTTAGAAAGTTTTTGAGTATCTTTTGTTTTCCTTTCAGGTCGTGCCAAAAATCTTGTATCAGTTGAGCAACGTGTTAGACTTTATCCCTGTAATAGACCATTCACCATTCCCCTGCAGATTCACAATTCATAGGGTTCATATTCTTTGTTAAGTATGAACCTATTTTCCCTGTTCTTGGAGCATGGCCCATTTTCGTGTGCATCATATAAGAATAGATATATATTTCAAGATTTCTACACTATTTGCATAAGTGTAAGTGCAAGAGTATATACGAGAGAAGTGGGAGAGATCTCTTATTAACTTTCATAACTTGATCGTAATTTTCATCGTTTTCCCGAGATCTTTCATCTTGAATTCTTTCTTCAAATATTCTGCAGCTTTACGGAGCTCTTTAGGAGTCCCGATCTTAAAAGCCATAATCGTCCTAATGGGTGACGGTTCTTGATGAATCGCGGTTCTAACTAAGAAACGAGTTTGGATTGCGATTGAAAGTCGAAGGGAACACGATTCTCCGGAGATCGGAGCGTTTCCATTAGAAGGAAGAAGAAGAAGAGCAGATCTTTCAAAGAAGAAGACAGAGATCAGAAAAAACTTTAAAAGAAGGAAGATGATGAAGAACTGAACTAGTCGCCGTGATCTTCGCCGCCGATCGACGTCACTGTACATCGTTTCCTTCCCTTGTCTACTTTCAGCCGCCACTCTATGTTTCAGCCGACCTAACCCTAACAACAAAGAGAATACCATCTCTTTATAATCTCTTTTAAGTAACCTAATACTAAAAGTAAGCCTTTAACCCAACCAAATATCATTACGAAGCCCACTTCCTATTTCAGGCCCAATTTAATTAGAAAACAAACCTTTAAAATTTTAAAGCCCAACCAAATCTATTTATAACTAAACCCACTTCTTCTTTAACCCAACCCAACTTATTTAAAACTTAACTTTTAAATAGATTCAAAGGCCCAACCTACTTATTTTTAACTTAGGGTCTGTTTGTTTTCTCAACAAAATGTCTAATTTAAAAATATATGTATACACATCCGCACGCTCCCATCGCGCTCCCAACTTTAGACTCTTCTAAGTTTTCACGCTTCACCGCCCCCGCCCCTGCTCCCGCTTCCGCTCCCGCCCCCGCTTCTGGCTTCTAAGGTCCCGATTTAATTGCTATCATCGATGTAGTGTTATATTAAGGTGGAGGTGGCTGTCCACCGTATGATGTGTCAAGATGATAGAGAGATGGTTGTTTTTCCAAACCCATCACTTGACACCTCACTTAATAGGTGTCGTCAAACCTTATCTTTCATCACCCTATATATAGCCCATTTCACTTGTATCTTAGGTACGATAAAGTTATAAAAGCTAATAAGAAATTTCTCTCCCACTTCTCTTGTATACACTCTTGTACTTACACTTAAGTGTTATATAACAGGTGGCTGCTCCACCGTATTCATATGATGACTCAGCATATATAGATGTCAAGGTTTTAGGAATCCTTATCATCTCATACTTACCTATATATACCCCCTTTCCTGTTCTGTAATGGTTACAGATAAGTTACGAATAAGTTATGAAAGTTAATAAGAGATCTCCCATTTTTCTCGTATACACTTTTGTATTTACACTTTCGCAAATAGTGTAGAAATTATAACACGTTGTGGGTGCGGGAAGGAGGGTATTTTACGCTGTTGTATACTGTAACAAAGAAATCTCTATGTAACATTGATACTGGTATGGGTGTCGGTGTCCGACACGGTGACTTCAAAACACCCAATACGCGGACACGGCTGTACACATACATATTATTCATGTATCAGTTATTATTTGTGGTTTAGCGCCAACACTGTTACATAATACACAAAAGACATTAACATAGAACTATATAATACGTTCTAACACGATTATGTGCAAGTGCACACAAGATAGATAACAAAGACATCATTGAAATCTTGTTATTTCCATTCAAGTCCTCATATTATCTATTTGATAGGTTATTTTGGCTTGTTTCAATATATTCTTTCCACTTTTCAGAAAAAAAAAAGGTTATTTTGGCATGCGCATTTCCTTTTCTCACTTGCTAAGTTTTTCTTTTATTTGTATTATACTAATTGAGGTTTTGTAGCGATTTCTTTGATTCGGAAGTGTTAGTCCTTTATTAGCTTTAATTAATTCATCAGGTATTGTAAGTATCTTTGTAGAATTCTGCATATTCAGGATTTTGAGTAAACCATCTGCTTTTTTTCTTTTTTGATATTCAAGGTGCTTGTCAGGAATGTTGGGACAAAGGTACAGAGAATTGCTAGGGTTGTTGTTCTAGATTCTCCAAATGTCGTGGTCGAAAAAGTCCCTTCTGCGGTGGCCCATATGCCACATACAATGGTTGTTTTTCCTTCTTATACATTCCCTCCAGGTCACTTCCTTCCCTTAGGTGAAGCCGCTTATCTCTCTCCTCTCTTAGCATTTAACCTTGAATTGCACATATCGTGTCTGAAAAGCCTTGTTCATGGGGGAGAAGAGACTTTGACGTCTTTGTTTGAAGGGAAAAAAAATGATACAAATGAGAAAAAAAATGAGGCATCGACAGTTGATGTAGAACTGTCATCTTGGTCTCATTTGCCAAGATTTGCCTCACACTTGAGGGCTTCTTTCGTGAAGGTACCGGAATGTGGCTCCATTGAATCGTTTAAGGGAACTTCGTCTATTGAAGCTGAACATCGTCAACAAATGATTGATTCGGTATTACATGACTACTTCAAAGTTGATAGGTATATAGCTAGAGGTGACGTTTTTCGTATTCACATAAATTGGAATTGCAAGTCAGAGATGTGCATTCCTTGCAGTCAAAGGTCCCTTGGAAATTCCAAGAACAATATAATCTACTTCAAGGTGAATTTTCCAACTTCTTTAGTTGCAGTATTAGAAAATACGATAACTGACAGTTTTAGAATTATCTTTTTAGGTCATGGCTATGGAGCCATTAGATGAACCTATTCTTCGTGTCAACTGCGATAAAACTGCACTTGTGCTTGGAGGAAGTGTTCCTTCTGCTGTTCCCCCTGATTCACTTTTTGGCGATCTGAGAGGGTTAGCACCATTGCATGGGGATACAGTGAGGATTTTGGCATCTGTACTTACACCAGCTCTATGCCCATCAGCCCTTTCTTCAAAATTCAGAATTGGTGTATTGTTATGCGGTTTGGCAGGTGAGTTCTAAGTTTCTGAATTATCAATTATTTCCGAGAAATGCATGCATTTCACTAATGATGGGTTTACTGACTGTGAATGCTTTAATCTGTAGTTCTTTATTCAACAGGTGTATTACTATGATAGCCTAAGGGACTATCATGGTTATAATATACCCTGAACCTAAACTTTACATCAATGGGATTTCTCTCAAAGTTGATTAGATCATTGGATGTCAAATCTATATTGCTGCACTTTGACCAATGTCAAATCTATTGTTCAAAGTTTGGCTATCTGTTGTTCTAAGTTCTGAGCTTTGGTTCTTCAAACATTTAAAAGAAGGTATTGGTTTGCCACCATTTATGGAACTCGGGGAAGTATTGTAAAAGTTTGGTAACTAGTTAATCTTTATTGCTGCACTTTGCACAATGTGCTACACAAGAGGTGGCTATCTATTGTTCAAAGTGTGGCTTTCTATTGGTATAAGTTCTGAACGTTGGTTCTTCAGACCTTTAGAAGTTGATTTAGTTTACGACAAGTTATAGAACTCGAGGAAATAGTATAAAAAGTATGGGAACTTTGAGAATCTTACAAGAATTTTTAATAAAATTTAGATAACATGCACTGATATTCTGAGTGACAAGCATGAAAACAAACTAGTGATCATCAGTTTTGTGATGTCTGCCAAATTTAATTAAATCACTGGATGTTAATCTATATTGTTGCATTTTATTATAACTTAATTTGCAGCATATAATTGCTAATTCTCCTAGGTATATGCACTGATTTTTCGACTGACCAAGGAATGCTAGAAAGAAACTCTTGGTAGAGTTGTGGAATTGTAATTCTGTAAAAGAGGAAGAAAAAAGTTCATTTCTAAATTTCTCACCCCCCAAGGTTGTATTTTACTTCATTGAGGCGTTGGGCTGTTGGCTTTTGGCATTCTCAGTTTGGACTCAATAAAGTGCAACAATGTCGTTTACAATAGGCTAGTACTCCATTGTTCTCCTTAACTAAATACATAGATTCTCTTATTTGCTGTACAAACGTAAGAATCATAACCCTGGAACTTATTAAATTGGCATTTGTGGAATATAATTTTCATTTTGTAATTCTGATCAAATGGTTCGCGTAGGGTGTGGAAAGCGCACTGTTGTTAGATATGTTGCTCGCTGCCTGGGTTTACACGTAGTGGAATATAGCTGTCATGACCTAATGGTCTCAGAGAAAAGGGCATCCGTTGCACTAGCTCATGCTTTCAACACAGCTCACAGGTATTCTTGAAGCATCTGAACTTCATACATGTACAAAATTTTGTGCAGTTTAATGTTCATTAATTGCTGCTCCACCATATTTTCAACTTCTATTTTTATGATGATTCTACTTTAATGTTTTTAGACATGCAGGTGCCATCTCCTTCCTCAATATGAAATTAGGGAAGGAGACGATTTTCTTTAATCATGGAATTGGGATTTAACCCCAATTCCAGCTTTCATTTAACTTCCCAACCAACCAATTTTTATTTTTTAAGTTTAGCCCAAATCGTTATGCAAAACTTAAATGTTTTTAGACATGCAGGTGCCATCTCCTTCCTCAATATGAAATGAGGGAAGGTGATGATTTTCCTTAATCATGGAATTGGGATTTAACCCCAATTCCAGCTTTGATTTAACTTCCCACCCAGCCAATTTTTATTTTTTACGTTTAGCACAAATCTGTATGCAAACAGTATATGCAATCGGTATGCAAACAGTATATGCAAACAATATGCAAACAATTTTTGGCCTAAATTTAAAAATCGGTTTTTGGCTGGAGTGTATGTTATGTAGGCTCGTTTTTGGGTTTCTTTCTAAAAATCCCTTCTTTAATCTAGATGAGCTTATTATTATTATTATTATTATTATTATTATTTTTATAGAGGCAGAACTTTATTGATTAAGCCGACAAGCTGAAATTTTTTAAGAAACAATGTACAGATATGAAACAGGACAAACAAAAAACCCCAAAAAAGTGTGTTATCCCCACACCCCTCCTACTTGAGTAACGAGATTATCACCATAGGAGGGATTCCCAAAAAAATACAAAATCTTGAAACCTAGAGTTGTAGAATAGCTTATCTGTTGAGGCCCACTGAAAAATGATGGCCTTAATGTCCAAAATGACCTCATCGATATTCTTTTCTTTGTCATCAAACACTCAGATTTCGTTCCTTCCAAATATCCCAAGGTATTGCAAAGAAGGATAGTTCCCATAGCAGCTTTCCCCTCGGGGCCTTAGACGGGGAGGACCATGAACAGAAACATCACATTACCTATCCTGGGAAGGTCCAACTAATGCCAATCTGTTGCCACTTGCCTTACACATAAAGCATCTGTTGACCACTCCACTGTTTTGTAGTCTATCCATCGTGTTGAGCTTGTGTAAAGATGCTTCCCAAATGAAGAAAATTACACGCTGAGGGACTGGGGCCTTCCAAATCGTCCTACATGGATACTCTGTATCCTGATTATCAGAGGAGGAAGTAAAGAGATTTCACTGTGAATTCTCCTTTCTCATCTGGCATACATACTGTAGAGTCCTGCTCTGCTTGCCCACATCTAGATGTGTTGAGAGTATCAATCAGAGATTCGGATTCATTAACCTTCCAATTGTTGAGATTTCTACGGAAATCCAACTCCCCAGATATCCTGTTGTCGTCCACCTTCATCAGATCTGCTACCCAGGCCTTCAGATTCCGTGCAATACTGTAGATAGTGGGAAACCTGAACCGAAAGGGTTGATTGCCACACCAAATATCATCCCAGAATTTCACCTTGGTTCCATTCGCCACTTCATAGGAAATGTTTTGCTTAAAGGATACCCACAGGTTGGTAATGCCTCTCCACAGCTACCCCAAAACTAGAATTCCAAAACAAATAAAGTTTCTAAATCCTAAAATTACTCAAAGATCTCCTTCACGTGAGCCTTCCTTTAGATCACGATTAACATCAGAAGGCCCCTTCATTCCCGATATTAGCCCATCCAGAACCCGTTTGAGTCTATCAGCTAGGACCCTTGCCACAATCTTATACACTCCACCTAGTAGACTAATCGGTCTGAAGTCCTTGATGTTCTCAGCTCCATCCTTTTTGGGGATTAAGACCAGGAAGGTAGTGTTCAATCGCTAATCCCGATAACCAGATTCGTGGAAATGTTTGATGACCCCCACTATGTCATTGCCCATAAAGTGCCAACACTTCCTGAAAAAAAGGATTGGGAGGCCATCAGGGCCTGGAGCTTGATCTCCACCCAGTCCTTTCAGAGCTCGAACAATTTCTTTTCTTCAAAGGGATTTCTAGGTCCGCCGCTTGCTCTCCAGAGATTATGTCAAAATCAAAACCATCAAGCGAAGGCCTCCAAGTTGATTCTTCCGCATAAAGTTTCTTGTAATAGGCCATCACATTATTGTAAATATCTTTCTTTTTCTCAAAAGTCTCCTCCCCCACTTGAATTCTAGAGATAAAATTCCTTCTGCGTCTGCCATTTGCCTTACGGTGAAAGTATGCCGTGTTTTTATCATCTTTCTTGATCACCTTGTCCGAGACTTTTGTTTCCAAGTAATAGCCTCCATCTTCTTCACCTTAGCAAACTCCAATTTGGCCTCTGACCTTTTAGCCCTTTCCTCTTCTGTTAGCTGATTAGTTTCTTCCTTCAAGTCCAACTCCGAGAAGATCTGCATCAGTTCCTTTGCCTTTGTCTCTAATCTGCTGAATGTGGAAGTGTTCCATAACTTAATTTTATCCTTTAATCTATTGAGTTTCCACCAAAGCACATACCCTTGTTCCCTCGCCATTGGTAGCTTTGACCACCAATTTTCCTGCAGCTCGATTAGAGAGTGGTCCTCAAACCACATGAATTCGAATCTAAAGGGTGGTGGTCCCCAACACACACCACCACTGTCTAGCAAGATAGGGACATGGTCAGAAGTTGGTTTAGGGAGTGCTTTTTGTATAACTCCCATAAAGTGAGTTTCCCATTCTGAGTTAATCAGAAACCTATCCAGTCGGTCTAGATGAGCTTATTACTACTCGACTAAGATTTAGGGGAGAAGAGAAATAAAATTTGAACCCTTAAGGTATATTAAAACCTGCCACAACCAACGTATGCAGCTGCAAATAGAAACTCTTAGACACTAGCATTGCAGAAGGTATGTTAGTGGATGAATTTACATGCCTCATGAGCTTTGAAATTTTCTAATAAGGTGTAGGACGTTTAGGAAGGCCTTGCCTTCCGGCAAACCTCAAGGCATAAGCCTAACGCCTTTCAAAACACTCCTCAACATGTTCTCTTTCTTTCAAATCTGCCAGATCCTTGCAGTACCTTATCACCACGCATATCTGTCTGATTAAAACGGCTATTTTGCTGTCAGGTGATGCTAGCCTTCTCAACTCAACCAGCAGCTATTCTATATTTCCATCTGCTGCATATTTGATTCTGAAACTTTAACCTATACTTCATGATTTGTCTCCAGCTAGTTTTGTATTGGTAAAGGATCGTAAGTTGTTGTATCACCTGGTCTGCATTTATTCTTGAGTCTTTTCAGTTAATTGCTAGTCTGAACCTGAGTGTCATAGTTTTTAGATGGCAACTACCATCTATAATCAAGTATACCAATATACATTCAATTTTTTGGAACCGAGAATTTGACTATTTCCTCCTAACAGTTCTCTGATCTTAGAATTATTTCGTATGAATGATCAGCATTCAATCTTTTCTATTCTGTTTTAACTTGAAAACAATTTAGAAAATTGTACAGAGAACTGTTTTGAGTTGAATGCTTCAGACGTCACCCTCAGATTGTTGTTGTTACCAAGGAGATCTCTTTGGTGGGATTCCATTTCATGAGATCATGATCGTTTGTGCTTCATATATCTCGACAATCCATTGACCACTGACATTTATCATCTATCGCACACAGACCACTCAAAAAAAATAAAAAAATAATCTAGCTTACAAACACTGACCATTTTCTAGAATTTGCTGTATTTGACATGGTCGTTTCACATATCAACCACATGCAGAAACACCTCTGAAGACAAATCATAAATTATATATTTTAATCATTTATATTACATATGTTTTTTGTGATCTTAATGTATGTCAGCTTTCTAAATACATCATTTCTATTTCGTATACTTGATGTAAATTTAAGTATTTCAGCAAATAGGTCATTTAAATCAGCTCCAGTTTTATAGGCTCCATTGTAATTAGCTTTACTTAAAAACATGGCTTGATTTCGTATTGTTCTTTTCTACGTACTGTCTGTTGCTGAAGCATGGATTTATTACAGATACGCTCCGACAATTCTTCTTCTCCGCCATTTTGAGGTTTTCCGAAACTTATCCTCTCACGATGGTCCATCATCTGATCAAGTTGGTGCTACTGCTGAGGTTGCATCTGTTATTCGGGAGTTTACCGAGCCAGTTCCCGAAAACGAAGACTTTTATCCTGGAGAACATACAAATGATGGTTTTGTAAGATTAACGATTGTCTTGTACCTTTCTTTGTGCTTCTGTGGGTCCTGTAGGATTTTCTTATATTTTCAAAATGCTACACTTGATAATGTTTCCTGCAAAAGTATACATCTGACAAGAATTTGTTTTATATATCTTTGAGAATTTCACAGGGTATGCACCCAAAAACTCCTTAAAATAGAATTTGTAACTATTATCTATGGATTATTTACTATGAAGAATGATATACTTATATCTTGTAAAATCAGCTTGCTATGGATGCTGTAAGGACAAGCGGACATCGGGTGCTGCTAGTTGCAGTTGCCGACAATTCTGAAGGACTACCAGCATCTATTAGGCGTTGCTTCAGCCATGAAATAAGTATGGGCCCTTTGAGTGGAGAACAGAGAGTTGAAATGCTGTCCCAGTCATTGCAAAATGTATCTGTAAGTATGTGAACATAATTTATCCTCTCAGTTTTGGTTATTTTATGATCAGATCTTTTTGTATCTGCCAGTAGACTGTTGAGACAGTCAACTAAAATATGGTCATCCTACATCTGAGTTGAGTTCTTTTTAGTTAAAGAATGTATTCTTAGTTGCTTTGGAACAAGTAGGAGACTCCTAGAAGATTATGGGGTACTTTTTTCAATGATGGGGATTGGGGAAATATAAGTAAAATGTAGGGTTCTGCTTTTGTTGGCTACATTTTATTGGGTGGTGGTGTGTCTGCCCAAAGTTAGCATGGTTGGCTGCTTGTAACCACCATTACCGACCTTTTGTTAGATCATTTCCCATATTTTCTGGATGCTGAAAAGGATTTTACTGAATCGGCACTTTCATTTGTTTTAGTCGATATTTTGATTGGTAAACATCCGATGTAGAATAGGTTGCTGTTCCATCCGAAATAACTAAGTATTATGATGATGATCTCTGCAGTGGAACCTGTCATGTACCTAGATCTAGTCCTGTAACAGTGGATTACATTTGGTAGATTTCTAGTGGTCGATTCTAGAAAGCTATTGGACCCTACCTGATGGTTTCCTTATCTTGTCATAGTTGTCAAATTAACTCTTGGTAATAGCATATGTTCCTAGCGTGCATGCTGCTGACTGCGATAGGCCATGTGGTTGTTCCTTGCAGGTTGGTATGGCAGACATCGTAAAGGACATGGTTGGCCAGACATCTGGTTTCATGCCTAGGGATATACGTGCTTTAATTGCTGACGCGGGTGCGAATTTAATTCCAAGGCTCATTGATGAATTCAATAAAGTTGAGCAAAGAGATTCTGATAAGAGCAGTTCCGTCAAGTTTAAGTTTGTCCAGGATAATGCTCCATGCACAGATGCATCTAAGAATCTGGGTAAAGAAGACATAGCAAGAGCCTTGGAAAGATCAAAGAAAAGAAACGCATCAGCTTTGGGTACTCCAAAGGTGAGATAAGTTGCCAATTCAATTAAAATTCCGAACATTTTCTTCTTTATGCATATTGTGGAAAATCTAGATTCTATATGAGTAGACAGGTTCTTCTTTGTGCAGAAATTTGCTTGCTACACGTAGGCCAATGTTTGAGTTTTGAATACTATGCTATAGGTGCCTAATGTCAAATGGGAGGATGTTGGTGGACTCGAGGATGTGAAGAACTCAATTCTAGATACTGTTCAGGTAGGGCTCTGCTGTATGTAAAACTTTATCCTTAATTGCATATCAGTTTTAAATGTGTCATTCATTTCAGACTATTTAGTCTTCTTTGCCAGTTCAAAGGGAATTCGTTTTTACCTTATCTTCTATTATCTAAACTTCGTAGTTTTTGGACCACTATGTGATGTGTGGTGGAATATGGGATATGGCCCATTTATTTTTATTTCTTTTTGTTAGGATCTTCTAATTTGTTTCCTATTAGGATTAGGTTTCTTTAGCACTAATTAATATTTTCTTATAAATAAGGCCCTAGGCCATAGGTTGTAATCAGTTGTTTTGGTTTAGAGATTAATAAAAGGGTATTTTTATTGTGTAAAGATTAGTCGTTGCTTCCGCCGACTATTTTACATCAAAATTGGTAATCAGAGCAAGGTTAAATTGTGGGAATAATGCCACCGAAAGGAGCAAGAGTCACCATCTCTAGAATGGAACATTTCGAAAAAATGCTTGAAGACATATCGAAAAAGCTCGAAGTTGTTCTGGTTCATCAAGAACCTATTGACAACTTGGACGTCGAAGATATCCGCGAAGCGCGTTGTAAGGCTGAACAGAAAGGGGGAATTTTTTTTTGATGCGTCGGATGACCAGGTAAATCCCTTTAGCAACCTGAACCTTGATGAAGAACCTTCGTTTCACGAATACGAAGACGAAGAAGTCGGGTCCAAACTTTCTGATCGGATATCTAGGCTATTCGTGAGTTTTCACATCGTGAGGCCATTAAATCGAGAAAAAACCGCCAAGATGGAAATGTTTTTGAAAACTTTAACGTGCAGAAGAATTTTTTATTTCAAGTGGATAAAAAGAAGAAAGGAAAATTAGAAGAGGAAAACCCTAGAAATTTCAAAAACCACAAACCCCAAAACAATAAACTGAAGTTAGGGCATGAGGTAGAGAAGAAAGGGGTTAGCAGAGTTGGATTCGAACCAGATTTTGGGAGAGATCAACAACAACAAAAGGTTGATCAATTCAACCCTAGGAACCCTAATCTAAATCTACAACACCACAGATCTGAGCGAACATCAAAATCAAGCACAACCTTTTCCGGGAGTTGAAAGATTACACCGAAGACACCATGGGAGTGAAATGCGTGACCAGGTCAGGCGTCATACACTCCAGTTGCATTGTGTTCATTCAGGATCTACTTCTCCTGATTTGTTAAGTGAAGACGAAGATAGAGAAGGGTTGGGAGTAGGTTACGGTGGTAAGTATGGTGTTGGGTATGTTACATCTAGTGTAGGGTTAAAAAAAGATAAGTGCTCTTTTAGGGAAACATGTGTTAAAGGGTTTTATGTTGGAGATGGGTCCAAGAACAAGAGAGTTGTGTCTGGGCTTCATAAGGATGTGTTTAATAGAAGAGATGTTAATGTTGGGCCCAACAAATTAAAAGAACACAGTGGATTGGGATTAATGGATTGGACCCATAAGAATTTAAAACAAAGGCAGCAGCAACCAATTAGTGTAGACCACCCATGTGATCATGAAGACTTGCTGGAACATTCAAGTAGCGGCAGTTCTTTCGCGCCCAAGCATGTGCGACATTCACGACGTCTCCCAGTTGATACAGATGATGATGACGATGGTTGGGACCCATTCTACATTGGTCATGGCTGTGCTCAAACCCAAGGTAATATTGATTTAAATCGATTCCTTTGCATCATTGAGAAAAATCAGTTCAGGGACATTAAAATTGATGTGCCGGATTTTGACGGCAAGATGAATTTGGATGCATTTATTGATTGGGTAGATCAAATAGAGGATGTATTTAAATATAAAAATCTGTCTGGCGATAAATGTGTTCGTTTAGTTGCCACGAAGCTTACAATTTATGCTCATGTGTGGTGGAAGGACCACCAACGAAGCCGTGAATTATTTGGAAAGGGTCCGATTAAAACTTGGAAGAAGATGAAGAGGGCTATGTTTGTCACTTTCGTACCTAAAACGTATGAACGTGAATTGTATGAGCGGGTACAAGATTTGAAGCAAGAATCTATGAGTGTCACGGAGTACACAAAAGCCTTCATCTGTTGGTGACCCGTGCTCAATTACAGGAATCAAAGACCCGAACACTCAGCCGATACATAGGTGGTCTACACCCAAAAATTAAAGCAGACCTGAAACTGCGTGACATTGATTCGTTAGAGACAACCGTTGACTACGCTTTGGCGTTAGAAGAAAATTTACAGTCTACAATTTCTAGTTTGGCACCTCCAGTTCAAACTATTCTTCATAAGCCAACTGACGCCCCCATGACAGCATTTAAATGCTTTGATTGCAGTATTTTTGGTCACAGGGCCGCTGATTGTCCCAAGAAGAAGTCCCGGAAAGTTTAGTAGCCGACAGTGAAGAAGTTTCATCAGATAGGATTCTTGAGACCATTGCTGATCCCGAAGTTAACGCCAATTTAATTGCTGAGTTCGAGTCTATTTACCGGGAAACGGAGGGAGAGCCTCTTTAAGTTCGTGGTCGAACTTTGTCGAAAGGGGGAGAGTGATGTGTCGTGGAATATGGGATATGGACCATTTATTTTTAGTATTTATTTTTATTTCTTTTTGTTAGGATCTTCTAATTTGTTTCCTATTAGGATTAGGTTTCTTTAGCACCAAGTAATATTTTCTTATAAATAAGGCCTTAGGCCATAGGTTGTAAACTTGTAATCAGTTGTTTTAGTTGAGAGATTAATAAAAGGGTATTTTTATTGTGTAAAGATTAGTCGTTGCTTCCGTCGACTAGGAAACACTATGTATCGACTCAATTAATAACCTTAGACAATATACTTTGTGAGAAAACCAGAGAAAGGAGAGAAGAGGGAAAAGAGAAGAGAAGAAAGAAAGATTAATTAGGAGACCGTAACTAGGACAATGGGATTATAAATGGAAATTAAAAATAATTGAAAACAATATTAAATTCGTCAATTGAATCAACACATTCAAGCATAATTTCAAACACTATTCGGGATCAAGAATATATTACCTGAAAAACCCTTAATTGGAAAATCCATTTGGGACCATGTTCAAGCATAAACATCCACTAAAAGAAAGTTAAACATCTATACTGACACATGATGTTCCGCTCAGTACTCTGAACTGATGCTCCCATGACCCTCTTTGCTCTTGCCGTCGCTTCTTATGCCTTCATGTACTACCCTGGTCCAAATTCACGATCACCTTTCTTCTAGCCCTGATTCTGATCCAGACATCACCATCGGATCAAGTTTTGCTTGCATATCTCCAAGCATAAACTTGGTGTAAGTTTAGGATGTAGGTGAATGAAAGGTTTTCGGTTTTCATTTCTCTGTTTTCACCCTTCTATATGTATATAAGTATGCATGAGACCCTCCCACAATAAAAGTAATTGTACTAACTCCTACAAATATAAAATAACTAACTCCTACGTTCTTTTTTTTGTTTGATATGCAACTCCTAAAAATAGAAAATAGCAAATAACTCCACTAACATAAACATAAGTAATTATAATTTTTGTAGATGAATATTAGTAAATACTTGGTCATCTTGGAGCTTCCAGATGGAAAGATCTATGTATAAAAGGAATAACCAATTAGTTCTGTAGTGTGATAAAACTGGACTTTAAGTGGGTTTGCGTAGTTAGTTTATGAACTGAAGAAAGTTCAGTAGGATATAGTGTCCCTACCCTTATCTTAAGATATTCGAAAAGCCCTCCAGGTAAAAGGCTTGTCTGGAGACCAAGTGATATATTTTTGTTGTTGGTTTTACAATGTCGCCTAGGCAGCTCTACTTCCGGTAGTAGGTCATTTCTGGTTACTAAAAGTTTGTTGGGAAACTGAGTAAGTTGGTGGAGTAAGAAACATAATGGTTGGCAGTCTAGCTACATTGCCTACAATATTTTGTTCCATTAGAAGACCAAGCATATTGAGGTAGATAATCGTTTTATCTGAGATGCAGTAACGGGTAATACGTCGGTCTGTGACAGCTTCTATTTGATCTGCAATAGAAGTATGTGATCTCTTCACCAAAGCTCTTGTAGTAATTCCTTTCGGTTCTTGTGATATAACCTGGCATTAAGGATATCTAGTTGTCATTTAGAAAAAGTGCCTTATGTTGTTTTGTAAAGGTAGCACTTTTATCTTTTCATTTATTGTTATGTAAAAGTAAAAGAAGGGGTTGACTCGGGCTGGTAGAACACTGCAATTATCGCACAGATGTTTTCTTTCTTGTCATTCTTCTTTTCTTTAGCTTTAGGTGTGCTATATAATAAAACCAATTACTCATGAAAAAGTAGATGGATAATACAAGATATGGAGAAATATCTAGAATCTTAGACTAGGAAACACTAGGAAAGTCATATGAGAAAAGTTACAAATTCATGTGATTTGTCAAGTTTCCAGGGGATATATAGAGGAGCCTTAAAAAAATGAACTTAAGTGTTTATCTAAGTGGTTCGTTTGGATGTTAAGCTCTTTTGAAGTTGAATTCTTACGTTATGCATCTTTATTATCTACTCTACCAGAGGCGTACATGCTAGTAGACTTGAAACTTAAAATCCTAAATTGGTTTGTTCTTTTCCAATTGCTATTAACATCTCCTATATTTATCTTTGCACCAATATCTGCAGTTACCTCTCTTACACAAGGATTTATTTTCATCTGGATTGCGTAAACGTTCAGGTGTGCTTCTCTATGGTCCTCCGGGGACAGGGAAAGTAAGTTTCTCAATGAATTCCGCTGTGTGTAGTAAGAGAAATCCTGTTTAAACGATTGACATATCTTGCTTGTTAACCTTACAAGTGGCAACAAAGAATCTGCTCCCTCACTTTGATTCTTTGTTTTGTTACATCCTCAGACTCTATTAGCAAAGGCAGTTGCAACAGAATGTTCCTTGAATTTTCTCAGCGTAAAGGGACCTGAATTGATCAATATGTACATAGGGGAATCAGAGAAAAATATTAGAGACATTTTTCAGAAGGTATTAGTTACTTTTGAGACCGAAGGAATAGATTCGGTGTTGAATCTACAAATGACAACTTTAAGATCTTGCCTCTCATCCTCTGCAGGCTAGATCTGCACGTCCTTGTGTTATCTTTTTTGACGAACTTGATTCTCTTGCTCCCTCTCGTGGAGCTTCTGGAGATTCTGGGGGTGTTATGGACAGAGTGGTTTCTCAGGTATGGTGTTTCTTTCCCTATGATACCCTGTTCAATAAATTTTCTGTGCTTTTTTGTCGCCATTTGATGCTTGGTTTTAATTGATGTTTCTTGTTTCTTAGATGCTTGCAGAGATTGACGGCCTAAATGATTCCACACAGGTGCTTTATTTGAACTCACAAATTGGATCTTCTTTTTCCGCTTTTTGTTTGTCTTTCTTTTTGTGCTTCTAATCCTTATATCTCTTTTTCTGTCCTGGATTTTCAGGATTTGTTTATTATAGGGGCAAGCAACAGACCTGATCTTATTGATCCAGCACTTCTACGGCCTGGCCGGTTTGATAAGCTACTATACGTTGGACTAAATTCCGATGCATCTTACAGGGAGAAGTTGGTTTCTAGACTAATTTGAACTTCCATGTTCTGTTCACGACTGACTTAATGAACTTTCTCCTCTCTGGCTATCCCTGACCTTTTTTCACCTCATGCAGTATCCTTGCTGCCCTGACTCGGAAGTTCAAACTGCATGAGAATGTAGATTTATACTCCATAGCAAAAAAATGCCTACCAAATTTCACCGGTGCAGACATGTACGCATTATGTGCAGATGCTTGGTTTCACGCAGCAAAGCGCAAGGTGAGCAAAAGAAGCATTATTATTTTTGCTATTATCAATGTTTTGAAGTACATATTACAAAGTCAAATTCTACAAGAATAATGCAGAGCATCTTACAGTAATCTAAGGACTTCCTGACTGATCAAGGGACATCTAAGTTTAGGGGCAGCTACTAACACACTTCTAAAGAAAAACAAACAATGTAACAAATGTTGCCTTTGATTTTAGCTCTGAAGTACAATATTTCACCATTGGATGCTTATAGTTGATATTGTTGTCGTATTTTAATGTCCATGGTTTTTGTTTGAAATTTAAGTTGGGTTCCTTTGGGTTAAAAACAAAAAGGAAAAAGATCTTGATAGTATTATGATGCAAGGACGCAATCCCCACTGGGTTCATCGAGTTCACCCAATGGTTCAGCCAATGGGTTGGTTGACATTGACTCTCACGGGGCCAAGCCCAACACACATTTAGCTTCTCAGTACTCCAGTCTATTATAATAAAGGGTTATGAGGAAAATCCTAACTAGTTTTGATGTGTAGCTTTGATTAGAAGAATAGATTGAGAGAGAAGAACGGTTTCCAATATTCTGTAACTTTTCTTATTGAAACACTAGTTTTTTAATACACTTCTGAGATATTGCTTCCTTTTCTGGTTTACATCATAGTATTTGTTTGTTTCTTTTATCCAAATTTTTTTTATCAGCTATTGAAATATGTTTGTTCAACATGAACCTGTGGGAAACTTTCAGTTCTGATGTCTAAACACAACATGCACTGTTCTTGTTCTGCACTGATGCCTGAAGGTTCTTTCTTCTTGTAGGTTTCAGGTCTGGACGAGAAAGATCAAACTGATTCAGTTATTGTTGAATATGATGATTTTATGAAGGTTGGTTCAAATTTATGCCTTCACTTGAGTCAAATACAATAACTTAGGTTTAATTGGTCCACAGCAAGTCACTTGGACCAAACTAAGGTCTAAAGTGATGTTTATTTGAGACTTGACATTGTTCTGTGTACAGTCAGTCGGTATTATTCCATATTTCTTCTTGCCTAACTATAATAATGATGGGGAGTCCTATCGTCTAAGATACTGCAATAACCACCTTGAACGTTTTATATTTACATGTGGAATACATGCAGGGGTCATCTCCGAGAAGATCTTGTAGTAGACCAATGATCAAACCCACTTAGTATTCTAATAATCTAATCAAAGAGCATTTCCCGGATTGATTGATCATCTTCCTTTACTGCCCGGAAGAATATAATATCTGTTACCGTGACGATGCACTGTTAAGATACAGCTCCTCTATATGTAGGCATAAAAACATTTGCTGTTAACAATGCTGTTCTTATGATCCATGTTATGTGGAGTTTTCCATCTTTATGTTCATATATTTTCCGAGTGTGAGAGGGGTACACTGTTTTTCATTGAGTCATCTATATACTTTTTCTATCCAATTCTTATTTTGGAGGAAATATTGTTTCAGATTTTGTTCTCCATCAAAATTACCTGCCTTCTGATCTCTCAATACATACTGAAAGTTGTAAGTTATAGTGATATTCAATTATTCCGTGGTCGGTTTGACAGGTTCTAGGAGAGTTGTCTCCGTCTCTGTCAGAAGCTGAGCTGAGGAAGTATGAAAGGCTACGAGATCAATTTGAGGGAGCTAAGAAGTGAATTTCTGGTAAAGCGATATCAACTACTTTAACAATGTGAGTGGGTTGCATTATTTTTTATTTCTTTTCCAATAAGCAATTGGACCATTTGGAAATTCCAGATGTTGCGTGTTGTTTTATCAGAAAATGCGGCTGCAATTTCAAATCAATATTTACTTGTTGTGGCAGTTACTGAATAAGCTGTAATGGTATGTAAATTAGTGTGCTTTTTCGTTGTGTTCAGTCAAATTTTGATAGGTCTCACTTGGTTTCCTAGGCAGATTCTCATTCCCAATCAGATTATGTTAACCATTCAGTTATCGAAATCGATATAAAGTTTATTAATATGGTTTATTTGTGTCTCTTGCTTTAAAAAAGACCGTCTTTTTCGGTTAGAGGATTTCCAGTTGAGGTATAATTTGGCCTAACTGTAATTTCTTTTTCTTTTTTTGCACAAAAAACTTGTGGCTTTTGTGTTTTCCTTCATTTCTCATATTTTTGTTTACCAAATTATGTTGTTATTAGGGTTTTTATCTTATTTATTTATTTATTTATCCTTTTTATATTAATGTTAAGAGTTGGGATCGGCTGCCATGCTTATTTTTCCATGATGTTGCCAAGATCTTATGTGGAGTCTAGATGGGGATGATCCGAGGGTGATTTTCGAGGTGATTATATAAGAGGAAAACATCCTCACTTCCTCAAATCATGTTTTTAGGGGCTCCACAGTCAATTCTTGAAAGCATCTTGAGTCTTGACAAAATAAAAGATTGGGAAAATGAGGAATAAGTTAAGATGCAGGAGAGCCGCTTTGCTTGCTGGTACTCTCCTTTTTCCATCCACTAGATCTCTTTTTTAAACATGTTAGAGCATCTCCAATGCAAAAGTCTTAGAAGACAATGTCTTATCTACGTGGCATGTCTCATAAGATAATGTTTAATCTACGTGGCAACAAAATCTTCACAATAGACATTGTTGAAAAAAATGCATCTCCAATGCAAATGTCTTGGGATGACTTTTTAACTTATGTGGCACTTAATTTTTGAATGGGTCAAACTTATTTTGTTTAAAAAGTAACTAAAAATTTTGGAGGGAAAAAAATTTGCTGATGTGGACCGTAAGACATTGTGAAGATGAATGTCTAGAAATAGACATTCTACTTCACAATGTCTAGAATAACTACCGCCACATCATCATCACATCCTTTCTTCACATTAGCATTGGAGAAGGTTTTTTTAAAGAGAATGTCTATTTATCCTACGTGGCAGTCTTATTTTACCACATTCACATTAGCATTGGAGATGCTCTTAGAACTTAGAACGCTCTTTTAACCGTTTATTACAAACTATCTTTTTGATGGAGTCAGAAGTTTTAGAATGAGTTGGTGAAGATGATCTCCTCTGCATGGAGAAAATCGTCACAAAAAATCAATCCTTTAAGTTCCTACTCATTATGTAATAATAAAAGTAAAATAAATATTTTTCATACGTTTTGCAATTCAAATTAAATAAAATGGAAAACGTAAAAAAAGTCCCTAACAAAAAAAATCATTGTGTTTTTAATCTTTTTTTATAAATTTAGTCCCTACTTTTATGACTTTTATGTCCAAAATTAAGGACTAAATTTCTAAAAATGGATTAAAAAGTAGTCGATATTTCAGCCATCTTTTTCCTAATTTAACCCATTGATAAGTTGGTTAGTAGACCTTAGTCAAAATACAGACTTTCACAAGATGGCACCAGACAAGCTATTTTTTGATCGTGCTATCAGTTCCATGGAAATGACATGTTTTGTATTTGTCTGGTCGGCGGAACCGATTGGTAAGGTGGACTGATTTAGTAAAAATGTGGATTGGATTAGTAAAAATGTGGATTGGTAAGGTGGGCTGATTTAGTAAAAATGTGCGCTGAAATATTGGTACCTTAAAAAATTATTCATAATTTTACTAAAAATCTCTATTTTTGGTTGTCAAATATCAAAAACTTCAAACATTTCATAATAGTCAAAATTTCTATTTTTTTTTTTATTTTACTGTTACCTATTTTTTTAGGGATCATATATCTGTTTACTCCACTAGCCTAAATCATGGATAGAGGTGTCAATTGGGCCGTGCCGCCCAGGCACGGCACAGTCCAGCCCAGCCTACAGTGGCGGAGCCAGGATTTTAACACAGTGGGGGCCAAAATTCTATTTCTATGCTACTTTTTTTCTTTAGCAACCACATATATTTACACCTCTTTTACACCGGCATGTGGGAGTACGTGGAGATGATTCAAGGATTTTTATTTTTATTCTTGTGATGAAGATCTGCTTACCCTTTAGATCACCTTTTCATAATTCATATCGCTCTAAAATTTTTAATCCCATCTAAATTTGATCTAAATTTAAATCTAAATCATACAATCAATTTCCAACCAACTTTTATTAAAAGTTTTAGAATAATGTGTTCTTTTAGGATGATCTAAATGGTGACAAAAAAAATAGTCATTGGATCATGCAATCCAAATTTTAATTTGAGTTATTTATTTTTCTAATAATTTTTAAATAACTTTTAGTTGGGTTAAAAGTTTTAGAATGATATAATTTTTTATTTTGAAAGATTTAGATGGTGAGGAGATTATCCTCACAAAAAATCAGCCCTACGATCATCTACGTCGAGGTCCAAGATTCAATATACAACGAAAGTAAACACTAAATAAAAATTTTCATGAAAAAAAGAGAGTTTTAGTCAAATTTTACAGCCCTACCTTAGGCTAGATCAATTCCCCTAATTAAAAAGTTTTTTTCCTATTAAAAAACATAGAATAACTATTTTTTAATTAGATTATAAATAACTGTATACAAACTTTATATATTTTTACCAAATTTTGAGTGGGGGCCACTGCCCCTACTAGGCACATGGTGGCTCCGCCACTGCCAGCCCAGCCCATCCCATTTCGTGCTTGGGCTGGCACGGCCCATTAGCTGGGCCGTGCTGGGCAGGCCTCTTGAGCCCAGTAGCACGAGCACGGCACATGCACGATTTTGGCCCAGCCCAAGCACGACACAATGGGCCAAAGCACGGCCCAAGCACGACCCATAACAAGGTTTTTAAAATTTTTTTAATAAAAATGTATTACTAAGTTTTGAACCTTGGTGTTAGGGGATGACTTATGACTCTTTGACCAAATAACTTACAAGCTTGTTTTGACATTAATTTGAAATTTTTAATTTTTATCAACACATTATAGTAATTTATCTTAATTGATGGTTATGAGGATGATGTGTGATGATGATCATGCATCATGATGTATATGTGATTGTCATAATGGATGATAATAGTGATGATGACGGGTGATAATGATGGTTCTACTACTACATGGTCTATTTTATCATTTCAGGTTACGGAGTTTTATCCTTGGAGCGAGCTTAGGTAGGTTTATGTTTAGGGTTATATTAGAAAGGAAACCTTTATTATAATTGAGTAAGTGTAATGGGCGCATCATTATCCATAATCATCATGTGTCATTATCACCATCTCTACCACCATTATGAACATCCCATCATCATCAACTCCCATCATCAACATCACCCATAATTACCATCACTATCATCATCATCCATCATGATTGGCCTTCATCATCATCATCCATCATGATTAGCTTTCGTCATCATCATCCATCATTATTACGATCCATATTACGTGACTGCCCATCGTGATGAATTACCATTTACCAAATTTAAGTATGAAAATGGATCGGCATACAGTCTTATTTGTACATTTTACATGTACAGTGACATATGGAGCTCACATGAGGTTGATCTAAATGCTGATATTTTTTGAGAATGTTCTTTTTAACTTGTAGATCATCCTCACAAAAAATTATCCCATTCTAAAACTGGTAGCCCCATAAATTGACTCTTTTTCTCACCGTTCATTGTTTACCGTTTATTCTTAATCAATTTCTAATCATTTTTTGATGGGGCTATAAATTTTAGAATGAAATGATTTTTGGTAGGGATGTTCTACTCATCTTGTAGATCATTCTCATAAAAAAATTAGCTCTTGTTTCCTCACCATGTGGGCCCCACAACTAATGTAAGAATAACGATGTAAAAATAACAATGTAGGATCCCGACTCTTTTAAGTATAACTATAAAAAAAACGTAAGCTTGAAGCAATAAAAATTAGTAGCCTAGTTGGTAAGGGTTCATTCTAATTTCATACACAACCAAGGTTCAAACTTTCTTAGCAACATTTTTTACAAAAAAATTTACAACTTAGTGGGTGGCCCACTAGCACGATGGGCTGGCACAGCCCAGCACGAGTGTTAACGTGCTGGGCCACTGGGCCATGCTGGGCTGACCAAAATGGTGACTCGGCACGGCACGGCCCAGCATGAAACCCAATCGTGCCGGCCATGCTTCGTGCCATGCTGGCACGACCCATTGGCCAGTCGTGCTGGGCCGCCCCAGCACGGCCCAATTGACACCTCTAATCATGGAGTAAATCTTTTATTTTTTATTCTCTTTTTACCCTTATTTAGTTAGAAAATAATATCTTTAATAGATTTTATTCTTTAAATATTGCTTCATTGACAATTTTCATTTATTGATTTCTTTTCTAGATCAAATACTTTTTAGTAGTTTTTTCTAGAATATCCAAAATAATGAAATATTTTATCATCAATGAAATTCTACATAAATTCTTCTTCATAGTTTTTGTGTTTACCTTATACTCAAGAGTTTAAATTATCACGAAGAACATTGATATTAATTTCTCGACAAGTTAAGTATGTTTCTATTTTATTTTTTTCAATTCCAGATTTAATTTAGGTTAGTAATAATATTTTCTGCTACAGTGATTCGTAGTAATAGTTTCTTTTGTATGTTTTAATTTACAACTTTTTTCTAATTTGCATAGTACTCTTCGTTTTCAATTCCAGATTTAATCCTAATTTTATTTGTGCAAATGCAAAATCATTTTTTCTTATGCAATTTTATTTTTACACGTGTGGAACTTATGCCCACTTTATGTAAATCTATTAACTTACATTTCAATAGATGTTTAACAATATAAAAGCCTATGTTCCAAAAATTTTACTCACCCTATTTGTGGTTGTTATTTTATTTCTTATGCAAAATAATTTTTTGCTTATGCAAATTAATTTTGTTTATGTTTTTCAATTTTTGCACATTATTTTAATTTTTATTGTGCAAAGTTATTTTGAGTCTATCTTCTTCTAAAAAGGTTATTTTCTTTGTATTGTTTGATTCTTTTAGAATAAAATCTAGAGTTTTTTTGTGAAAATATAATTTAGGGAGAAATTTTAGGAAAGATCTAGATAAAATATGTTTTTGAAGAAAAATTAGGAAAATTCTAGTTTATTACCTTAATTCATGGTTTTATAATATTTTATAATCGAAAATAGAAGACTTTTAAAAAAATAATCTAATAAGGGCAAAATAGTCCAAAAATTATATTGGGGGGATTTGGGGGTTTCTACTCTTCCCACCCTTTTTATCTAACACTGCTTAGGTGCCTATGGGGCCGGATTTGTCATTGGGCTGATTTTCTTTTTGAAAATAATATTTTTGTTACATAGATTAAAATTAGCTGTTGGATCATCTCTACCAGCTCTACATATGTAACGTCCTAAATTCTAATTATTATATAAATTCGAATGCAAATTCATGATTCGATACCTTGAAACCAAACTTATAACTTTTAATTTAAATTAAGTTTAAAACCTAAGCCCAAACAAAAGTCAAAACAAAATGTAACTAGTAAAATTTCAATTAACAACACACTATCTTATACAATCAAATAAACACTAAAATCAATTCATCAACATCAACATCAACAACAATAAAGATGAGTCTGCTATATTTTTATGTTGAATTGCATCGTGGCTGTCTACATACCCAAATAGGGATCAAGCATTACGGAGTTCATCATTCAAATAAGGAGTTTCAATTCCACACAAAGCATCCACATAACTTTTCAAGCTTTTATGCGAGTTAAACTAACTTACCTTACTTCTCAACAAACACAATGGGCATTTTTACATTTAGCATCGGACATAGTTTATTGTCTCCAATTAATTAAGTGGGATCTCGAGATTTCAAGTTCACTTTATCTATCCCTCCACTTATATGGGTCACCTTATGTAGTCCACAAGTCACGATTGGGCGAATTTGTGTTAATATCGACCTTTTTCCTTCATATAATAGGTTACCAACTTCAGCTAAAGTACACCTCTGTAAATTTCATATGCGCCTCCTCAGTAATCACGTAATTAAAATAAGAGAAGGTCGAGCCAACCACCTATCGTTGAGATTAACATCATCTTAAGTTGTTCAGAACTAATTATCCAGATTCTTTCTTATTTGGTACATCTATAAGTCGTGATTAACAGTTTGGACTATTCTCGTAAGAGTCTCATCATCTGAATCTACAAGGTTCGTCACACATACATTACAAGCTAAATTTCTATTTGCAGAGTAAGACTAATAACTCAATTAGCGTAATCCCACATATCGCATATACAGATTAGAATAGCATTCAACATTATACATCAACTTTACTAAACAATCTACTTCAAAAAAAACTTTGCATGGAATTAAACCATAAAACGTGGGGAAACAAGAAAACCATTCAACCAGTTATTAATTTAAATTCAAGTCGTGCATCAAAATCTAACACAAATCCAATTAATAAAACGACTAAGGTATAGTCTTATTTAACCAATACAACAACTTATAAGCAAGTTATAACTGAAATATAATCCAACCAGCAGCGTATCAGTAGGTTATAACTCCAAAAGAAACTTATCAGCACTTCAAAACCTATGTATATAATATATACAACAACTCATCAACAGTTTATAACCCGTATATAGTCAAATAGTAAACCATCAATAGTTTAGATCCTATATATAATCACTACTGCAACTCATCAGCAGCTTATAACCCAAATATAATATGACTTGCAACATATTAATATGTTATAACCCGAATAAAAATCCTAACAACAATATATTAACATGTTACAATCCAAATATAATGCTAACAACAGTATGTTCACATGTGACAATCCAAATATAATCCATACAACATCAATCATATTAATAGGTTATAACCTAAGTATAATCAATTCAACAACTTATTAACAGGTTAATTAAAACAATATTAACAATCAAAACATCACTTTATTAACAAGTTATAACCTAGGTATAACCAAAGCAACAACTTATTAGCAGTTTATAACACATAAACATTCAAAACTACACTTTATTAACAAGTTGTAACCTAAGTAGAATCAAATCTGCAACTTATTAATAGGTTATAACATATAAACAATCAAAACTAGACCTGGCAACGGGCTAGGGTTAGGGTTATTAGGGTTAGGGTTGACGGGTTTTCGAGCTAAGAAGCCTCAACCCTAACCCTAGCCCTCTTTATTAAACGAGTCAATTTCTCCAACCCTAACCCTGGTAACCCTAACCCTAACTCTAATAACCTTAATTATATTAATCTTCTCTATTATTTTAATTTTTATTAATTGAGCTTTAATTAAGAGGGAGAAGAAATAGATTTTAATTAAGAGAGAACAAATGGAATTAAAATGGAGCATTAATGAAGACTTAAATAAGGTTTTATATAAAGAGAGAATGAGTGGAATCAAAATGATTTTATCAAAATCTTAATTAATGCTTGCTTAGGCGGGTTGGCTTGCGGGTTACACAAACCAACCCTATTTTTTGGAGGGTTGAAAAACCCCAACCCTAGCCCGACCCGTTTAATTGGCAGGTCGAGTTAGGGTCGAGTTATTAGGGTCAAGTTAGGGCTGAGTTAGCGGGTTAGGGTTGATATTACCAGGTCTAATCAAAACAATATCATAATAGCATTTTACATCCCAAGTAAAGTCAACCTAAACTTGTTAAAATAGATTAGGAGTACCTTAACATCAAATTTTCTTAGTTGAGAAAGGCTACAATAGGAATAAGGAAACTTATCTGTACATAGCCCCTTCGTCAATTTCTTCTCTTCACGGATCTTTTATCTTCTTCAACTTTACAACCGTAGGGTTTCTTCTCTCTAGTTGCTGAAATCTTCTTCTCTGTCAACCCTCATGTTCTAATTATTATTACAAAAAAAATTTAATTTTCGTACTAAGAGAATCTTTTATACATAACTCTTAATAAAAGAGTCCTAAACCTATTAAAAACATAAAAAATTTGCTAGCTAAATTATCTCAAACCTAAGGACACTTTCAAAACATAAAACCACTCCAAAAGAAGACTTTATGACCTTCTAAAATACCTCTCAAACAGTTAGTACAAAAATAATAAAGAAAATTAGAAACTAAAATTAATCCACCACAAATAGGTTTCCTAAAAGAGTTGAATTTCTAAATAAATTAGATTTTATAAGTGTTTGGTTGTAGGAATAAAGGAAAACTATTACTAATGAGTTCCCTCACTTAAGTTTACAAGATTAGGTCCCTATAATCTAAGTTAGATTAATTCTAATCCAGTTTAGCTAAATCAACCCTCAAACACTAAAATATTAAACACACCCAATTTAAGTTATGTACATCCATCCTAAATAAACTATAAATAATACAACATAGTATAATAAAATATAGGATATTACAACATATGATGTCAATGAGGTATAAAAATAATTGTAGTGTTAATTGAGAAAATGTGGAATATACCCATTAATGCACGTTTCTTATATAAACCAAGTGTACAGAATATAATATGCAAGTTATATGATGTACCTAATCATAACTGTTAGATCGTGGTTGAGTCATAGCCGTTGGATTTACTCAAGTGAAGTCACATGACTTCTTAAGCATGGCACAAAGTCAAATGATTATGATGACGGAGAACTAACTCCGTCACTTTATTTATCTGAATTTTTAATTCATTTATTTACTTGATAGAAGTTCGACAGTCAATTAAGTCAACTGTCAATTTAAAATTCAGACTCAAAGTTGGACATATCCTAACTCTAATATCACAACTTATATTAGACCCTTAAACCAATTAACCCAAATTTAAAATATCAATGTTTTTGTTTGATAGGAGGTTATGGCGGCCGGATTGGTGACCATCGATTTAGAGTTGGATCAGTCAATCTATACCCAATTTAGTGTCAACAAAAACACACCGATCTCGGTCCAATCAAGCTGATACTGATTGGACCAATCAAACTGAGTCTAAGCTTCTTTTATATCCTTTTTAACAAAAATATGAAAATGTTATAGAATATGAATCGATTTGAAATGTTCCCATCCCACCAATCTAGCTGAGTTAACAACTGATTCAGTCGATACTAACCGAGTGGTTTGAGTCCCTCTGCGATTTATAAATCACAGGCTATTATCGAATCAGTGGCAACTGATCCTAAACTAATCCGTCCAATCCAGTTCTGATCTGACAAACCACGGTTGGAATAAGAAGAGTCCTAAGAATCTGCAACCACAAGTAACACATATAGGTAGCATAGAACTAAGTACATATGAAGTGAGAAGATTACAAGAAAGAAGTCTTAGGACTCACCCTACAAGACTCGAACGCAAAACCATTACACAAAAGGGAGGGGCAACAAATAAGGTAAGTTTGGTTTATCTTTTCCATCAATAGTTGGGAGAGATTAACCAAAAACCATCTTATGGTTTCTAATCAATGGCAATTCAGTAAATAAAGAGTTTCTAAAAGGCATATGATTAGTATGTGTTTGTGGAGGAAAAAAAAAAGTGTACATGTGGTGGAGAGAGAAATTTGTGTAGCCGTATTTTTTGAAAAAAAATAAAAATATCAATTTTTTATTTACGAATCTATTTTTTGACAAAATTTATAGAACACGTGTTAGAGTATAATTTACCAATACTAAAATGTATATATATATATATTTTAAGTATTAAATACGAACGAGAGCTCGTACTATTATAAGTGGGGTGATCTTGGATTCACCCTGGAATTATGCAGTTGAGTCCACTCTTGGGGTGAACAACATAATTTAACAGGTAAAGCAAATAATTTATGGAGTAGATTTCTACAAATATATTTTTTAGAAAAATAACTTATAAATATCAAAATTCTAAAATAATTACTTAAAAGTAAAGTTCCTAAAAGAAAAAAAAAAGTTTTTAAATATTGGATTTAGTGGTCCTATTTTAAAAAACAAGAATGTGTTGCCAATGCTTTTAGCACAGGTTGAATTTTTAATTTTTTTTTTCAAAAGTGGAATATATTTAATAATTTTTAGATCATTTTTAATTAATTAATGGTAACTAGAATTTCATATGGTACATTAAGATGCAAAATTGAAAAGTTGAACAACTATAGTAAACAACTATATCATATAGTTGTGGTTTGTAAATTAGATTCTTTATTTCTATATATTTTAGATACATTTTAGATTCTATACAGTCATTAAATTCTCTTTCTTTTCCTCTCTCAAATTGAATTTACAAAAAATAAATAGAGAATTATGTACTAGGAGAGTTGTAAAAACCCTGGCATAAGAGTGAGGGTTATAAAACCTAATGGGTCGCCTTTCAAAAAAAACCCAAGGGATCAATTTATTAAATAATTAACTAGTCTCCATACCTTGTGCAATGCACGAAATTTTTTATTAAAATTATTTAATTTTCACCTGGTTTCTTGTCATCCATCTTCTTTGTCCGATCCATCTTCTTTGTCCGATCTGTCAACTCTAATGGAACACAGCTGCTAATGCAGTGGCTACGGGCTTCGCCTGCACTCCCCTGCCCTTTGACGACGACTTTGACCTTCAATGCTCCCCCACAATTCTAATCATCACAAACATCTCCACGATCATCATTATCATTATGTGCACAAATCGAATCACTAAACTCAACATCTGGTTGATACAAGCTGGTATTTCGTATAATGCAAATTTGTGCACTCACAAATATTTGTATTCTAAATTTTTACAGTTGTTAATTAGAGGATTTGGTATCATGGTAAATTAGTTGCCTATATTTTGGCCATGGTATGGTAGGAACTCCACTGTTTTTTCATAGATTCAAACATCAAAATTTTGAGCGTGTACTTCAAAAATTTATATTAAAGTCGGTATCCTGCTAATATTTGCATCATGTATTTAGAATGCCTCTATATTTATAGGTTCTTTTGATGGTATATGTTCATGCCAATACGTTCTCGCCTACTGTTATACGCAAAGTCACATACCAGGACACTATATATGAAGCCCAAACTGACTGTCTTTTTTTATAAGAAGCCCAAATTGATTGTCTGAATGCCACCAACAGCAATCTACATTGGAGATGTAAAATTCTACTGGATGAATGTAATTACTTTGTCAAAGATGCAAAAATTTTGTTGTACATATTTTTCTCGGATCATGTAACATTTTGGTAGAGAAACTAATAGATAAAGGACTGGTTCGAAACACCACCAGAGGTGCACTTATTTATTTTTTTTTACTGATTGGGCTGAGATGTAAAATTGGCCCATCTTGCCTATTCAGCTTAACAAAAAATAAAAATAAACACCCACTTTCTATGTACTAACGTTCATATTGTAAATCAGTTTCGAAGTTGGAGATTTGTTGTCGTTTTTTTTTTTTTTTTT
>MVGT01003215.1:93745-174474 GCA_002174775.1 Macleaya cordata
AATTACAGGGGAGACTCTGGCGAATTTTTCGTTCGTCCTAGTCATATTTTGAGGTGATTAGTGATATGGATAGCTGCATTAGTTTAACTCTGATTAGGTTTGTAAACCTTTGTTTAGGTTTGTTTAGTACTAATTAGTCACCTTGTATAATTAGCCTAACGCCTCGAGATGCGACTCAATTCTTAGAGATTGTGAGTTTCAAATTGGGGCGTTACACTTTCACCACCGAAAAGGTATACTTTTGGACACGTTATTTTATTTACAAAATTGTTTATATGCTATATTTGTGTGTTTGTACTCAATTTGAAGTTGTTGGAAATGTAGCTTTTCGACTCTCGCGATGAGGTCATATTGTGGTGCCAAGATATAGGAAAGAAAAACAACACAGTTGTTGTGATAACCAGATCGGTTAACAAACCGGCGGGTAATGGTTCTGTGATTGAGTTGGGGTGTCATACCCTCACGACCTTGGGATTCACCTCCCAGCTCTCCAAACTCAGACGGATCCTCCGGGACATCGTACGTGTCAATAAGATCTGCTGCCAACCCAAGTCTACTAGTAGGACTTAGCGGCCTGTCGCCACCTCCTCTACACCGCAAGATGTCGATGATGTACATCAAACGTGTCCTCTTTGTACACATACAAAAGTAAAACACAAAGTTTTAACACATTAGTTGTTTGTTAAAATCCAAGAAAGAATTATATTACACGTATGAGCAATTTTAAAGAAACTTACGTATTTTCCAGTCGCTGGGGCCCCATCGATAGGCCTTGGTATTTCTCGGGACCTACGATTGGGGTTTTGCACGCGGATGTGTGACAGCGATTTGAACCATTCCATGTAATCATCCGTATACGTACGCTGAAATGCGACTGGTTGGTTCCTCCGGTCCTCTGGAAGGCAGTGATCTTGCTAGTACATCTAATACCAGCTTTGAAGGTTATAGATGCACCAGTAATTAGTACCCGACGTTCTAGATCTGGGTTTGTCTGGTTGTATTGGGCAAATTGGTATGGATTGTATCCAACCGAGTTGCCTCAAGATCCTATCGGGATAATATGGTTCCGTTATGTCATAGCAAACCATGACACCAATATAAAACGAAATCTCCTTCAATGGAAAGTGGGCTTTACGGTCACGGTACGAGTCCCAAACCACCTGGATCAAAGAAAATTGTGGGGAATCAAACGTCACAATATAACTATGAATTTAAGACAAGTTGAAATAATAAATAATTAAAAATAAAACAACTGGCAAGGTCTTCTAATAGGTCGTCCAATTGTTCTCGGATATTACGCGTGGCAAGTTTCAGATCGGTAGTCCCTGGTGTAGGCTTCCACTTGCATAATTTGGGCAACGACTCATCGTATGTCTCCAACGCTCCGCACCTACCTAGAGAGGAAAAATGCTCGTTTATCCACGTCTGCGTATTTCATTGCGGTTAGTTATATAGTCGATCGTTAAGATTGATGGTTAAAAATATAGATAGCACACACACACATATATATATATATATATATGTATATATATATATATACCTGTAATAGGCTTACACATCCCGTAATGGAGAGTGAATTGCATCGAGATGCCACCCCAAGTTCACGGTATAGGAGGGTGAGCACAGCGGATCCCCAAGAATATTTGCTAACTTCTCGTAAGTGGATTAAATTTTGGAGATGATACACTCCAATTTTGTCACCGATCTTGTTGGGACACAAGATGGTTCCCAAGAGGTAAAGCATATAGGCCCAGGCAGTTTGCATCTTCTCAACATCCGTATCAGTTTCTTTAGAACCCATGAAATTCTCTTTTAACTAAGACAGCCTAAGAGTGCGGGTTCTTTCCATCTCATTCGAGGCAACTTCTCGACTAACTCCCAATTGTTCATTTACCAGAATAACCGCCTCATCAAATGGCATTGAGTTCGAACCACCATACTCTCCGCTCAAGGCACGACCCTCCATTTTAATGCCTAAGATATTGTACACGTCATCCAGTCCGATTGTCATCTCTCCAAATGGAAGATGGAAAGTGTTGGTCTCCGGATAAAATCTCTCCGTGAAAGCATCAATCAATGCCCTATCTGTATGCTTGTGACAATTCTTAGCCACAATAGTTAGGCCAGCAAGCTCCACAATATCTCGGACATACTTGCACTCTCCATCTAAAGGCCATTTCATCAAGGTCATATACCGGTTGTGAACATCAATGGGAGGTCATTCATCCTGAAAAGAGGAATGAAAAATAGTAGTACCAAAACGACCATTGGTTATGCAAAGGGGTAAAATAAGATGGTAATGTCACGTCAACTTACATCTCCGCTCCATATCTTGGCAGCGATGTGAGACTCATAGCTTTCTAACAAGGAGGGGTCCGTAGGAGCACCTATGTCAATTGGCGGTTGGGGCACTGCCGAGGAAGATTCAGTTGTCATTGCCACGCGACTTTGCATGCTGCGCTTCCGATTCGATCTGGTCATGGGCAAACGGCCATGACTGCAAGATCACCAGAAAAATATAAGATATAGCCTCAACAAAATCCCAACAAACATGGCCTAAGCAACAATATTAGCAGTAGGTATCTAAGGATCAATTATAAACTTTGGATGGACAATTGTCTTAGTGTTTATATGGATCCATTACTACAGTGGTACTAGTAGATAAACAATCATTAAAACGGCCCACGTGCATTGCAAGACCTGATAGTAAAGAAGTTAAAAGATTTGCCATTTAAAATTCAGAAAAAATGAATACAATATGAACCAAAATAAACTAAAAAACATCTTATTAATGGTCAAAAACAGTTGTAATGTTCGCCACTATGGATGGGAACACTATCATTAATGCTCGTTGTCAAGATACCGAGCAAGAAGAGCAGAGCTCATCTATGCAGCTCCGAGCGTGGAAAAAGAAACCCTTGGTCAAGTTTTGGTGATGTTTTGCATCAACATCACTAACTGTACAATCTACAGAAAATGGTACAATCAGCCTCTAAATTAACTCATAAACATCACTTTTAAAAAAAAAATCACTAAATTTTTTTAATAAGTTTTGTTATGCTCGTTATTAGGTAGACGAGCCTTTAACCTAATGCTCGCTATCGGGATAACGAGCACCACTGGCTCTGCTCCTCTCTGCAACTCCGAGCAGTTGCGATAGAAACCCTTTTCTAGGATTTCTTTTCTGGGACATCAAAAATTGAAAAAACTGTATACATTTGACCTATTAAACAATAGATAACAAAATCATACGTAATAATAAGAAAAAAAAAAACAAGATTGATGTTGAAAATCGAATGCTTACCCTTCTCCTTCGCGGGGAAGTCGCGGATCAGGAATCACCGGTTATTTACCCCTCGCCATGGGTCTTGTTCTTCTCTCTACACGTTAAAACTATGATTTAATCAACCAAACAACAACGGATTAGGTAGGGAGACGGGGCTCGGCACCGAGGGGTCGAGTTCAACGAAGAGGGCAAGGGAAATGGTAAAAACGTTAGGGCTTCTTAGAGATCTGTTTTATTAGGATTTTTTTAATAGTTTTAATTTTTTTTATTTTTATATTCAAAATTTAATTTTTTTTGTGTGGGATAGCCCCAAACAAAAGTGAGGATATAACTGAGACATTATTAAAATTTTGAGATAGCCCTGATCAAACGCTACCGATAAAAAATGGTAGTGTAGATAACAACTGTCTGTTTGCGAAATAATTTCCTCAGATTAATAGAACTGAGAAAAAATCATGCACATTAAACAAAGTGGTCGATGTTGATTATTATAATAATTAAGACTACAATGGCATTCTTTGCCAGTTCATCATACAAGAATTATTTTGTTAGGTCAAGTTAAAACACTTAAATGCTGCCACGTGTAAATTAAACAGGCCGGAAGAAGACTCTCTATTTTGTGTCAGTGATTCTTCAAAGATCTGAACTACATATTCAAACGTTAACGTTAGCATATTCGGTTTGAGAGGTCTGAATTATTCCTTTGTCATCGACCACAAATTTTGAAGAAATGGTTTATACAATGAGGTCTTTGGTTCGAAATTTCCTAGCATCGCCCAAATATATATATATATATATATATATTTTCCTTCTTATTAAGATAGATTAGTAGTTAATTTTATTAGAGTCTCTTTGAATTTTTTTAATTTATGTTTGGCGGAACCTCCACGAAGGGAGGAAAAATAATAATTTTTTTTTTTGAATTAGCTAAATATAACTTTTAACCATTGTGATTGATATAATTTAGGTAACGATTGGCAATTGTTGACAATGTTGACTTTCGACAGGTGTTCTAAATGGGGGCGCAATAGCCCTAAAAAAAAAAAATAAATAAAAAAAAATGTTGATTTTTATTGTTTTATCTTTCGCCGGTGGGTGTGGCACTTTACAAAAAAAACTATGTTTTATTTGTTTAAAATGTAATGAAATTTCTTTTGAGTATTATTAGGGATTGCAACGGGAATTGTGAATCCTCTATAGGGACGGGTTCCTCGCACGTCACCATTTTTACCTCATTTCTCATTCCTAATCAAAATTCTGAAACAAAAAATTATATGAAACAATATTTTTAAAGATTAAAATCAATTAAATACGTTCATCCATTTACTCTTTTTTAACAGTTGTAATAGCTATTTAGTCTAATTCCTATACTTTCTCTAGTTCCATCTTTACCATTTTCTATCTTATTCAATCATTAAAAATGTGTACAGTTAAAGGAGAGCGAAAGTTTGTTATAGTTTTTATTTTAAGACTTTAAAATACTAGCTCTTAAACTACAAATTAGTGTTTGATAAAATTTATACATTATTTGAAAAGCATTCACCGAGATCTTCAAAATTAGACCAATCCCTAATATTTTTTTTTAATTTTTTTTTAAAATATTCATATCTAAATTGTACACTACATTTTATTGAAAAATTGTGATTAAAACTACTTGCAACTTTGAAATTTCAATATTCTAAGATTTGAAAATCTGAAATTGTATTTTCTTTTCATACTTTAAAGATTTATGTAACATACCTCATTAAAAATTATTCGCTAATTTGATGTTGTTCAAATTATGGATATTATGTATCATGCAATAAGACTTGCAATTTTTTAGTTATGCAAAACTAAATTTGCGTACCATTTTTAGTGATAGACAACGCAAAAATTACTTGCATTTTAAAAGTATGCAATATCATTACCTTGCAATTTTGAAGTTGCGCACACAATATTCTAAGTTATTGAAAAGTAAATTTGCATACCATGTTTAGTAATAGATTGTGTTAAAAATCTACTTACAACTTTGAAGTTGCAATATTTTGAGTTTTGAAAATCTAAAACTTCATATTTATTATTCAACAAAACTTTATGTAATTGGCCGCTTTAAAAATTACATAGCTTTTGACCCGTTTTTTTTCTATCCACAAATTTTATACAAATCCAATTTTGCAATTCTCAATTTGAACTCAATAAAGATCTTAACTTCATGATTGCAAATTTTAAAGTGCATTATTATATAACTATATTTTTATAAGAAAAAAAAATATTGTTGACTGATCTCATTCTGAAGATCATCACGAATGTTTTTCAAAAATACAAATTTTGTAAAAAAAAATGATTTGTATTTTAAAAGTCATAAATATTTATGTTTTTAAGATAGAGGTTTTGAGGGGAAAAAAACCATCAGTAATGGAGCTAGTTTTAGTTTCCACCTCACCCAAAAAATACTATAAATTTAACCCAAAATGAGAAAAAAAAATGAAGATACCCTCATTTAATATTAATTTTCTTTCTCTCAAAATAATAGAAAGATAAAAAAAGTTAGAGAAATAGAGAGAAAAAAAGAGAAGGAAAGAGAGATCCAAATTTAAAAGAAAGAGATCAAGATCTAAGAAAGAGAAACAGAAAGAGATGGAGATGGAGATCTGAGACATGCATTTCGTAATTTTCTTATTAATGGCAGTTTAATTGAAGAAGATGAATAGGGTCGGTTTAATGGTGACTTGTTCTTTCTTTTTATTCATCAGATCTAAGATAGAATATGATCGATCTTCTTCTTTTGTTTTGTTAGTTTAATGGCATGCTGAAGAGGGTAGAGATGATGAAATGAGTTGCAAGTTTAATCACATAATAAAGATAATGAAATCAGTTGCAGGTTCAATCGCATGTTGAAGATGATGAAGTTGCATACTGATGCATAATTGCATACTGTTTGGATCCTATTTGCATCTTATTTGCGTAATGTTTCTATCTTATTTGCATCCTATTTGCATATTGTTTGCATCTTGATTATATATTATTTACATGTTGTTTACATCCTACTTGCGTCATGTTTGCATACTATTTGCATGCTACTTGCATACTATTTGCATCCTGTTTGCATCACCTGATTGAAAGATTTTAATGGATGACCAAAAAAAGTTAAAAATGAAGAAGATGAAGATGAAAAGGAGGATAATGAAGAAGATGAGGAAGAAGATATGCGTCCATATATTGGAGGAAGATGAGGACTTGCCGGATTCAATTAATGGAAAATCTAAAGACTCGCTGAAAAAAAAGGAAAACAAAAAAAGAAGAAGAGGAAGAAGATGATGGTTGCCAGATTTAATGGCAAATATGAGATCTCGCCGAATTAATGGCCGATTGAAGAAAAATAGAGACAAAAAGGGAGAAAAAGAGAAGAATAAGAAGACGTTACTCTCTTGTTAACTTTCTCTCTTTAAAGTTTACTTCATTTGCAAACAACCTTAAGGGTGCATAATTCTGTTAATAAAATAATTAAAACAAATTCATGTGAGAATCAAATGCTAGGTTTACATAAGACAAGAAATTTGGGTTAGATTTAAAAAACTATAGTTGGCTAGGTAGGAAGTTTTTTTTTTTTATACAAGAGACTATTGCCTGAATTACAATGACAAGGCGAAGATACACCACTAAGACACTAATCACTAGCGTAGAAATACCGCAAAGATTATCAAAGGCTAAGGGTCGCCACCACGGACGAACATAAGTCGACACTACGAACAAAAAGAAATCGCCCACCACGGACGAAGATAAGTCGTCACTACGAACGAAGAGAAATCTACTACCACGGTCGAAGAGAAGCTACTAACTTCAACAAAACTAATTACATGGGCCAAACCTTATGGCAATACCACGACCTACAAGATTTGAACCTACAACCACCCAAGTCATATGGAGGGACGCAAAGTAACCGAGCAAGCGGTTGTTTGCACTAGGTGGGAAGTTAAAACATAGGTAGAATTGGAGTTAAATCCTAATTCTATGTTAAAAATAAAGTTAGTTGTTGCTAAAGTGCATCGTAAGTAAAGGATAACTATTAGGTAAGTTAAGGGGCATTTTAGACTAAAAATACTTTTGGAGTAAATGGACAAAATTTATATCATGGACTTAATGTACCAAAATGGTATGAAAAGAGCAAACAGTCTTTCTGTCGCACATGGGCCTTTGGCCCAACAGTTGTACACCCCTCCCATAACTTGGGAGGTCTTGGGATCAAAACTCTTGGCCAATAGTTTGCCATTAGTTTATCCTATGTAATAGTTTGATAGACCTTCGATGGTGGTTACGATAGCTCTTTGGTGGCTGTTATGATAGCCATATGGTAGTAGTTACAATGGTAGTGTCTTTGCGCTTCTCACACGTCTTTCATGATGTATCTGTTCATTCTTATATATGTATCCTGAGCATTAGTCTCCTTAAAAATAAAAATAAAAAAACTGTCTTTCTGCCTAAAAATAATTATATAGTCACCTTTTAACAAAGAGTCTGGATCGGTTTACAGTCTTATATATACAGGTTAAGTGTACAGGCTCTTGTGGGGCCAACATACGATTGATCTAAGGACTAATTTTTTATTAGAAAGCTCTCTTCACGATGTAGATCATCTTCACTAAAAATCACTCAATTCTAAAACTTTTAACGTTATCAAAAATTAACTTTTTTGCATCAATCATTTTGCACCGTTAATTCTTAATCAAATTTTGATCAACATTTGGTAGGGCTAGAAATTTTAGAATGGACTGATTTTTGATATGATGAGAAGAACATGCTCACAAAAACTTAGCCATTAGATCAACCTCATGTGAACCCCACATGAACATTACATATATAATATGTACATATAAGATTGTAAATCGATCCAATCTCTTTAATAAATATATAACAAAATTATATACATTATCTCAACGAGCAAGGGATGGATGGCTATGTGATCCTCGTCCCTACCCCATCCTTGTTCAGGTTATCAGGTACGCTATTCTCTCCCTCATTTCCGTCCCATTAGGGGTGAATCACAGTATGCACATACCCTAGTCTTTTAATACATTTTTTGAGTTTGCTTTAGGCCTCGGCCTTGGGTTCCATGTAACTGCTCCAACTTACACAGAGCCCCATGCCGGCACGCCACCAACCCCAAGTACGGTCGAACCCGCCGGTCTATGGTACCAATTAACCGCATTGGTGGCAACGGTCACGAGATGTTAACTGTTTCTAATTTTTCGTTTGCTGAGATGTGGATGAAACGAAAAGAAAATGAAATAAAGAAGAAAACGTCATTTGCGTGATTCACGGCCTCTTTCCGTAGTCGATTTCTGTACGGTTCGGTAAAGCATGTCCATTTGGAGTGACTTGTCATTTTAGCGTCAGCTTTTCTGGAAAGAAATCATAAAAAAAATTGGAGAAAAACAAAAAAAAATTTGCTGTCGTGATCTTATCACATGGGCCCACACTAAAATGGAAGATTCCCACATCTTCGTTTTCAGGTGGGCCTAATTCTAGTGGATGATGCCTCATTGCCTCCTCTCTTTGCCTCTTGTACCACTCCCCGGCCCCACTCTTAAATATTGCAAAATTATTTTTGAGAAACTTGAGTCGTTATTGAGGCAAGGAGTGATGCTAGATTACCCGTCGGGATTTACCTACCGCCTTGAGATGGACGGTGGTCCATGTCTTGAAATTTGAGAAAGACGAAATTCGAAGACGTGATTCAAATTACGAGAGAGTAATGGCCTTACGATTGGAGTGCGAGGCTAGAATACCGCACTTTGTGTTGGCATTATTCAAAATTCTCTTACACTCTTATTCAACTCTTATTCATATGTATGATTCGTAAACCTAGAAGGCTTACATGAAGATGACCAAAGAGTTGACTTTTTGATGAATTTTTTTTTACCATCTAAAATCATCATGTGATCATCTTCCGGTAGACTATACAAGACATTGTAGAAAAGTGTTGTACGAGTAGTTAAGTATGAGGATATGCTTCTTGATTATTAGGCTATATAATGGGTCGGATCTGACTCATCCTAATTTTTTATATTATTTTTAGGATTTTGTTAACATGTGCCCTAAGGCACATGTTAAGCTTTTTGGTTTTGTGTTTTGTTCAGTTTATTAAGTCTGTCTAAATGGGTTGATTTTTTGATATGTATGTTATTTATACTATTTGGATTATATCTGAAAAAATCAGCTCAATCGGAGTCCTCTAACACCCTCTAGCACTACGAACACTTAATTTAGACTTTAATAGTATGAAGGAACGACTGACATTTAAAGTGATTTGTTTAGAGGGTTAGATATCTCTGATTGAGCTGATTTTTTATGGACATCTTATAAACAATGATAATATTATACTTACAAAAATTCAGCTGATTTGAAGACCTATAACCTGCAAAAAAATCCCTTCAAAAACATCCTTATCGTGTGCCCTAAGGGCACACGTTAACAAGACCCTTATTTTTACTCAAAACAGATGTTTAATAATTTATCCCAAAAATTAGGTCAAACGCAACTAATAATGATGTAAATATTTTGTTTTCTACTAATGGGTGACAGATACTTTTGCCTAAGTTTTAAAAAGTCTAATATAAGAAACTGATGTTATAATGTATAAAATAAAACAAATTTTGTTCTGTTGGTTTAAAAAAAAAAGTTTAGAAATGTGAGGATGTGTAGTAAAATTGGAATTGAAAGAAGTTATAATTGCTTTTTAATATGTGAATATTTAACATGAAGTATTAATATTCAATGTTTTTTAATGTAAACTTTTATGTTTTAAATATTAAAGTTCTTAAAGTCATATATACCCTCTATTAATTAAATAAAATTAAAATGTTATTAGTACATTTTGCTTAAGAAAAGTAATTTTCAAAAAGTAAATAAATGTCGTCGTAAGTACTTTTGAGCCTATAATAATATAAGTGCTGTTATTTTACCCAACAAAATCATCTTAATTTGCTTTTCCAACTCACCTGGTAGCGTCTCAGCAGAAAATATTTAACAAAGTCTAAAATGTGCTATTCTATAATACTGGTATGCAAGTTGGGATAATTTTGTTGGACGAAGAAGCATTAATTTTCCTACTATAATAGATTTTATAAAAAAAACAAAAAAATGAATCTTCCTAATTTTTAATTTTATTTTTCCATTTTTGGAATCTTCATAGCTAAACCACTCAGAAGTTAGAAGTAGAACCTCTTTTAGTTCAAATAATCTCCTTGTGAAGCTTCAGTGTCCGGGTCTAACCCGTGAGAGTATTAGATTGTGTCTTGGCTGCGATATTATGGACGGGTCTATCTAATTGGCCTTTTACGTACTGAGAGACAGCCTGTGTTTTGCGACATCGTTGAGACGACTCAACATAAGCATGTTATTTCCAACGCGTAAGTCTGTCTGGCTTGCTCCCCCGTGTGAATGAAGGATTATCTGTCACTTGAGGCTATAGGCCCACCCAAACCTATTTGATATGTGGGGCCACAAAAAATCAATGTCGGTATCAAAAGGTCTTACCTTACATCCGTTCCAGGCTCAGCATGTCATGTTAATGTTTGGTCATCAATTGTACGATTGAGATATGAATCCATACCAGTGATTCCTTCTGTCTATTAATTTATGGGTCTTGTTAACTTGTGCCCTAAGGGCACACGATCAGGATGTTTTTGAAAGAATTTTTTTGCAAGTTACAGGTCTTCAAATCAGCTGAATTTTTATAAGCATAATATTATCATTATTTATAAGATGTCCACAAAAAATCAGTTCAATCAGAGACATATAACCCTCTAAACAAATCACTTTAAATGTCAGCCGTTCATTCATACTATTAAAGTCTAAATTAAGTGTTTGTGGCGTTAGAGGGTGCTAGAGGATTCCGATTGAGCTGATTTTTTTAGATATGATCCAAATAGTATAAATAACATACATATCAAAAAATCAGCCCATTTGGACAACCTTAAGAAACTAAACAAAATACAAAACTAAAAAGCTTAACATGTGCCCTAAGGGCACATGTTAACAAAATCCTTAATTTATTACTACTTTACTAGTGTATGTGACACGTGCATCTGGGGCCCTCCTACTTGGTATACCGTAAATAATTGCAAATATGAGAGGACATCTATCACTAAGTAAGTTAATGCAAATCTCATTTTGCAAAACATTTTGAAAGAACAACACTTACACCTATACACTTACACCTGTAAGTATATGTATGAGTGAGATTATATAGCCCCCCTTATATAGTCCAATAATAACCCCTCCACCTTATAGGGCCCACATCAAATGCATCTAGGAGCTAATTTTTGGAGAGGATGATCTACATAGTGAGAAGAACATACTCACCTGAAATCAGCCTGTTCTAAAACTTCTAACCTCATAAATCAACCCTTGTAAATCAACGGTCAAAATAAAAATTAAAAACTTATCAATTTTTAAGTTCTAATTCGAGGGGTTATAAGTTTTAGAACGAGCTAATTTTTTAATATAATGTTATACATAGTGAGGAGAACATCTTCTCCAAAAATCATCCCCTAGATGCGTTGTATGTGGGCCCTACAAGCAGGGGGTTATATNACGAAAGAGGGCCTTAGAATTTTCAAACCTCTCTCTATATCGGGAGAGGGAAGACAGAGATCGAGAGAGATGGAGTTTGAGTTTGAGTTAAACTCGAAACATTAGAGCATCTCTAATGCTAATGTGAATGTGGTAAAATAAGACTGCCACGTAGGATAAATAGACATTCTCTTTAAAAAACCTTCTCCAATGCTAATGTGAAGAAATGATGTAATGATGATGGCGGTAGTTATTCTAGACATTGTGAAGTAGAATGTCTATTTCTAGACATTCCTCTTCACAATGTCTTACGGTCCACATCAACAAATTTTTTTTCCTCCAAAACTTTTAGTTACTTTTTAAACAATATAAATTTGACCAATTCAAAAATTAAGTACCACATAAGTTAAAAAGTCATCCCAAGACATTTGCATTGGAGATGCATTTTTTTTCAACAATGGCTATTGTGAAGATTTTGTTGCCACGTAGATTAAACATTGTCTTATAAGACATGCCACGTAGATAAGACATTGTCTTATAAGACTTTGCATTGGAGGTGCTCTTAGTTAAATTAGAAGTCTGCTACGACTGCTTTTATTTGAAATAGAAGTTATATGTTAGATCTTGCTTATTTGATTAGCAATTAGAGATTTTTAGAAGTTCAGTAGCTTTATGAATCATGCTTTGCTATAAATATATCTAGTGGGTAAGGGGTTTATGCAAGTAGCAGAGATAATAGTAATTTTTCTTCTTTAATAAAGTAATAGTTTAGTTATTTTCTTTGTGTTAGTAGTTCTAGTATTCTAGTATAAGATTCTAAATCGGTGTGTGCTACCCTCTTTTTGTTTTTGTTTACTGATTTCGATCCAGTAAGAATGATACTTGAAAATTTAATTTTCTGCTTAAGGGGAAAAGGGAGATTGAAAGAGGGAGAACAGAGACAGAATAAATAAATCGAGAAACAATAGGAGGAGAGAGAACAGAGAGCCAGAGAGAGAAGAGAAGGGAGATGAGGTTGGGTGGTGGTTAAAAAAAATCACAATATTGAAATTTGATTTCTACTCAAATTTAATATTCTTCAAAAAAAAAAAATTTGATGTGTTCTTATTTTGATTTGTATTCTTAATTTTAGGACTAATTTGATTTGTGGCAGCCTAATAACAGAAATTAAAAAAACTGAAAAAAAAAAATAGAAGAAGAAGATACCCCTGATAAAAAATCAATCAACCTAATTCACAACCGATAACAATGTTCAGTGCTAATAACAACACTCAATTTAAATTGTCCCTATCTCGCAAAACCCGTTACAAACAATATTATCAACTCAGACATCCGCAGATTTGCACAAATCTCAAGCATATTTTGTAGATTTCGAGGAGGATAAACTGTTCTGACGGTTCTGAAAATTTTCCACATGCTTCAGGGTTTGACCAACGACCAGTTATCGGAAAAACAAAACCCGAGTTTTCTCCGTAGTAGTTGGGAAATGATGCGGGTTTCAAGTTTGTAGGGCCCGTGCCATAAAAATGGATGTTGAAAGGGGGACTGATGAGTCAGCCAATACGGGCAATGACGGCTTTTTGTAAGGTAAGAAGGACGAGTCGTAGTAGTATCGTATCTTCTTCGTACGGATATCTATCTGATAACCCATCCGCACCGACCAAATCTCAAGTGTTGTGACCCACCCACGGTCCCACCACCACCACCACCACCACCGTATGGACTATGGAGTCCGCCTAGACCTCCTAGCCTATGCTGTTTTTCAAAAGAAAAAAAAAAAAAAAAAAAAACGATTCCAAGTCAGACTGCTTTCCAACTCTGAATAAAAATCTCTCTTTCCGGGATTACTTTTCACTTTATCGAAATTTAACATTTGTAGGCGGACCACGTGCGTTTCTGCATGCTTCTTTTAGTGTATAAGTGGGCTCTCTAAAGATCCATTTTCTTCTTATATTTTAAACTAGGTATATCGCCGTGCCGGAGGCACGGCTCAAAACCTTGTCCATTCTCTCTACACGCGCTTTGCGCGCGTGTGTTGAATGTCCAAACGCGCTACGCGCGTTGCCCTCATGCGCGCTTCGCGCGCACCTTTGGATCCACTCCACCGTCAAGTGTAAATCAGGTGTAAATAAATAACTATGGCCACGGGACACGCTCGGTATTTCGTAAAAGATAATAGGCTATTTTAGTCAGTTATGTAATAAAGATGTTAAATGGTATAATGGTATTAAAAAATAAAATAAGGTTATTTTGGTCATTTACTACCACGGGACATATCCGATATTTTAGAAACTTAAGGGCGTTTTTGTCTTCAAAATAAATATGCCTCATTGTCGACGTAAGAAATATCGTCATTGTGCTGATACAAACAATTTGTCGAAAGAGGACAGAATTGCCCCATCATCCTGAATTGTATTATAGATTATCACACTCCACTTACACTCTTCTTGTATGATTCGTGTCGAAATAATCTACGTCGGGTGTCGATGTGGGGTACAGTCTTGGTCGGGGGCTTTGCCAACTCATACGCAATACTCATTTTTATTCTTACATTTTATTTACACATCAATTGGTGCAACATAAAATTGATCCAAGTGTTATTTTTGTGATAAAAATCTCTTCATCGTTCACGTAATACCCACCTATATATTTACACTCTTTATACACCTAACTATAAGCCTATATAAGGATGATCCAAATGTTGAATCTTGTTTACCGATAAGGAGGTGGGTGATCTATTTCAACGTCATTTATTACCCTATTAAAATAACAAAATTTATTTTTCTTTTTTACCATGGCTGAACAAACTATTTTTCATTAACTGATGAATGAACATAAAATTCTTGATTGACGAACATGAACTGAAGGAGATGTTTAGAAGTCGTTTTATTACTCATTCTTCTTTATATCTTTGCCAAGATTGTTGAAGAAATCATTGGATTTGGGAGATTTGCAAAATTCAATTAACATATTGGAGTTTATGTCGGGATTGGATTATACTCCCTCCCACGGAACCCACTGTTAATTTGTTGATTTCTAATCCTTTAAAGAGATTGGAAATGTTTTGGATTATATTCTCAATTAGGGTTTCTCCGTTTCCTAAAAGGCCTTCTCAACTAAGCTCTTTTTTTGTTATCAATGAAGACCCGGCAACTCAATTAACAAAGTACAACAAAGGTTTCAATTAAAAAATCTCTCTTCAACAATATGTATAACGATGGTATAAAGGTGACACTCCCGCTCCATAATCTTGCGCTCTCACTCGAAAACACGCTCAAACGCTTCCGCTCCACGCTCTAATTACTCGTGGTATAAAAGTGACGCTCACACTTCAGAACCTCCCACTCCCACTCCAAACTAGGTCCAAAGGCATTCTAAAACTAGGAACATTTTTTTAATTAACCACTCCAGTGCTCTCGCTCCGGCTCATGTTCTTGCTCCAGCTCCACACTCGGGTTACTTAGCTTTTAAATATAATCTCTTTTACCATCCAAAACTGACCCAAAATAGGGATCACATGGAGATTATACCCACATTTCGGTTCAAATTACTCCCAAAAGACATACAACCAAATTTAAACCATTTCTAGATACTTAATGAAACATAGAACTCATTAAGAGATTTTAAAATTTCAACCAACTTTTGAGGTTTGAAAAATCTTAGGTTAAAGGATGAGGGGATCACAAAAAGTCAGCCCATAGATCCTCCTCATGCTGCATTTGGGGGCAACAAAATAGTCCTGCCTCCACACATACAAGGCCTTTCGAGGTTTGAGGTAGATGTGCTTTCGTATGCTAATAACAATCAGAATAGATGCCAAAAATTAGACATACCAATTATATAAATATGAAAAACCAGGTTCAGCTTCAGCTCTGGAAAAGGAGGATTAAAGTGATTTGGAAGTGGAAACTTCATCTGAAGAGGTTGTTCAGCGTGATGAAGGTAGTAGTACCATCTTTAACCAAAGAACAGGATCCACCAAGTGATTTTTGTTTCTCTTCTTCGTCTTCTCTTTTAAAGGTGGGAAGAAGTTCATTGGGAGAGGATGGTTTGAGTTACGCAATATAATCTATTAAGAGACGCGAGTAGAAAGAGGATGAGATCGAAAACTTTAACATTCACATAAACAATTCACTAAGAACTTAATACCGTTTTGTTAAATCACTCAAAACCGCATGTTCAAAAAAGAAGATATCCAGGAAAATCATCAAAGAAAAGCAGATATTCGATTAAAAAAGCCAAGAGGATGATACTTTCCGATGAGAAATACGAGCGTAAATGCATTTTCTCTAACTTTAGTGATGAACTCCAATTCAGTTCTCTACAGAAAGGGATACCCCAGTTCCTCGATCAGCAAAGCTGTAGGTCCTGTACAGAAAGGGACACCCCAGTCACTGTTAGTGAACGCAATTAAAACAAATGATTTTCTACACCCAAGCAGGTCTCTCTGTAGTGTTACAACTCTTAAACTACTTCTGGACTTGTACTCACCTCAGTTTTCTCCAAGAAAGACGCGTGCTTGTGAAGAACAGATAATGTTTGTAGCTTTTGTAGGGTCAGCTTCTGAAACGTGCTATCATGCTCAATCTTCTCATTGTCAATAGTGATGGCTTCAGATAGGAAGACGCAGAGCATTTCACTTTCAGAATAGTGATAATGGTCATCATAAGTTTCATGAAATCGTCACATCGTGCAATCACTTCACTTCACCGGTCGTACACCGACAGTTCTTACACGGAACCGGTACTGAGGCTGTGACTCCTCATCTTCATCATCTTCATCATCATCACTTGAATCATCTGCGACACTGTCCCAGCGTGAGTAGTCCAGATTAGAGTGCCCCTTCGGTTTTGGGATTGCTTTCCATCCTTTGGAATGTGGATCGTCCAAGTCCTTGAAGCTCTGCATTTGAGTGGCAGGAACTACAGGATTAGGAACAGTTCTTATGGCAACTTTTTTCAGATCTGCTCCTGCTCCTTCAACCACTTGTTTTTCCGCTTCCTCTAACACTTGTTTTTCCGCTTCTTCTACCATTTGGTTTTCCTCTTCTTCTTCTACCACTTGTTTTTCCTCTTCTTCTTCTTCTTCTTCTTCTTCTTCTTCTTCTTCTTCTTCTTCTTCTTCTCCTCCTGTTCCTAGTTCTTCAAAATCTTCCATCCCAGCCACCAATGTTTCCTCTTCAGATTCAGGAATTGGAGCCAGCGACTTGCCACAAGCAAAAACGATCAGAAGTTAATGTCTGCCTGGAGATTAATTGATAACTATCATTAATGTGGCTTCAATTTCTCTAGTGCCAATGGAGATAAATCATGTGGATATCTAAGGTCCCAACAAGTAGGCCATAGTCCATACAATACTTTCTACGAAGAGGACAACCATAACATAACATCTCGTAGTTCACACCAAGGAAATCCATCTCCTCCGCCCGATGCAATTTGGATCAACATGATAACCCAACATTTAGAAAAGATTGGGCACAAGGTAGACAGAAAACAAAAGGAAAAGGCAGTTCTATTCCATCCCTGTATGCCACCTGCACAGTTATATTATAGGGAATTTTTGGCATTTTATATGCCCTAGATCGTTGTTCAGATAGTAGGTCTTGGACCTGTCTTGGACCTCTTCTACATGCAGCACAAGTAAAGAGACCTAAGATTGCTTCTTTAGAATTATGCACGTTTAAAGAAATATGTAAACCAAGATGACAGAAATACTATACCAATTGTGTCTTCAGTCGTGCTTGCAGATTATGATAAACATCTGATGACGGGTTTAGCTCCATGAGTCTGTTGACATCGAAGAGTGCGGAGTGGTACTCCCTGAGAGTAACCAGTGTTTGAGCCCTCAACATCAATGCTCCAGCGTGCTTCTGATCCAACTCAAGGACCAGAGTGCATTCTTCAGCTGCCTAAGAAAGTAGTCATGATGTCAGTGAGCCGCAGCAGTACAAGTTCCAAGAAGATCCAAACTCCAGATCAAATTAAGGGAATTCTAGGAAAAACATGTTTAAAGTTAATTTTTTCTTCCATGCAGAAGTTAATATTTTTGGAGAGGTTTGAGGAGGTAGGTAATGAAATGGCAGCATGCAAGGGACAATTTTTAGAGTATGAGTGCAAGATAATACGGTATTACGGTGCATTAGCATATCATATCATTATCTTAAAGATATGTGATATGTATCTCAATCTAAGAAGATACATATGAGTTGGATGTTTTAGGTTAGGTTTGGTTTGATTAGAGCATCCACAGTGCTATGTAAAATGTCAAAAGTAGAGAGAATCTTGATCCGCACTGGCTTGTGTATCTTGTGTATTTAGAGTATTAGGAGAGAGAATTGTGGAAATTTGGAAAAGCTGTAAACTTGTATGCACAAATACACAAGCGGAGTCTGAGAATCCGTTGGTCATTGGGTGGAGTTTCAATCTGAGTTTGCAATGAGGCGCTGTCTGAAACTGAGGCACACAATGGGGCTCACTGAGACTGAGCCTGGCTAAAAAAAATTACAAAAATACAAAAATGAAAATGTAAATTAGGTGGGGCGGCTTCGAGAGGCTGACTCGCCTTAGGTGGACTTTGGGACCTCGCCTAATGTGAGGCAGCCTCTCAAAGACCGCTCCACCATTTCTTGAGGGGGGATATTAGAGTATGAGAGTAATGCAAGATAATATGGTGCATTAGCTTACACTGTGTTATTACCTTTAAGATATGTCATATCATATGTATCTCAATCTTGAGGATACGTATGAGATGGCTGTTTTAGGTTAGATTTGGTCTGATTAGAGTTGTTTTCAATCTATGACTAGGACTATTATCTATATATATATATCACTGAAACAATGTAATCGAGCTTTATCAAAAAAAAAAAAAAAACTAAGTAATTGATGGTATAGTGAATAATAAGAAGAGCTCTCCTTCTTTAAACCACTATAAACATCTTCGGTTCTTTCTGCTTCATTGTTCTCAGATGCAAAAGGTTGCATGATATTCCTTAGTTAGAGGAGTAGCTACAGCGCTTTTGATTCCTAAAGTTTATGGCTTTTCTTTGATTGCTTTACTTGTGCGTTTCCTTTGCTCACCCAGTCTTATTGCTTTTTTAATTTACATGTACCGCATAGTTTAGTGTCACTGGCAATTGCAGTTTTTCTTAACTTGGTTTATTCAAATGCTTGAATTCCATAAACCTGCAAATGTAAAATACAGGACATTCATATGCAATAATGCAAGGAGTGTTCAAAGCTTACTTCAAACTGACCTACTTCATAAAATTATTATGATTATCTGCAAGTAGAGCTCTGGTCTTAATTGGTTGGTTCTAAAGTTGTGCAAACGAATAATTTGTTAGAATTGATAACATGTTTCATATATCAGAAAATGCCACATGAGCATATTACGCCTCTTATCCTTCACATGAATCATACCATCGTCTTATTACTTAAAAGTTCCTGTTATTGTATCCTGAAGTGAAAATGACATTAAAAGTAGAGGCATACATGCAACTTGAGGATATAATTATTAATACTTGTACTACTACATAAGGTACTGCATAGAGGAGAACTGAACTGACAAAGATACCATCATTACTCAACTTTTCGACCACTACAATTATGGTTGCTTGCCTTAAGGCACCGGAAGGCATTTAATGAAATCCTTAGGTGTGTGGTTGATACTTCGTTAGGAACTCAAAATGGACAAGTTTATTCTCCTTTTATTGACAAATGTCAGCTTCCACACTTGGCAATTGAAATCTTCCAATTCCTTCCAAAACACGAGAGATACACCTGGAGATTTACTTATAGTCACTCATTCTAGGTCCATCATGGGGAGCCTTAAATTTTCTCTCTTTGATTTGGTTTAGATGAATCATTTAAAGCACTGTTATAACATTACATGTCACCTTTAAAGAAAATCTAAGGGGTAATCATAGCTAGTTTCTCTAATTGCTAAACAATATCAACAAGTGGATCTTCTAGTTCTTTTTCAACATATCAAGTGGGAATAGGTTTGGAGACTGAAAATTGTTTTCTTCATGGAATCATTTATCTCCCTTCTTACAAAGAACATCACAATCATACTACCACATGAGTTTCACCATCCATTTATGCTGAACCAAACACACTACTTCATTAGGAATTTGATACCCTTATGATCCCTTTTATTTAAGTAGCTACCCAAAAAGTCACATTCTAGTAAACATAAAAATAATGAGTAGTTTTTCACAAGTAAATAAAAAATAAGTTCTTTCTTACAATTCAAGACCATAGACCCATCACCTTCATTTTTAGTTATTAGCTCCTATACGTCTATACCAATTCAAATGCATCATAGTGTACCTCTAAAGATCTAGAAAAATCTAGCAGCCCAAGCTTTGGTTCACTTTTTCGAACACCTCGTCTGCAGCATCATCCCATTGGAAGGCATTTGTTTTTTAAGTCTTCCATTAAGCTTCAAACAAACTTAAAATATTACCCCAATGAGCACCAAAACCTACTCATAGACTTTACTGGTCTTGGTTAACACCACTAAAGCATTGTTCTTATTTTGTAAATTTAATACAACCCAATCCCAAGTTATTAAATGGCGTCCATTCCTCTGATGAGGAGCAATTGGATGTGTTAAAAATGTATAATAAATACACACATAAAAAGGGGAAAAAAAAAAAAGCTTCAGAATGAGTCACTAATGGGTCCTTCAAAGGGCATGACTTTGAAACCAACAGAATCCTTCATGAATGCAAAACACAATCTTTGGGATATTTTTTGTACCTCAGCCATGTGTACTTTATAATAAAAGCCCATATTAAACCTCAAATTGGTGAAGTTGCAGTTCATCTAGCACCTCATCTACAACAGTAATTAAAAAGTGTCCTCGAAGAAAACTCACATTGAGCACGTCATCTACAACATATACACCATGACCCACTTTTCTTTTCTATCATCGTTACTGTGGAAGACCAAGGGATATTATTATATTTTTCATCATCCTTCAAATGTGGGTACTTATACAATCGCCTAGTAGTCAGTTTACTCCTCCAGACCAAATATAATGATAATTCGCCCTTCATGAAAGAAAAAGTATTGGTTCCTAAAATAACTCAAACTCAAGAGTTTCTCTAAGTTTAGTTTAAGTCATCAGAAAATTGTTTCTCAATTGCCGTCATGTGGTGTTTAAGAGGAGACAATTAGACATAGATGATGGAGTACCTTTGACCCTTACATAGACTACTTTGAGGGCTTCAATGCGCCATCGATCATTTTGTACAATACTATGACACCCGATAGCTTATCTTTCTCCTTGGCTTGCATGAGACAATTACATAAATCATGTGATATAAATCACAAAGAATAAAGCGATTGGCCTCAAAGAACCCAGTTGTCTATTGCAATCCCAACCGACAAAGAGATACATGTTTGCCAGAAATTGAGACGATTGCATAGCCATAATTACATTGATAAAGCTGTGAACGCTCCAAATTCAATAAGGTTGATTACCGGTTGTCAATTCATAGAACCGTAAACTTGCATGGCCTGTGGTGCAGCTTTACTACACACATCTCATATTTGTTGCCTCATTCTCCATATCAAACTTCTCAATGTCTTCTCCTTGATAAATGTAGCAGTTGGCACCAATAATGTAAAATATTGTCTACTGATGAGCAACAATAACCAAAAACAAACTTTTCATCAAATTTAAAGCAAAGTCCCCTTGCCATCTGTTCATCATCTCAGATGAGGCCAATCACTTTAACATTGAAGAAGAATTTTTATACCCTTTCGGATTAATTGATGATGGAACCATCGGATTCTTCCTTCCACAGGTTTTTTCAACCTTATCTAAATGGAAATATATGAATCCAGGTAATGAAATGGTCAGAACTAGCAACAGGAGCTGGTGGCTCTATACATCAAACCAAATCTCTTCCTTCAATCCATGACATAATTTCCCAAAAGTGACTCTGCTAGCCCAGGACATCAATTCAACAGCAACTTAGATTTTTTTTATTCAACACATGTTGCGTTAATATACTTTCAATATTGGTTATAACACTCACAGCGGGTAATAAGCCAAATCAAGATAACAATGAATTTGGTCCCCCAAAATTGTTACGCACAACATCTGCACCTTTTCTTAAGAAACTACAACTTTATTCCTCTATTATTGAACAATATAGCTGTAGTCACTGGACGTAAGAAATGGTAAACCTCTAGAACAACTCCCCCTTAAATGGTTACGAAGTGGATATCCACCACGAAGAACCAATTTTCAAATTGCAGTCATCTTGGTATGCTTCTTGTGCGCCTCAATAAATTTTTGAATATCGATCTCCATGGAGTTCGTCTTTCCAAGTTATTAACCATATGCTATACCAGGAGCTAGAACCGCTAGAGTACCAATTTGTAATGATCATACACTTAAATAGATAAAATAAAGAAAACAAAGAGAGATGAGATGTGAAGCAACCTAGACCTTCTAAGTTTCAAGTTCAATTTTCATGGAGGTGTTATAAGAATCCATCAATTACATCTTTCTCTAATACAAGCACATGAAATCTTGTCGAAATTCCAATCAAATTGAAATGTTTTTTTTTTGTGACTACCAAAATTAGAATTTTTTTTAAAACAACTAATTTCAAAATGAAAAAGAAGAAACTATTAGGTCTATTAAACATCACAATTATTACATTAAGAAGTTGAAAAGATTCAAATTGAAAGTGATGGAAATCGCACCTTCTTAAAATCATGCAATTTCAAAAAGCAAGCAGCTCGATTGCTGTGAAGAGCGATTTTCTGGGCTTTCGTTTTCGCCATAGCAAGAGCTTCAGTATAAAACCCTAAAGCTTCCTCATGCTGTCCATCACGGTACATCTGGTGAGCTCTTTCGATCTTGTTTAACGACGAGGCCGCCATTAAAGTAACTGATCAAAATCCAAATCCAAATCCCCAAGGACAATAAATCTGAATCACAAATCACAACCAAAATCGAAAAATATCATTTCATTAATTCAAATCCAGGATCACAAGGAGGTTAACAATAGGACATATTAATGTCTAGAAAAGTAGATCAATCAATCTCAAAAAAAAAAAAAAGTTGAACCCACTAGATAAGATTGAAATCACCGATCAAATCATCATCTTCTGAGAAAGACAAAATCAAAACTCTACTTTTGGGAGGCGAATCACATACAACCTATATATCGATTTATCAACAGTGCCCTTCCAGAAATAATTCCTATTTGGTTTCTCTCTCTCTTGTGACCGTTGGTCGTGGCACACCACCAGTCCTTTTTTGTGCTCTTAGACATATCCCCCACCTACTATGACTAACGACGGCCCTGTGTTGGCCTGTTGGGCTTGTTCTTTATTCTAGGTTTTTACCAAAGATAATACACAAATGCTCATTTTGATCTACACGAGGAAAAGATCAATGTTAAAGAGAATCCTAGCATTTTGTATGAGCCTTCCTAGGTGAAAACAATGTTGGTCAAAATTTAACTTGACCTAATTTTGACCATTATTTTTCTATGAGCCATCCTCACTATTTAATAATAAAATAATATCTTTTTAACAAAAAAAATTCTAAATCTTTTTATTTTTTTGTTTTACTCCCCACCCCTAAAACTATCACCATCCCCACTGCCTCCACCTCCACCGCCCTCTACCTCCACCATCGCCGAGAGAAAGAGAGAACTGAGAAAAAGAGAAAGAGTAAGAGAAGAGAGAGAAAGAGAATGAGTGACAGAAGAGAGAAAAAGAGAATGAGTGACAGAAGTGAAAGAAGAGAGGGAAAGAGAAGATAAGAGAAAGAGATCTTCAGATCTCTCTCTCTCTCTCTCTCTCTCACTCCCTCTCTCTCTTTAATGGATTTGATTTGAAAGAGAAGAGAGAGTGAACATATTAGATTTTTTTTTCAAGGTTTTGGGCTAAGGCCCCTACATGTGAAAAACATTGGGATGCAGGACATCCAACGTTTTGTTTTTATTTAAGGCTCCTGGGGTTAAAACCCCAAATGTGTGAATGTTAAAAGACAAAAAAGACCATTAAAAAAATAAAAACAGGTTAAAATCAAATCATAATTTCCGTTAAGAACTAACAGAAAACCCTAATATCCTAAAATAGTAATCGTCACCGTTGCCGTCACCATTCAACAAGAACTCGTCGTCGCTGTCGCTGAAGAAGAAGACCGTCATCGTCAAAGTCACCATACTACATTAACATTCTCTTTCTCTCTCTCTCTCTCTCTCTCTCTCTCTCTCTCTCTTTCTCGTCTTTTTTCTCTCGCGCTGAAGATCTCGGCCAGATCTTGAAAACGACTGAAACATACTTTCAGCTACTTTTCGTCTTGATCATCAACTTTCTTCAAGATCTTGCCATTGCCGTCATCGTCACCATTCTACAAGATCTCGTTTCTTCAACTCAAGTAATCTCTCTCTAACTTTCTCTCCATCAATGACCAATACTGTTAAACTGTAGATTTATTAGGGCTTCAGTAGTTGTTTTCACTGATTAATTTACTTAGACCAAATAAGAAACACTGAAGACCTCTTCAATAAAGATTTCAGTAAACTGTAAGGGATAACATACATTTTCAAACACTGAAACCCTTTGTAGAGGGTTTTAGTCTTTAATTCCAAGGCTCAACCGCTAAAACAATTGAGAGGGTTTCAGTGCTTTGTAGTGTCATGGACATAATTGCACACACTGAAACCCTTCCACTTGAGGGTTTCAGTGTGTGTTAAACTACTTAGTCACTTAATTACACACACTGAAACCCTCTCACAAGAGGGTTCTAGTTCTTTTGTAATGACAGGGATACAATTGCACACACTGAAACCCTTTCACTTGAAGGTTTCAGTGTGTGTTAAACTACTTAGTCACTTAATTGCACACAGAGGGTTTCAGTGCTTTGTAGTGTCATGGACACTGTTGCACACACTGAAACCCCTTCACTAGAGGGTTTCAGTGTGTATTAAACTTCTTAGTCACTTAATTGCACACACTAAAACCCTCTCACAGGAGGGTTTCAGTGCTTTGTAATGACATGGACACAGTTGCACACACTGAAACCCTTTCACTTGAGGGTTTCAATATGTGTTAAACTACTTAGCCACTTAATTGCACACACTGAAACCCTGTTTCAGTGCTTTTTAGTGTCATGAACACAGTTGCACACACTGAAACCCTTTCACTTGAGGGTTTCACTGTGTGTTAAACTACTTAGTTACTTAATTGCACACATTGAAACTCTAATTGAGAGGGTTTCAGTGTATTGCTGTGTATAATTTTTGTTTTTATTTTGTGTCACTAACTGAATATTTTTTTTTTGCAGAAAATGACAGACCAGAAGAAGCAATTAATGAGCAGTACAAAGACGATTAAAAAAAACCAGTGTCCAAGAAAAAAACACCAGAGTTGATTCACTACAAGTCTTGTACTATTGCATTAATAGCACTAATAAATGACCTAAAGAAATCAATAACTGAAAAGCATCTAGAGTTAATAAAGAAAACTCCTTTTGGAGTATTCTTTATAGCAGTTCATGAAGAAAAAATCACAAAGGAGACAACAACAAAAAGTAATGAAGATATTTCCAAGATCTTGGAAAAATATGACATACTAACAAAGAAATTCAAGTTTGGAAGTAAGAAGATCAGTTTGAAGGTTGAGGACATTTCTTCAATATTTGGACTGCCAATGGAGGGTGTCACAGTAAAAATAGGGCAATTCAACCTAAATTCCTTGAGAAACAACTTCTTCAATAGAGAATTGTTTTCAACGGGAAAAATAAAAGTTCAACAAATTAGGCAAGAATTGAAGATGGCTGTGCTTGGTGAAGACCAAGAAAGTATAAAGGACTTTGTCCGATTACTTACAATGTTTATGGCAAACACAATATTCTTTGCAAACAACAACAACACTCTACAACTTTTTGTAGCGAATAAGTTGGTGAACGTCACCGAAATGTCGAGCATTTCATAGGCAAAATTTGTCCATGAATACCTTATGACAAACCTTAATTCCAGTTATTCATTACTAATAGGATATACTCTTGCGATTCTGGTAAGAAAATAGTATTAAGGAGTTAGTTTCAATTTAATTTTTAAATCAAGTTGAGGAATTACTCTAACAAAAACAACTATCTTTATTACAGTATTGGTTCTGTGAGAAAGTGCACATCATGGAGCCAAAATCAGAGTACAAGGAGATGACCCCAACGATTGTAAGATGGGATCTAATGGAGCTGCATGAAAAGATTAGTGCAAGGAATTTGGACATGTTGAAGGAAGAAGAGGTGAGAAAAATTAGGCACTGCAACCCTCTTTGTTTAAAGGGTTTACTGTTTTTTCAATGAAAAGCTAAAGGGTTTCAGTGTGTTGTACAAGTAGAAATATGAACTGAAACCCTCTAACTAAAGGGTTAGTGAGATGGTTTCAGTGCTTTGTAATGTCATGGACACAGTTGCACACACAGAAACCCTCTCACTAGAGGGTTTCAGTGCTTTTCTAAATCTTGAAAAACCTTAAAAAAATGAATAGAAATTACATTAACTTTCTAGCACTTTCAGGTAACATCAGATGTGGATGTAGAGCAATAGGAGGAAAAGAATGTAAAGGAGAAATTGAGGAACCCCGAGGAAGAGAATGGAAAGCTTTAATAAGAAGTAAACACTATTAAAGAAAGAAATGAAATTTTAACTAAAAGAGTGTTAGAGTTAGAGAGGCAAATGGAGGAAAAGCAAGAAAGAGAAAAAATAGATATTAGTGATGTATTGCATCAACTAAATACTGATTATAAGGATGAGGAAGAGAAGCAAGAAAAGGAGGAGGTTTGGATGCCAAAGAAGGAAGAAGATTCAAATGATAATTTTCAATCTCCTCCGGAGGAGGTTTGGATGCCAAGGAAGGAAGAGGATTCAGAAGATGATTTTCAATCTCCTCCAGCTCCCAAGAGAGTAGTTGTTGCTATTTCCAAAATTAAAGCTTACAAAACGATAAAAATGACCCAAAAAGTTGTAAATACAGATGAAACAATAAAGGGGTCAATTGAGAGAGGTGTAAAAGAAAGGAAGAGATCAAAAGCACACGATGAAAACAACATTTACAAATAAGAAGAGGAGAAAAAGGCGAAGGAAAAGAAGAAGAAGGTAGTTGAAGTAGAAAAGATTGAAATCCCACAAGAAGAAATGCAAGCGAAGAAACTAGAAGATGTGAAACTAAGTTGTGTTTGGCAGAAATTGGAAGACCAAAAGAAGCAACCCAATAAAGGATTTCTTTGATGGATCAACTATAAAGTAAGTATAGAATAACAACTCTTGCAGTGCAGTCTAGTAAGTTTTATGGAAAACTAAATCTGAATTTTTGGAATGCAGTGACCTAGGATGGCAGAATAAGAATAAAAGTATTTTTATATCTGGTTGTCTAATTAACGATTTGATGTTCTGCAGAAGCATAGATAGCCAGGTAACTTCTTTGCTCTGAAACTCTCTACAAAGTAGGTCAAAATATTTCCTAGAAGCCTATTTAGGATTAACTAAATTTTAAATAAATGTGCCTTGCAGGTTATAGAATGGTATAACTTAAAACTAGAAATAGAACAATAGAAAAGCATTGCCATCAATAGAAACATCTTTTTCAGTACATTCGCTTGGGTAAGACTTCAAATTTATTGTGTATTCAAATAATTTCTTCCAAGAGGGTTTCTGCTACTAAGGAATTACTGTTGAGTGCATAATTATTACATATTTATCCCTAAATTTATATTAGCTAGTGTTCAATTGTATATTATTTTTAATTATTTTTATGCTTTTTGCAGATAAATAGAATTCAAATGCTTCAAATGCAATATTTGGTTAAATTTGCCAAATTTATTAAAAGCACCCCAAAAGTCTATCAGAGGCACCATGAGAGTACATGCTATTGGCACATGATGACCAAGTCAACTCAGTCAAAGACAGTCAAAATTGGTCAAAGGTTGGAGTTTATTCTCTAATGAAGCAAAGAGGGCAAAAATGATCTTAATGACATCATCATGATGTCAAACCACATAAGCCTTACAATTCTTCCATTACCAAATTAATTATCAAAGGAAATTCCCCCACCATCCAATACCTCCCACTAATTAGTTTTATTTATTTTTCTTTTAAAGAAGGAAAGTGGGAAGAATTTCTATATAAAGGGAGAATGAAGAAGGGGGAAGGAGGAGGGAAGTGTAGAGAATTAGAGAATTGTATGAAGAAGGTGTAGTAATCAAATAATCATTTGTAAGTTCTTAATGTTTTCATCAATGAATACTTATTTTGTTATTAATTTTAGAGTTATGTCTAGCTAAATTTCTTCTCTAGGATTAAAGAGGAAGCTAGTTATGTGCATGCCATGATATTTGATCTTAATCTAAATCTCCCTTAATAATTATTTTTAGCAAAAATGATTTATCTTCTAGTAATATTATTTATTACACTTTTGTTTCTTAATGAAATTAGTACATACTCCTTTATTAATTGTGCTTAGATTTGATATAATATGCTTAACTATTGTTTTGATATTATATGCTTAACTTTGACAATTAATTATTGGAGTTGTTATTTTTAAAAGTGAAGAAAATCATATTATTTCTTTGGTTATTTTAAATATTAATGAAAATATTTTCCGACTCCATTACATAAATTGTATTGGGTTTGAGTTATATTGAAGGGAGATTAGAGAGAGTTTAAATTTATGGTATGCATATAATTAGTGGAATCTGAAATCCTAGTTTCTCTAAATCTTTGAAATTTCTATTTAGTTATTTTATTTGTTCTAAATTATCCAAAAAAATCCCAATCTATTTCAAACCTTAATTTAATTAATTGTACTTGTTCCTTAATCCTTGTGGATCGACCCGTACTTGCCGTTGTCTCAATAGACAACCGTGCGATTGCGGTATAAATATTATTGAGTGATAAAATCACGACTAATCAATTACACACATTTAGAAGGTTTCAATGCATTGTAATGTTATGGGCACAATTGCACACACTGAAACCCTAAATCTAGAAGGTTTCAGTGTGTGTTTAAATTAATTTAACTACTTAGTCACTGAATAACCCACACTGAAACCCTCTCACTAAAGGGTTTCAGTGCATTGCTGTATGTATTGTATACTCATTTTGTGTCAATAATAAACTTTCTTTTTTATAGGAATAGGGTTTCAGGATTTCAGTGTTTGATTAGTAACTAATTAATCTTCATCTAATATTTTGTAGGAATCAGTCGAAAGTAAAAATGCTAATGGGATTAAATACTTCATCAAAGAAAAAACTGAAAGAAATAAACAATGAAGATGCAGAAATCATTTACTTTCCAATCAACCACATGAAATCAACAAAGGATAGAACCAGTTTCCATTAGATGCTACTTGTTTTGATATACAAAGAATGGAAATGGTACTTTTGTAACTCCTTGAAGCCACGACCAAAAAAAAGAAAGAAAGTGAACAAGAAGAAGGACAAATTCATGGACGATGCATTGAAAATGGTAAATAAGATACAAAAATGCTTTTATACTATACCAATTTATACTATTCATCTTTATTATTGATTTATTATTTATAATTGAATACAGAAAGAAAGTATGTTGAAGTTTTTTCAAGAGCATTACGAAGAAAACAATATAGGAAGAGAAATAGAAAACAAAGATATTGAAGAAATCGATTGCCCTCAACAAGATTCTGTCTCGTAAGTATAATGAAACAAAAAGTTTGTTCTATTTTGTAGAGTTGAATGTGGATCAGGAAACTAGTTTTTAACAATTAAGTTGTTTCTTTCTTCATGGTTGACTGTAGCATTTTTGTCTGTGAGTACATAAGGAGATTTACAGAACACACATGCATAGAGGATGAATTTCCAGAAGAAAAAGTTGATGCTATGAGAGGAGAAATGGCTTATGAAATGATAACAGACGTAGAATACGGCTGAGAAGCAACCAAAAAAGACGCTGGAGATAATTTTCATACTGATTAATATACTTAATTGTTAAAGAAAAGTCATCTTTTGTAAAGAATTCTTTTATAAAGAATTCCTTTTGTAAAGAATTCGTTATTATCTCTTAACAGAATATAATTGTATATTTTAAATCAATAATGTGTTATTTTGTGTAAACTCAGACTTTATTAGTCTTGTTAAACAAACAGGAACAGTTAAATCATACTGAATGGTCACACAACAACTCTATTGTTGAAGGATACTAATGCACTGAAACCCTGTAATGGTTTGAACGAAATTACAAACACTGAAACCCTATTGTTAGAGGGTTTCAGTGTTTATTTTCTCACAATGAGCTACATAGTTAAGGAATAACACACACTGAAATCCTCTTTCTAGAGGGTTTCAGTGCACTGTAAGGGTTGAGACAAAATTAGAAACACTGAAACCCTAATAGTAGAGGGTTTCAGTGTTGGTTTAATCACATTCAACTTCTTAGTTAAGGAATAACACACTCCAGAGGGTTTCAATAATTGTATGGGTTAAAACAAAATTACAAACACTGCAACCCTAATAGTAGATGGTTTCAGTGTTTGTTATATCACATTCAACTTCTTAGTTATTGAATTACACACACTGAAACCCTCTAGCAATAAGGTTTCAGTGCAGCTTCAAAATAAAAATAACCAACAAAACAACAAAAAACACCAAATAGAACTAAACCAATGTATTGAATTAAACTTTTTATTAAATCCAAACTATATTTCAAATAAAAATGGAAGTTATCCAGAAGAAAACGTGCCAGAAAAATTAAACAAAATCAAGAACCATTCTAAATTATTTCTTTGCATGTCTTTCAGTTATGTGTTCCAAACTTCTTGCAATAGCCACACTTTTGTTGTTTCTTGGGTTTCACTCCCGAGCTCTCAATTATTTTCTTCTTGGGTCTTCCAGGTCCTGGCTTAGCATTAGGTGGTACTATTTTAGGATTATCAGGAACCTCATCGAACCTCTCATTCATGATTACTGGTTCTATAGGAAAAGAATAGCTTGAACGAAAGCTTTCAACAAAGAAAAACTTCTCACAAAACTTATAAACATCCTGACCAGTACCAACAATGCAAGCAACAACATGCTCGCATGGAAATCCATTTATCTTCCACAAATTGCAAGAACAAAAGTATTGTAACAGGACAACTCTATAAGATCTTGTAGACTGAACCTCAAAAATATTTTCACTAGAACGTATCAGCTTCATTGTCCTACCAAGCTAAATTGTTTCAGCTAAGATTTTCCCATAATGAGGACAAAGTCTACTAGTCCAATCAATAGACATCTCCCTCCTATCCGACATCATCTTCATTAAATTTACGCGAACAACATTCAACATTGAAGTGATGGAAAAACGGCGTGAATCACCAAGCCAAGAGTTAAAGCTCTCTGCAACAGAAGAACTAACAGACCCATACCTATGTCCTTAATAAAAAGCATTTGCCCAATTCTCATAGGGAGCACCATCCAAGAATTCAATTGCTGCTCTACCACCAACTTTCTTAAAATCTTCAATACGCTTCTCAAAATCATAGGGCGTAGGAGCATATACGCATAACTTGAACATCCGTAAAATTTTGTCACGCAAGGGATTCTTCCCAGAGAGATGGTTAGTAAGATTGTTAATCAAATGGTAATAACAATTACTATGGAAAGCATTCTTAAAATTCTCTTTAACTGCTGTCTTCAACCCTATTGTTTCGATCAGAAATTTTTGTCAATTGCCTACCTTCAACATCATATAAAATCTTCAAAAACCAATCCCAATTTTCTTCATTCTCGATATCTACAAATGCCATAGCAAGATGGAACAAACCTATAATAACAAAGGAAAATAATATTATAAGTAAGAATTCAGTTAACTAGTAAAAAATAGAAGCAATTCCAGGGTCTGTAAAACACACACTGAAACCCTGAGGCTAGAGGGTTGCAGTGAGTTTTGGTTAGTAGTAATTGACTTTCAAATCGTAATCTCTTCTAAACCCAGCAATTAATTCTTTTGGCTTCATAGAGGGCATATCTTGTATTTCATCGATCACCAACTCCTTGATTAGCTTACTAGATCATCGAAGGTTTCTAATATCTCTAACACCTGCACCACAAGTATGAAGAGGTTCTATTTTCTTGATTTCTAAAATACCAAGAACATCGCACCACAAACTTGTATGAATCCTCCATTTACACTCAGTTTCTTTCCACTTTTTACATTTAACAGTATTCCTTTTTGGCTCATTCTTCAAAAATATATAATCATACCCAGTCTCAAGTGAATACTTCAAATGCTTGGTACGAAATTCTGCCGCTCCTCCTTTAAATCTCTGACCAACACCACCACTAAACAAACTAGCCCACGAACTAGATTTCAAGGGCTGCCTCACTTAAATTTCAATGTCTTCAGATGCAACAGAGCAAATAGAACTACTCATAGAAGATCCCCCAACCAAACTTCGACTTATACAAGGTTCAATATACTTCACAAAAACCATATCAGTACCCAACCCTTTTGCCCAAGCATAACACACAAAGGACTGCAAATCAGAATCTAAATCCATCACAATAACTTTTGATTCCCTTTTATAAGAAAGCTCCATAACAGAAGGACTCAGTTTCTTCCACTTCTCACATAGCTTTAGTTTTAATTGAATGATGCTAGAATCAACACTAATACGTAACAAATAGTTGTCATCCTCAAAATAAAAGACAATAAGAACATCAATAACCAAATTTCTACAAAATAAAAACAAGAAAAGAAACTAAGAATCAACAAAAGCCTGATGAAACAGAATCTAATAGTATACAGAATAGACTAAAACCCTCTACCAAGAGGGTTTCAGTGCTAAAACAGACAATAATAGAATACATATGAGATTGAAACCCTTTCCAAAAGGGTTTTAATGCTGAAACAGAAGCTAATAGAGTACAAATGCCTATACCAAATTAGTAAAACTAAGTTTCAGAAACGAAACATACCTTTCCATTGTATGTAAACTGAAAAAAATGATGAAGAAGAAGAATGTTAAACCTACAAAAAAAAAGTTAGAAGAAACCGATCTGAAAACTAAAATACCTTTCTTAAAGTAAACAAAAATCAAGAACACGAAAAGATCTAAACAAAAAAAAAAACGAAAAACAACCTAAACAAAGAAGAAAAAAAATTAAAAGAACAGGGAATACAATGCGAAAGATTTGAAAGTTTTAGGGCTTTTGAAGAACTCAAAGATTTTAACCAAAACTTTCAATATCGATTTGAAAAGGGAAACCGAACCAGAAACGATGAAGAAGAGGCTGGAATCGACGAAGAAGAAAAATTCGAACCAGAAAAATTTTGGCGCGACGAGGAAGAAGCTAAAATTTTGAATTCGATCTCGAGTTGATCGATCAAAAAAAGGGACAAAAGAGACAGGGGTATAAAAAGAAAACCAAAAAATATATTTTGGGCTTCAAACAAAACACTGAGGGTTTAAAACTAAAATCACACATGGGTTTGAGCCCAACACAAAAGAAACGGTGGGATAGAAACAAGAAAACACGATTTTGACCTGTAAAATTGTGTGTTCTCCAAAGTCGACAGTTACAGCGAAATGGACCCGAAGGTCTGAGCACGGAGACTATAAACGGACTACACAGTCAATTTTTTGTACACAAGAGGAAAGTCCAATAAACAACGGCCTATGAAGGGGTGTCACTTTCAATGGGTATCGATAATTGAACTACCCGAAATCAAAACCTATTCAAGGATTCGGTTCTAGATCCAGTACTCAAATAGGTGGACTAGACCCGGAATAATCGGTGTCAGTACTAGTCGTTTCTCAGTTATTTTAGTTCCCATTTTCTAATATTTAATTTTTTATATGTGGAAATGTTACAAGTAATAAAATAGAAAAAACTAATATTAATGAGTCAGTTCTAGTTCTTATCAGTTTGGTTTCAGTTCCTACCATTATCAAATAATACTAACTATTTTGATCCTAGCAGTTTCGATTCTTGTTACTGTCGGTTCTTAAAGATTTGAATCAAAATCTAAAAAATCTGTCCTGGTTCAATTCTCGGGTAAACAGACACCAAACTGATTTTCTGGAAATCTTCACCTCATGCAGCTATGTCTTAAAGATGGTGCCACTGATTATGTTGAAATATTGGGTATATTTGACCTAATTTTTCTATATGTTGATTCTGAAATCTTCACCTGAGTTTATATAAATGTTCACATTTCTCTTGTTGCTTAACATTTTGGTACAATTCTTTTTCTCAAGATTCTTAACTTTTAAATTTTATGTCCTATATTTTTTTAGAACTTTTGGACTTTATTTACGATTCTCCCTATAATTGGAAGTCTAAATTGTTTTAAAAATTCACTATTTTTTATAGAATTGATAAAAACTTGTAGAACTCTAGAGTTTTTATCAAACCACAACGATCGAGATATTTTTCTATTTTTCAGTTGATTGTGGTGCACGTTTCACAAAAAACTTATTTAATTTAGAATTTTAAAAACAAAATTTATTTTATTATTTTTACTTATTTTATTTTCCAAAAAAATTTCAATATATTTTTAATTTTTAAAAACCTAAAAATTATTTTTATGTTTTTTAGTTATTTTATTTTCAAAAAGAATCATTGTTGTTCTACTAATATCAGAGATGAAAGATACAGTATTACCTTAATTTGATAATCCAAAACTTGAAACAAAAATAAAGCAGAGACATGGACTAAGTCGCTTTCTCTAAGATGTTTTATGTCGTTGTAGTCGAACAAGGCAGGTGCAGTAGATAACGACAATGAAGTCCTCAAGATACAACAACCTTACAATAAATATCTCTATGTTTCTATACTAAAATAAACAAAAAGGGCCAAAAATTGCATACATTTTTTTAATGCACCAAAAATTGCACAAATTTGCACTGCATAACACAAAATACTAGAGAAGTAGTAGAGATTTAGTTCATTTGCGTGTGTCTATAAACACAGTCAAACAGTCTATTTATAGATAAAAAATAAAACGTTGGAGCTATAAAAAAATGGTTAATTAGTATTAGGGTCCAAGAAATAGTTGGACATTAGGCTCAGGGTCCTGCATATGTCCAAGTTAGAGTTTGGGTCCTGAGATGACGGTTGACCCAGTTGACCGTCTAGAATATGTTGAATAATTTTGTGAATTAATAAATAGAATAAATTAATTAACGGAGTTAGAGTTTCATTCATCACGTGACATTGAAGCAGGGGTTAAAAGTTATGTGACTTCACTAATGTTTAATCCAACGGTTAGGACTACTCAATCATCCAACGATAGTGATTTAGTTAGATGTTGGATTAAGTCTCTATAAAACCCGTTCTCCTTCACCATTGTTCCCCATCATCTTCTTCAATCACTTATATTTCTCTACCCTTCCATATTATAATAGTACCTTCTATAAACCCATATTCTAAAATGGCCACTGGATCTAGCTCCTATCTGAACTGGAGTTTCGAGGTAAGGACAAACAACATCAGAATAAACATCTGACATTAATGGGACCCAAATACTAATTATCAAGTAATAGTAAGACCTCACTACCAATTTTTATTTTTACAGTTATATCAACTCTGTGAGCAGCCATCACATACAACAATATCATACTCTTTCATGTATTCCAATGCATACTTCCTTAGAAAACAACAAAATGAATAGAAAAATCCTAACCCATAAACCCACATGCATAAACCCTAATAAAATGAACAAAAAATCATTTGTTGAAGAAGCTTACAGTGGTAATCGAGAATTAACACTAATTGTTACTGTGGAGTGTAATTGGTTATTGAAGACGAAACCCCTAAAATCCTAGGGTTTTTTTGTAGATGAAACCACAAAAAACATTAGAAATGCTCCAAACGAAAAGAACCTTGCCAACAAATCGAAGATCCAAACCCTTGTTACGCTTTTCCGTCGAATTTCACTGGCCGTCAGAATAACGTTTATCAGCTACGATTTTACCAGAACCTTAAGACGAAGTAAGAGTAGCTGTAAACATATTTGCGGTAAAATATGTTGGGATTACGCCTTTTCCATCATGTTATATTGTTGAGTGTAATCTCAACCGTTAGATTATCATCTTTCACCATCGAAATACACGTGATTTGCACATGTGAGGGAGCTTAACAGAGAAAAATGGTTGTTTGGCAAGATTGACTTTTATTATATTTATAAGGATACAAAATTCTTTTTAATTAAGGCTTTTGATGTCCGTTACACTTTTTGGACGGTCAACTAGGTCAACCATCATCACAGGACCCATACATATCCAGGACCCTGAGCTTAATATCCGACTATTTCTGGGACCCTAATACTAATTAACCCTAAAAAAATGGCCACAAAATACACCAAATGCACTTTTAATGGACGCCACTAAGTTAACATTCTTAAACGGCTATTTACTTATGGTTTGTTTGGATGGGGGATTCCAAGGTAGGGATTCAGTGAGGACCAGGGATTCATGTTTCCCTGGTCTGTTTGGCTACCAAGAATCCCTGGAAACTTGTTTCTCAGGGAAACATGTTTTTTAGCAAATCCATGTTTTGGAGTCCCACCTCCCCCCTTAGAATTTGCTGGAATTCTAAACTAAGGATTCACTATGTATACACCCAACTCAATGTAGATTACACCCCACACAATTAAAACAACAAAATAGAGATTTTCTTTGGATTTTAAATGGTAACCAAACAAACCAAATGATTCAAGCTTCCAAGGATTCATGAATCCATGGATTCTTATATGGTTGCCAAACAAACCAAAGGATTCATGTTTCTAGGGATTCATATTTCCAAGGACTCATGTGTTCCCAGGAAAACATGAATTCTGCATCCAAACACACTATTAGTCAAATCAGTAAAATTTGTTATTAAGAGATTTAATTAGTGTTTTAAGTAAATCAAAATAAATTTTGAGTAAAAAGAATAAGGAGACACCCAGCCTGGCTTTGTACGGCATGACCGACCACTCGGTCGGCGACGGTGGAACATGTGTATACAATAAATGGGATGCCCTTCTTGGCTTAGCGCAGCACGACCGGTCGGTCGGTCAGCGGCGGTGGCATATGTGTATACAACAAGTGGGATGCCCTTCTTGGCTCAGAGCGGCACGACCCACTGGTCAGTCGGTGGCGGTGGTACATGTGTATACAACAGGTGGGATGCCCTAATGGCTCCACTCTTAGAGCCCAACTAAAGATTGAATAGTTTCACAAACTTTAGACCAAAGAAAAAGATTGAAGAATTTAATAACAAAATAACCCCAAGGGGTCAAGGGTTCAAAACCCATTACAAGTATTAAAACTTGAAGAATTTATTAAAAACACAACAATCCCCTACTATTTAATAAATGAAAGTATCTTTCAACTTGAACCTTTATGTAGTGTAAGTATACTCAGAGTATCTCGATTATCAACTTCTTAAGTCGAAGTCCCGAATTAATAGTTTTGATGTGCTTATCGATAAATGCCGAGCTAGGCTTCACGGATGGATGAGTGCCACTACAAAAAAAGAGGCCTTTAGTGACGGTTTTTTGCGACGGTAATTTCATGCCGTCGCAATAAGTGGCTTTTTAGCGACGGTTTTGTTAACATTCCGTCGTAAATAGTGTGTACTGACCACATATTAAATATTTACCGTCGTAAATTGTGACTTTTAATGATGGATTCTACCGTCGTTTTANGTCGGTGTGCTCAAGGGCTTTCTTCTTTTGTGTTTTGATATAGTTTAGATGAAATGGATTTGACTCTTGTAGATGTAATTGAATTGGATGTAAATATGTTAGTGCTAGAAATGAATGGAACCATTTGTAGTGTTTGAATGGAGAAATGGAATGGGTTGAGTTGGTTTTGTTTTATGTAGTGAACAGGTATTTTGAAGGCCATTTGTATAAATTTTTATTTTTTTTTACAAAAGGACTTTTAGCGACGGTATGAGCCGTCTCCACTTTTAAAAAATAAACAATTAATCTGTGACGGTAAATGCCGTCGCAAATAAACTTGATCTTTCATGACGGCGTTTTATTATTAACGACGTGTAAACACCGTCGAGAAAAGTCAATTTTTCGTCTGTTTTAGTGACTTTTTTGTGACTGATATGCCGTCACTAATAATGGAGAATACCGTCGCAAATACTATTAAAGACAGCGGTTTATAAGACGAAATTATTGCCGTCGCAAATGATCTTTTGCGACGGTTTTCAATCTTTAACGACGGATATTTACCGTCGCTAAAGGCCTCCATTTTTGTAGTGTGCCCACTTATCCCATGTTGGTAGAGGTATTCTTATAAGCATTCTAGTCTTTTTTATATGTTGCTACAAGCTTCCAAAAGCTGTAACACAAAAGCTTCTTAATGAGGGAGAACACAAAATGGTTTTTGCTGCTTAGGCAAAGTTTTGCAAACCTAAGATTAAGGGAGGTTTGGGGTTCAAGGTTCCAGAAAGAATAAATGATCGATGGTATGTTGATTACATTGGCTTGGCGTTTGATTACTTCTTCAGATACAGTTTGGGCTCAGAATCTATCAGCCAAATATCTTTAAAGTAGGAATTTTTAGACATGTTAGAAGGTGTCAAATTGCTCTCTTGTTTAGGCTAGAAATCTTCGTAGACGTGTTCATCTTTTGTCGAGAGTATGTTGGTATATTGGCAATGGTTGGGTGCCCTCTCTACCTGGGTGTAAGGTGGTAGGCATTGAACATGGAAGCAGATTAGTTATGAGGGTCAGTGATCTCATCTGCTCTACTATTAGGTCTTGGAAATTGGATTTGATCTAGAATTGATTCTCGAGTACAAAAGCTCAGGAAATTTTAAGCATTAGACTTCTTAAAAGTTTAGAACGTGATAAACTCATATGGTTACCTGCGCTACCAGGGGAATTCTCATGTAAATTGACCTACCTTTGTTTTTCTCAGGAAGAGCCATCTAGCTCGGGTAATATGTAATACTCTAGACTAAAAGTCATTTTGGAAAACTTTAGGCCTTTATCCTCGAGTTCAAATCTTTATATGGAGGTCTCTTAATAATTCTTTAGCTCTGAACCAAAACATAGCTTGGCATGTTTCTTTTGTTGATTCAACTTGCTTGTTTTGTTTTTCCACAAAGAAACCTCTGAATACCTCTTCCTCCATTATGAGCTAACTAGGCAAATATGGTTTGCTTCTCCTATCGGCATTCAAATTCATTCGGATAACTCATGTTAAACAATCCCTGAGCTTTTCAATTGTTAGATGAAATCCAAAAATGCTAATGAGGTTTTTAAAATGGGTTACTTCTTATTGTGGTGCACATGGAAAGCGAGGAATTGTTATATCTTTGATATAAAGTTGGTGGAGATTGACTTTGTGATTTCTATTTCGAGTGTGTTGTTCACTCATCAGAATGTGCAGCCCAGAATATAACTTTCTGATCCTATTGGGAGTTAATCTAATGGACTGCCTACTGACTCATCATCTCATAAATGGAGTCCCCCCACAGATGGGGAATTTTAAAGTGAATGTCATTGGTGTAACTACTGCTAACACTATTGCTGCAGGGATTGTTCTTTGGAATGCTACATATGATTTCTTAGAGGGCAGATGTTTTTGTGATGGTTCTTGATATGGTTTGAATGGAGCTTTAGAGGCTAAAGCTCGTGCCTTTGCTAAAGGCATTGAGCTTGCGAAGGAATTTAACCCTCACATATTTATTATTGAAGGAGACTCAAAGGTGATGGCTTCTTAACTGGTTAATGATCATCTCAAGTATACTTGGCGTCTCCGGAGCATTTTCCTTCACTGTAAAAGGATTCTCTCTTCTTTTTATTAAATCTCTGTGTTTCATGTGCAAAGTAATGCTAATGCAGTATTGTATAATTTGGCTAAACATGTTATTGCGGGAAAATGTAACTCCTCTTATTATGGAGTTCCCCCTTCTTGTATTGCTAGTTTGTTTATATCTGACAAACGATTTTAAATAATTATCTAATAAAGCTACCTTTCCTTAAAAAAAAAGAATATAAGAGTCAGAGTGACAATGGCTTGAAGTAACACTCTTAACTATACATCATATATACTTCACGCAAAATATAGTTAGTGCAAAGTTTTGTAAGCTTCAACTCATTATGGCTTCGTGCAAAAAGAAAAAGTAACATTTCCACGAACACACCCTAGTTTTTTGGCTCTCAATTACTGTAGACCATAGATTCCACAATTGATTTTTGATCTGGGCACCGACAATCTACATAGGAAGAAAAATAGAATGATCATGAAGATTCCTTAGCGCCGGGGTGGCGTCGGCTTAAGGGTCTCCGACGGTCAAGTCAGTTTTGTTTGGAAAAATAAATTAAACAGAAAATTAAAGAAGAAGAATGGATCTGTATCACCTATTCAGGTAGATTGTGGCCGAGTGGGGTAGAAGACGAGATCTTAGTCGTTGAATCTCTGACTTGATGATGTATTCTCTCCGGGGGAGATTGACTATGCGATGGATCGTGGATGCTCTCGAGTTGCAAAGTTTTTTTTAGAGAGTGAGAGAGAGTCCCCCCTTCAATCTGTTCCCCCTCCTTTTATAGGAGTGGGATCCAGATCAGTAATCCTGGGATCTCGGGATAATTCCCCCAGATCTTAGAAAGATATTTTGGCGGTTAAGGAGTCCTGTGAGGACTGAGCTCCTCATTTGAACTCGCCAATCCTAAGGAAGATATCATGACGGTTAGGAAGTCCTGTGTGAACTGAGCTCCTGATTTGAACTCATCAACCCTTATCCGCCTTTGAATATTTGACCATGGGCTAATGGGCTCCTGGGCCTGGTAAAAGGTGCCGGCCCTTGGGCCAGTGGGCCATTGGACCATTCAGCAAATTTGGCCACTATAGTTTGTCCCCCACTCTCTAATTCAAGAGTTCTTGAGTTAGAGAGCAGTAGTCGACCAAGAAGATTTATGTTAGCAACTTGGTGTTTGCTTTAAAGTTATTTGACCATTGTGGCTGAGTAAAAGCCTCTTTACCCTATGTTTCGAAGCAGTCGACCTAGGATGTCGACTGCGTATTTTGACAAGTGATGCTTAGCCGACCCTAGGGGTGGTTGGGGTATATGAGAGCAGTTAGCTATGGAGTTGGCTGGAGTAGTCGACCATGAGGTCGACCGAAGTAGTCAACCGTGAGGGTCAATCGGGATGCTTTGGTACGGTCGACCATAGGGACCGTGGACGTGCTTGGCACTCAGTGCCTGATAGCAGTCGACCTAGGATGTCGACTGCAACCTTAGGCATATGGTACCTAGAAGCAATCGCCCTAGGATGTCGACTATACCTTTGGGCACACTCTGCCTGGGAGCAGTCGACCAATGAGGTCGGCTGTGACTTTTGGCACAGGGCGCATGGAAGTAGTCGACCAATGAGGTCGACTATATCCTTGGGCACACGGTGACTGAGAGCAGTCGATCAATGAGGTCGACTGTGACTTTTGGCACACGCGCATAGAAGCAATCGACCAATGAGGCCGACTATACCCTTGGGCACACGGTGCCTGAGAGCAGTCGATCAATTAGGTCGACTGTGACTTTTGGCACACGCGCATAGAAGCAGTCGACCAATGAGGTCAAGTGAAGGACCCAGTTGGGATCTGTATGGTCATTGTCTTGTTGGAGTTCCAGTCAGCTTCGTCATTGGGCTCGACTCGGTTTGAAGATGGAAAGCCTAGAAGGCGGGTGACCATTCGGTACTTCAACACGTGGCACTACCTCATTCGTCTTAGGGTCGAGATATGTGAAATAGCTCGTTGCCAGACTGTGAGGGCGGCTTTTCGTAAGACATACCCAATGGAATCTTAACACGTGTCCCCCACTTTAAAGATGTGTTTTTCTATTTTTTAAATAGGAAAGCGCCATTTCCCATCTTCTTTACTAGTCGTTTTCACGGAGAAGAAAGAGAGAGAAAAAACTCCAGCACTGTTCCTCCCTTCAACTTTCAAGATTTATTTCTTTCATTCCATCTAGTTTTCCGTTGTTTGGTGAGTTCCTTTCTTTTTTTTCTTGAAATCTTTCTTATTTCTTTTTCTTCTTTACTTCTTCTGAAAACTTTTTTGCTCTCTTCTTGAAAATTTCTTTTTCTTGCTTGCTTTCTGAGAATTTCTTTCGTTCTTCTTTCTGTAGAATTCGGGGCTTTTGTAACAAAAACACCAGTTCCATTCTCTTCCCAGTTAAGCCTTCTTTTTTTTTCTTTTTTTTCACTTTAGACATTCTTTTCTTCTCTTCTTTTTGATGGGGTTGCATTTTCTTCTCTGGTTCTTTGTCTTTTTGGTCGGATTCCAGTTTTTCCCGGTGGTAGTTTTGGCCGGGAAGAACTCCCTTTTCCGGCAAGGGTAAAATCAAGAACTGTCTGTTCCTCTTCCCCCACTTTTTTCGAAAAGAGAGAAAAAAATGTTTTTGTTACCATGCGTTCCATCTCCGAGTCGAGTTCGACAAGCAGCAGTCGACTGGACACGTCGACTGCGAGTTCCGTACAACGCAAAGCAGGGGCCGAGGATGTGACTGTAGCCGAGTCGACCCCAGAATTTTACTCTGAGACATTGATGCAGTCGACGAGGGTGGTCGACAGGGTCGAGTCAGGTGCCGTTCCGAGGGCCGGTCATCTAGACTTTAGCTTGATGGATGCCACATCCGTCTGCAGAGGTGATGGAATGGATGTAGACATGGATGTCGGCATCGTGGGGCGCAGTCGGCCTCAGGACATATTCCCAAACAACCCCAGATCAAAACTCGAACCATCAGACATGACTTGACTGCGCATCTCCTACCGCATCCCAGAGTCTGTACAACTGAGGGTTCCCAAGGGAAACAAACGAGTCGACTGGGACGTTTCGGGGTGGACCTTCCTCTATGAGGTGTCCTTCCTTTAAGGGCTTCGACTACCGATCCCTAAGCTAGTTAAAGAAGTACTTAGCTATTTCGAAGTCGCTTTAAGCCAGCTGATGCCGAACAGCTGGAGACTGCTATTCGGGTTTGAGTCCTTGGGTAAGCAACATGGGATTGTCGTCGGCCTCCAAGAAGTCCTCTACTCCTACTACCTAAAGGAGCACGACAAGGAGAAAGGTCGTTATCAGTTTGTGCTCCGTGTTGGACGAGAGCACCTGATAAGGCGTCTGACTACCAACGACCGTAATTGGAAGGACGACTACTTCTTGGCAATAGGTCGACTAGTCCTTGGGTCGACCCCAGAGTCAGACATCCCCAACTCTTGGCGAGTGATAGGTAAGATAGTCAAAAGTTGTGTCTTACCTCATTGTCGACTGAAATCTTATTTGTTGTTTTTCTATGCAGGACGGAGATTTAATCAGACTCCAGTGCATAGCTCTGCAGTCGTTGAGGGAATGCAACAAATCCTTGCGATCTCCGAGGTCGACCTAAATTGGAGATTTCTCCTGTCAGAAGAGTGCCTCTCCTCAAGTCAACTGTGGTCAGAGTCGATCATAGATCTAGAAGGTACCCCTCTCCCCCGAGCAGTCAGTACGTTGGTTATCATTCTAACTATCAGAGCGCTCGAGCTGCTGGGGTACAAGTTCTCGATTATCAAGCATCTAACTCCTTGAGAACGGGTCTTTGCAGACTATCAAATGACGAAGTCATTTTAGATCCCGTCAACTGAGGAGGCTGCAGCACGGATGCGCTCAAGGCTAAGAAAGAAGAAGTCGATCGCAAAGTAGACGAAAGCTTCTATTGATTTGGTCGAAGGGAGTTTCTCTCCACCACCTACTCAGGACCCAGTAGAGTCGAGCCCTGCTACGGGGAAGAGGCAAAGGATCGAATCTGTCAACCTAACTGAGGAAGCTATAACGTTATCGTTCCCGAACGACATATCTGTCTACTTCGACCCAGCTGCTATCAAGGGGTCGGTCGAGAAGCTACTCTTCCCTGCGGATGAGTCCCGACTCAAAGAACTTGGCTCGATTGCAGCCTCTGACTACGCAGTTGCAGAAGCCTTCAAGGTTTACCTCTTACCTCTTATTTCTTAAGTCGATCACCGTATTTGATGGGTTTTGACTTCTGTTTTGTTTGTTTGCAGTCCTTTTAGAGTGTACTCTTCCTTTGTTCCAACAGTGTGGCACTCGACTGCAAGGTCAAGTCATTATAGTCGACCAACCACTCCATTCGTATCGAATGCGAGCGGTTGAAGTCTCTCGAGTCCGAAAGTTCTGCTGCATTGGCCGAGTCCGAGCAGACCTGTGCCACTCTAGAGGCTTAGAAGAAATAACTGCAAGCTGACTTGGAGGCCGAACATGCGAAGAGTGCGAGTCTCCTCGAGCAGCTCGAGTCGGTTACCCTGGACTCTATCCTCAAGATAAGGGCAGAGTTTATGAGGGAGTTCAAGGCCAGAAAGAGTGTCGATTGGAATCTTGATGAGGCCATCCCACTCTACGAAGGAATATGTGCAGGCGACGAGGGTGATCAGAACTCGGACATCGAACCAACCACAGAAGAGCCTGAGATTGAGAGGAATGAAGTCGACGCTTCGACTGAAGACCTAGGAGCAGCCAACGCACCTACTACTTGAATTTGTATTTTTGACTTTCGTTTACTGCTCTTTTTTTTATAAGTGTAAAACCTCAGTAAGCCATTTGATGGTATTTAGAAATCAATGCTAAACACTTAGTTTTTTTTACCTTCATTACTTTGTCATTGTCGAGTGCGCCAAGTGGTCAAGTGCGTCTGACTTTACTGACTTGTGTATTAAAAAAAAATTTGACCTTGCCGACTGTGACCACACATTTATAATCTCTTACATTGTTTGTATAACAGAGAATCTTATAATCTGACTTAATAATGTGGATGTGCACAATACATATTGTCGACTGCTCATTTTACAAAGCAAATATTTTTCATCCTTCTCAGTTGGTCGTCGTATCAAGTGCGATATCTCCTTTGATTATCAGTTCTCGATTATCGTGTCGAGCGCAATTTTTCCTTTGATTTTTTATTTTTGATTTTCGATTGTCGTGTCAAGTGAGACCGATGAATCATCTGCAATTGTAAGGTTAGGGTAGCCGATGGCATTGCCATCGGCCCTCTGATGCTTAAGTTAGTAAGGTACTTAAAAAGAATGAAATGAAAAAGGTTTTCAAAGATAATACTATATTTTCGTGTGATTTGGCCTTTGTAGCTTGTAGATGCTGTCATCCTAGAACTCTTGAAAGTCTGCACAGAGACAGGTTAGGGATTGCCATCGGCCTCTCCGATGCTTAAGTTTGTAAAATCTTCGAGGATAAAAGCAAAGTAAAATGAGGCAGTGGTTTAGAAATGGTACAAATTTAGGTTGATAGCATTCCAACTGTTTTTTACTTGTTCTCCATTCTCCTTACACAGTTTGTAGGCTCCGTTCCCTATCAATCTTGTTACCTGGTATGACCCCTCCCACGTTGGGGCTAACTTTCCAGCTGCTCTTTCCTTGGTGTTTTGGAATACCCTGCGTAGGACCCAATCTCCTTCGCCGAATGCCCTGGTTCGAACGTTCTTGTTGAATTGTCGAGCGATCCTTTTCTAATAGGCAGTCATTCTGTCGAGCGCTCTGTCTCTCAATTCATCAACTGTATCAAGTTGATTTCTAAGTGCTGCCTGATTCTTATTTTCATCATTGTACTGATATCTTGCAGAAGGAAGTCCTACTTCCACAGGGATTATGGCTTCTGTCCCATTGGTGAGCGCAAACGGTGTCCTTCCTTAGGTTTTAAAAGGAGGGGGTGAAGTTAAGTACAACTGTTGTAACGCTTCCACGCATTGCTGAGTCCATTCGAAGTCCTTCGTCTTGTGTAGAGTGGAGAAGAATGGTTAGCGCTTCTCTGAAACTCTCAAAATGAATCTACTGAGGGTGGCTATCCTTCCGGTTAATTTCTAGACTTCTTTGATGTTCTTGGGGGACTAAATTCCCCTGATGGACCAGATCTGCTCGGGGTTGGCTTCGATCCCTCTTTGTGTGACTAAGTATCCAAGGAACTTCCCTGAAGAAACACCGAAAGAGCATTTAGAAGGATTAAGTTTCATGTTATAATTCCTAAGTACCTCGAAATCTTGGTGTAGGTGATCAAGGTGTTGGTCTACCATAATCGACTTGACCAGCATGTCGTTAATGTAGACCTCTATTGTCTTCCCCAACATACTGGAAAACATTCTGTTGACGAGTCTCTGGTAGGTTACTTCCGCATTCTTTAATCCAAACAGCATGACTTTGTAACAATAAGTCCCTCTTTCTATCACAAATGCAGTCTTCTCTTGGTCGTCCGAGTGCATGAGGATCTGGTTGTAGCCTGAGTACACGTCCATGAAACTGAGCAGCTCATGACCCGCTGTAGCATCGACCATCATGTTGATGTGTGGAAGGGGAAAGAAGTCCTTCGGGCATGCTTTGTTCAGGTCCGTAAAGTCGATGCAGACTCTTTACTTCCCATTCTTTTTCCTGACGACTACGACGTTGGCCAGCCACTCTGGATACTTGACCTCCCTGACTGACCTAATGTCGATTAGCTTATGGATTTCTTCATTGATGATTCGGTTGCGTTCTGGCGCAAACTTTCTCCTCTTCTGCTTAACTGGCATGTAGGCTGGGTCGACATACAACTGGTGCGTTATAATGCTAGGATCAATTCCGGTCATGTTGGCATAGGACTAGGAGAAGCAGTCGTGGCTCTTCTTTAGAAAGTCAATTAGCTGTGATCGGATTCTCGGGTCCAATCTACTCATAATCTTCACTGTGCGATCTTGACTGTCTGGATGAATCTATACTTCGTCGAGCTCCTCTTCCTGAGGTTCGGTCGTGCAGTCGACTATCGATTGCTGCTATAGTTGCTATGCTGTCACCGGCTTTCCTTTAAAACTATTGGAGTAGCACTCTCTTGACATTTGTTGAATTCTTTTTATCTCCCTCACTCCCCACTGAGTCGGGAAGCGGATTACTTGATGATAGGTCGAAGGAACAGCTCGCAACTCGTGTATCCAGGGACGTCCGAGTATAACATTGTAGGCTGAAGGACTGTCGACCACTAAGAACTTTGTGTTCAGGTTAACCCCTTCAGCGTAGACCAGGAGAGAGATCTCGCCAACGGTGTGCTTTTGCTCTCCACTAAAGCTAATGAGAACCGTCGATCGATTAACGATCTGAGATTCATCGATCCCTATTTCCCTAAGTGTACTCAGAAATAAAACATTAGCTGAGTTCCCGTTATCCATGAGAACTCTTTTAGTAAGGCAGTTAGCAATAAGGATAGAGATCACCAGTGCATCGTGATGAGGGATAACTAGCTCGGCTGCCTCCGAGTCTTCAAAGCTCAGTGTTTGGTCGTATGCGGGAAGGGTTGGTCGTCAGACGTGAGCCTCTGGTCAGATTGCCCCTCGGGCGTGTCGTTTTGCAGTTGAGTAAGTGACTCCGCTGACTTCAGATCCCCCGGTGATCACATTGATGGTTTTCCTCGGCTGTGGAGGTTCAGGAGGTGAGTTGTTTCTCTTCTCAGTTTGGTTTTTATTTTTGGACACAGTTGTAGCCCGACCTTTGTCGGACAAGAAGTCTCGTAGGTGACCTCTCTTCAGGAGCTCCACAACTTCTAACCTCAGGGCGATGCAATCGTCGGTGTTGTGAATGTGATCTCCGTAAAACTCGCACCATTTACTTGTATCCCTCTTGTCATTTGCAAATTTGTACTTTTTCGGCCATCTGACTGAATTTCTCATTCCTTTCATCACGGCTACCACCTGTTCAGATTCGATGTTGAGGTTGTAGGGCGGGATCCACTGCTTGTTGCCTCAGTCTTGCAGTCTACCAGATGGCCGACCATAATCTCTCAATGCCGTTCTATTGCGCCAGTCATCAGAAAAAGGTTCGAAGCGGTAGCTATTGCTTTTGCGTTCTGTTCTACCATCTGTCCTGCTATTTCTGTCGTCAACCTTTAACCTGGAATAAGATCTGTTTGCTTCATCTTCTTCCTACTTTATCTGGGCTCATGCCTTGGCCAGCACATCATCCATCGTTCTACAAGGATATTTAGTTAATTCTTTGTATAGGTCAAAATCTGAAAGGAAACCTTTCTTGAAAGCTATGATAGCATTGTCGATGTTGTAAGAAGAGATGAAAACTTTCTCTCTGTTAAACCGTCCGACGTAGTCTCAGAGTCTTTCTCCTCTCTTTTGCTTGATTCAGTAGAGGTCATCTGAGTGCTTCTTTAGTTTCCTGCTGCTAGCAAAATGCTCAACAAGAACATCCGTGAGTTAAGCAAAGGAAGAGATAGAGTTATTATATAGATTGGTATACCATTGCAAGGCCGGGCCTATCAGGCTTGATCCGAACCCCTTGCACATGCATGCTTCACGGAGGTCTCTTGGAATCGCCACAGTGAACATTCACTGCTTATACTGAGCAATATAATCATCTGGATCTGTCGTGCCATCGTAGAGCTTCAAATTTGGTAGACTGAACTTCCTCGGCATTTCGACTAGGGCGATTTCATCGACGAAAGGTGAATCAGCGTAAATACTCGGCTGGCTCTTCTTGATCGGAGCGGGAACACCTGGGATTCTACTGATGAGGGCTTCCATTTAGGTCAGCCTCAAGGCAATGTCGCGATCATGCATCCCTCTAGTCGACGCTTGAGTGCCGACCCACAGGTCATGTTCAGTCGCCGTCGGCTGGAGCGTAGTCGACTGTAGGTGTCAACTAGCAATGGCCTCGCCGCTTTCCGCAATGGGATTCGGCTGACCGTGTGGTGTCGACCGCTGACTGTGATCGACGATGGTGCTTCTTGTTCTTGTGACTGCTTCGGCCATAATCGTCTATTGCAGATCCGTTTATATCGTCTGTGTCTCACCGTCGATCGTGGATTGCTCTTATCGATGACCAGATGGCCCAACATGAGTTCGATCTAACGCTTGCATTGGATTAGCTGGCTCTCTGAATCGGACTTGGGGCTGCCTTAATTGTGGAGTGGTCAGAGCCAATGGTGAGCCCAACCTTTCATGAAGCGCCTGGTTTTCTTCTCTCATGGCTGCGTTTTCTGCTTCAAAGGTGAGCAACCTCGCAATGGTAGGATCTGCTGGTTGAGCCGTGGGTGTTGAGTTGTGCGTTGACGTCAACTTCACCTTCTTCCAGTTGTCCGACCATGGTCAGGCTGTAAGCTCTGTTGATTGATTGGCGTGATTGGATTTCTTCACTCGATTATGATTGCCTAGGCCCCACGGTGGGCGCCAAATTGTAGACCGTAGATTCCACAATTGATTTTTGATCTGGGCACCAACAATCTGCACAGGAAGAAAAATAGAATGATCGTGAAGATTCCTTGGCGCCGGGTGGTGTATGCCTAAGGGTCTCCGACGGTTAAGTCAGTTTTGTCTGGAAAAATAAATTAAACAGAAAATTAAAGAAGAAGAATGGATCTGTATCACCTATTCTGGTAGATCGTGGCCGAGTGTGATAGAAGACGAGATCTTAGTCGTTGAATCTCTGACTTGATGATGTATTCTCTCCGGAGGAGATTGACTATGCGATGGATCGTGGATGCTCTCGAGTTGCAAAGTTTTTTTTAGAGAGTGAGAGAGAGCCCCCCTTCAATATGTTCCCACCTCCTTTTATAGGAGGGGGATCTAGATCAGTCATCCTGGGATCTCGGGATAATTCTCCCAAATCTCAGGAAGATATTTTGGCGGTTAAGGAGTCCTGTGAGGGCTGAGCTCTTCATTTGAACTCGTCAATCCTAAGGAAGATATCATGACAGTTTGGGAGTCCTGCGTGGACTGAGCTCCTGATTTGAACCCGTCAACCCTTATCCGCCTTTGAATATTTGACCATGGGGTAATGTGCTCCTGGGCCTAGTAAAAGGTGTCGGCCCTTGGGACAGTGGGCCATTGGACCATTCAGTAAATTTGGCCACTACAATTACTATTCCATATATGATCATGATAATATTCATGACAAATGGAATTTACGTACAAATTACAAAAACTTCTTATATCGCAAGGTAAAAATGACTAAAAATACACTTGCAAGGTGAAAATCATAAACTATGAAGCCTATTCACATATTCCGTTCATAGTAGGACAACAACTAAAGTAAACAATGGAAACTCGCCCTCACATGAAAAGGATTTCCAATTGGTGTTTCACCATTCAGTGGGCCCCATAATTAGTAGCTTATCTAATAATAAAGTATTTAAATGTTTGTTATTATTTTTAAAAACATATATTTGTCTATTAGTCTGCTTCGAAGCCATTTTTGAACGAGTTTTGATCAGGATTGACCTCTATTTCTGTTAACTAGTTGTAGGTCTCGAAGTCTAGTTTTCAGCATGTAGTCATTTGTAAATTAGAGTTAAGTTTTGGAAAATATATTATTTTATTCTATTATGCGCAGTTGAATCTGTGAAAATCTTGAGTAAATAAATCCTTATTTTTCTTTAGAATTTTTGTAATTAGTGTTCATTTTTTACTTAACCCGGGGTTTGACTAGACTTGACTAATTTGACTTAGCCATGATCTTAGTTAACCCTAAAGTGACTCGACCTAGTTTGACTTAGGTTGACCATGTCCAAGACTTAACTCTAAGTTTTACTTTGACCTTGACATGAGTTTAGTGTTGACTTTGACTTAGATTTACTTTGACCTTGTCTTGCATAAGTGACCAAAGTTGATCATAGCAGACCACTATTTATTTTACTTTTTGTTAGAAAATTTTGTAGAGAAAGAACACAAAGATGAAAATTGAGGCGTGTATAAAACTACCCTTAAGAGTAGATTATCCCCTCATCGATCAAATCCAGGTGCAAGAAGGTCTCATAGGCAAACACTCTCCTAGATACAACGATTTAGTTCAATAAGGATACACTCCGTACATAACTCTAGTGAACAACTTGAGATATCCTCTAGGCAAACACTCTCCTAGATACAACGATTTTCTAAATCTTTCAAGATGCATTGTGATGTTTGGGATGTATTAAACGTTTTTGAGATCCATTAAAGGATCTATTGTAAAAGACATGTTGGAAACAAACATAATATAAGAAAAAAGAAAGGGGACAAAGAAATAAGATAAGCAAAAGACAGAATAATTGGGGTTGGGTCCACAAGTAATCATCATTTTAAAATAATAAAATATATAACAATCCCTACATATTTCAAAATACATGAGATGGAAGGAATATACCAGATGAATTAAGAAAGCCAGTGCATCATAAATGGTATGTTTCGGGTTATGAGCTACTATTAGGATAACATATCGTAACTCACAGAAACATAGTGAAACCTAAGGTTTCTATGAACCACCGCTCCCTTGTGTGAGCAAGAGGACTTGTCACCCACACTAATTTTTCAAATCTTAGTTGTTTGCGGTGTGGAGCATTTTGGTCCTGAGCTCCCTGGGTTTCATGAGTGCTCTAGAGAACCTGCCTAAGTTCTTATAAGAACCGATCTAGTTCCACACTTATAAAGGTGCGGGGGTGGAGCTAGGATTTTGACTCCGCAGGGGGTAAAGTATAAAGAAAATTTAACAATGAAAAAAGTGTAAAGCAACTTTTAAGTTCAGTTATAAGAAATATATTAATCTTCAAAATTAAATACTAAATAACAATAAAAAGTGATACCACCCAACCTTAACAACAAAAGAACAAATCAAGTACAGAAAAAACTTGAGTGTTACAACTACATTTTTTCAAAATAAAGCACGATGTTTGTTTAAATCTCAAAAATCCAATGATTAATTGTGTACTTAACTTCTTAATAAGTACTTTTTCAATGAATGACATTAAAGTGTGTCAGAAATCCATCGTTTATGTTCGTGCGAAGTCTAGATTTTACAGTATGCATAGCTGAAAATGCTTGTTCCGCAATTGCAATAGAAATTAGAATTGTAAGCACAAACACAATCACTCGATAAACAAGTGGATAATTTGCTGATCTCCATGCCCTTACCAACCATTGGCACAATTCAGAAAGACTTCACAAATTTTTGAACTCTGAATATCGAAGTACATTATGCTCGTAATTTTGAAGCTGGACTCTCAAATATATTTTCTCATGATCTAGGAAGTCCTGCAGATAAAAGTTCTGTACAAATTGACAATAAATATCATCTATCATAAAAGAGTTGTGCCCTTCACGAAGAACCAAAGCTGAGCTAAGAACAATTAACTCCAGTGTATGCTCACTAAAACGACTACTTAATTCTTGTAATTGAGAATTAACGATCGCTTTTTGGGTTGAAGGGTTACCGGATTTTAAAGGTTGTGGGGTTGAAGCTTTAATTGTTGGGTGGAGGGACATGATTTTTCAACCTCCTTAAGTATCTTTTTTCTTTTGTTTTGATGGATGTAGTCTTTTCAGACTATGCTGAGCTTTGATATTTTGTAGTATATGTCTTGTATATTATTTATTATCAATCAATAAAGTTTTTTATCGACCAAAAAAAAAAATTCTTGTAATTGAGAATCTATTGCAGCATAAAAAATATCTACTTGATAATACTACTCAACTCTAAAGTCATCTTTTTTATGCTGAGCTTGACCTCAACTTCAAACATATTGAGGATTCAAATCAGGAAAATCTATGTTATGCTTCCTCACAAAATGATTTCACTTTGAAAATTAACGCATCCAAAATCCCTCAAATTTTGGATTAGTACTTTAATGGATGAAACAATAGCCAAAGCATTTAAGATATCCTAAGAGTGATATTGCAAGCCTTGACAAAGTGAATTAGTGATCTCTATAATCTCTTTCATGAGATGCAAACTCGATGAAGATAAACTTAAATGAAATCAATGACTCATAAGCTGCATATGTGTCTCCTATTTAGACATAAGTCGTTCAATCATCAATAATGATCATTAGAACTGAACAGGTTGCACTCAACATCTTTATCTAAATAGAAATTAATTTCAAGTGAGAACTCCAACGAGTATCTTCAGTCTGCTATAAGGTTACAATCTGATTAAGTCCACTCCCATTTTCAAGCTTATCAGAGCAATCAAAGCTCAATTTCAACAGCTTGAGCAATTTTGAACTCATCAGTACGCTTACATAAAACACCAACAATATTGACTACATAAGTTAGTTTGTTAAAAAAAATCATGCATTAGAATAACTTCTCTTGATGCTGCAACTAATGCTTACTATAACCGATGTGCTGAACATTAAACATAATAAACATATCAGAAATCCTTCAAAATTAAACTTTGTAACCCGTTCCATTCACCCCGCATATTACTTGCACCATCGTATCATTGTCTTCGAATATTTTGAATATCTAAGTTGTTATTAGATAATACATAAGATATTACTTTTTTAAGGTCAATGCCATAGTGTCAGCGTCATGAACAAGTCCAAAAATCGTTCTTGCACAAAACCATCTTTGTCAACTAATCTTAGAACTATAGCCATTTGTTCCTTCTTTGATTCATCTCGAGATTCATCAACAATTATACAAAATTTTGCATCCCCAATTTCTTCACGAATTTTCTTTTTCACTTGGATTGAAATAACATGTAAATTTTTTTTTTGAACTTATGGTGATGTTTAATTGGCATTTTTTAGAGCTTTATTTAAAATAACTCCTGCGACCTTTTCATTGTATAAAGCAAGCACTTTTACCCTTTTAATATAATTTCTACGAATAATTAAAATTTGGCTTTCATTGTGGCCTCTAAAAACACAACATTCAGATACAAGATATCGAACTGTATCAATTGAGGCTTGAAGTCGTAGCCGATTGTCTACAAATTATTGACAATAATAACTTTCAAACACTTTTTGTATATGTTGAGACTGATTCATCAAATCCTCACATGATCTCTCAGCAACTTTGTGAGGAGAGTTAGGATCTTTCCGCACATAATTCAAGAATGCATAATATTTGCCATCCCGGATCTTCTTTCAATTTCGAAATCCTTCGATAGTGAAAGCAGTATGCCAAGAATATCCAGATGGTTATTAAAAACATAGTATGGGAGACAAAAAGCAACATCTTTACAAGCTAAGAGAATATTCTAACTATGTAGGAAATAACACGAACCACTTATATTGAAAGCTACGAAGATGAGTTGTTAGCCTAGACCCTGGATACGTTAAGAGATTAAGCTGGTATAGACTGGCTTCAATGTAAGCTCGTCTAATTTCATATTGTTGATTATTATGATAATCTTATATCTGTTGACGTACTTCTAGATTATGCTCCGAAGAACTAATGTCAATCTCATTAGTTTTATTCTTAGAGACTTTGTAGCCTGATTTTCAGAAAGTGAAGTCTCAATATTAGAAGCTGGGTTTGGAATTGATGAACTGGCTTCTTAGTTTGTGGTATCTTTTCTTTTGAAAAATCGATTGATTTTCGATTGATTTTTCCTCTACAGATCAAAAAAAAATTTATGTTAAGCACATTTCCATATTTATATCACAACTGACAAACAATTTCTGTGTTGCTATCTAATTTTAGTTTTTAGTTTGGATTCCTATGCAAAGAAAAAGAAAAAAGAACTAATTTTTTCTCCAATTTACTCTTTAAGTTAATAACAACAAAATTAAAATCTAATTTAGGCTAAATGAATAAACTAAGTTTTCAATAAGATATAACTATTTCCAACAAATAATGGCTCGTGATATCTACCACATAAGTAATCGATAAGGACCACCTAAATTAAGGTTTACTTGATGATGTTAAGGGATACCACGACCAAGTTAAATGTCTTTGACTTGTTTTAAAAAATCAATTCACACTAAAATCCAGTCCAATTTTTTAATTAATGTTTCGATGACCCAATGCCTTCACCAAAAAAGAAAAAGACTGATGATATTGAGCATCCTAACAAACACTATGAGCCATCCTAACAAACTTTTACACTATGAGCCATCCTGTTTTTAGGTTTTATACTCTACCAAAAATACGCCCCCACCCTACCACCATCACCATCACCATCACCATCCTCTACCGCCACCACCAACGACCACCACCTCCGTTGCCACCACCGCCTCTACCTCCACTCACTTCTCTTTCTCTCATTTTACAAACAACAACAGCACCACCACCTTCCGCCACTATCTCCCGATCTAGTCTTTCCTCTCTCTCACTCGATCTCACTTTATCTCTTTCTATTAATCTCCCAAAAGAAAACGGAAAAAAATTAAAATTAAGTGGATATAAAGGACACATAATGTCAAGGCTATACGTGTGTGAGAGTGGGTTCAAAGAAACTGAAGTTCAGTTAGTTTAGAAGTTATAATAGTTTAGAAGTTTTGTTAATTTATAACTTTTCTTATTTCAGAACTCTTATATACTTAGAAATTATAATCCCACTCGAAGTCTGTTAGGATTTAGGAATCAAATTAATCACAAACTTAAGATAAATAATCAAACAATGTAAAATGAGAAAGTAAAATAGAAAAAATAAACAAGCACCACAACGCACAAGATTTATGTGGTTCGGTAAGGTTGCCTACATCCACAGACGATGATGAACTCTTTCCATTATAATAAAAACAAAGAAGAACAGTTACAAGGACTTACCTCACAAGCAACCCAAGCTTCAAGCCTCTCAACCCTTACAAGGATTCTCTCAATCTCTCATTAGTGAAAGCTCTCACAAATATTTCTCCCACCTCTCTCTCTATCTTCAGACTCACAACCCTTTCAAGAGATCTCACACTCTCAATATTATTTTCTGAATGCTTTAGGCTAGTGCCCTACTCCTATATTTATAGTCTCCAATACGTATCCTAATCCTAGAAGGAAAAGAGAATCCTAACTAAATATGAAAAGGAAACCCATCTAAAATAGTAGTTCCCTCGAATACAAGAGAAAATAAGTTTTAAAAACCTTGTGGGACTCTTATTTAGAGTCTTACTAAAATATCGACAAACTAATAATTCTCCATCTTTGACAATATTCTCCACTTCACGTACCCGTTCTTCTCTTCACGTTTATCATCGTCACACCTTGCGCCTTACGACACCTCCACCCGTAGAATATTGATCAAGTCCAAGCAATGCTTGAACTTAATCAATGGTACCACCTTTGTCAGCATATCTGCACGATTCTCCTTTATGTGAATCTTCAGCAAAGAAAATCCTCCACCCTCTACAGTATCCCACATTAAATGATAATGAACATTAATATGCTTCGATCTCCCGTAAAAGTCTTCGTGCTTTGTTGAGTCATAGCACTTCGGCTATCACAATGTACCTGAATGCATTTTTGATGAATACCCAAGTCTCTAGTTAATCCTTTAAGATAAATGGCTTCCTTTATGGCCTTTGTTACAGCGATCAGTTCTGCCTATGCTATTGATTGAGCGGCAATTGACTGTAATGTTGACCTCCAACTCATCGGACCTCGAGCCAATGTAAAAGCATATCCCGTAATAGATTTAGATTGATCCACATCACCTGCATAGTCCGCATCCACATAGCCACAAACCTGTGGTCCTAAACCACCATCTCGCTGGTGCACCACACCTACGTCAATAGTACTGTGTAGATACCTCAAAATGTACTTCACCGCCTGCCAATGTTGCTTCCCCAGATTTGGCATAAATCTGCTAACAACACCAACTGCATGTGCAACGTCTGGTCGAGTAAAAACTATAGCATATATCAAACTACCAACTGCACTCGCATACGGAACATGAGCCATGTACTCCTCTTCTTTCTTAGTGCTTGGTTGCTGACAACTTGAAGTGCGCCTCCAAAGATAAACTTACTGGTTTAAAATCTTACATTCAGAACCTAGCAAGAACCTTCTCCATGTATCTCCTCTGTGAGAGACATAACCTGCCCTTCTTTTTGTCCCTAAGAATCTCCATGCCAAGAATCTTCTTAGCTGCACTAAAATCCTTCATCTCAAACTCCATACTCAATTGAGACTTCAGTTTCTCAATTTCCACCATGCTTCTAGCAGCAGAGTAAGAAAATCAAAGATCCATTTGGTAGCTTCTTAAAATACACACAACTGTCATACAAGCTATGTGTAAACTTCGGGCCCATCATGAATGTGTCAAACCTCTTATGCCACTGCCTAGCCGACTGTTTGAGCCTATACAATGACTACTTTAGCTTGCACACATATTTTTCCTTTCCTGCAATAACAAAACCTTTGGGCTGTGACATATAAATGTCCCTCCTCCAAAGTCCCATGTAAGAACGTTGTTTTGACGTCAAGTTGTTCCAACTCTAAGTCATAAAATGCCACAATAGCTAACAAGGCTCAGATTGAAGTGTGTCTTACCACTGGAGAGTAAACTTCATTGTAATCAACACCTTCCCTTTGTGCATAACCCTTAGCTACCAATTGTGCCTTAAAACGTACACCAGTTGTACTTGGAGCTTCCTCCTTTATAGTGAATGCCTATTTACACCCAATTGCATTGCTTCCCTTAGGCAACTTCGCAAGCTCCCAAGTCTAATTCTTGTAAAGATAACTCATTTCCTCACCCACCGCTGCTTTCCACTGATCATAGTTCACATACTTTAATGCTTCCTGAAAAGTGGTTGGCTCATCTCCATAAGCCATCAATGCATAAGCTACACTGTCCTCATAGCCATACCTAACCGGTGCCTTAATGGTTCTTTTCTCCCCTCTGTCCACCAAGGATTGTACCTGTTGTTGTCGAGGTTCTTCAGTAGGAACCTCTTCCTCATCCACATCTGTTTCTGACGTAGAATCAATTTGAGATGTAATCTCCACCTGCACAGTATCACCACCATTCTTCTCCACCTGAGTTGAAGGCTCTTTGTTAGGGTATAGCAAAGCTGACTCATCAAATGTCACATCCCTACTGATCACAACCTTGTGGTTTTGTGTACACCAAAATTTGTATCCCTTGACTCCTTCATATCCAATGAAAATAGCCTTCTTCGCTCTTGGATCCAACTTACTCTCCCTAACATGATAATAAGCAGGACGACTAAATATTTTAAAGGAATCATAAACAAAGAGTTTTTCGGACCATACCTCGATAGGTATCTTCATCTCTATGGCTGCACTTAGTGATCTGTTAATGATATAGAACGTCGTATTTACTACCTCAGCCCAAAAATCATTACCCAAACCCGCATTGGATAACATGCACCATGCTATTTCCATAAGGGTCCGTTTTATCCTCTCCGCTACACCCATTTTGTTGAGGTGTCTCTTTCACTGTAAAGTGCCTTACTATGCCTTCACTCTGACAATACTCTTTCAATGGGTCATTCTTATACTCCCCACCATTATTAGACCTAAATCTTTTAACCTTCTTGCCAATCTGGGTCTTAATTATAGTCTTCCACACATTAAACTTCTCGATGACTTCATACTTTGTCTTCATGGCGTACAACCACACTCTCCTGGAAAAATCATCAATGAAAGTGACAAAATACCTCATACCTCCCTTGGACACTTCTTTAGAAGGCCCCCACACATCTGAATGAATGTAGTCCAAAGTACTTTTGGTACGATGAACGCCTTTGCCAAACTTCACCCTATGTTATTTTCCATAAACATAATGCTCACAGAAACTAAGTTTGACTTCCTTCAATTTGTCAAGCATCTAGCCCATTCTCGCTCATATGCCCCAGTTGCATATGCCATAGCTAGCTTTGCTTGGCTAGATTCTTCATAATCTTCGGTACCCACAGCAGCTCCACCTACTATAGTACATCCCGAAAGGAAATACAAATTTCCCTTCCTATCCCCTTGAATTACCAACTTTGAGTTTGAATCTACAACCTTTAGAAATCCCCCTTCAGCCACAAATTTGTAGCCCTTAGACTCTAAAGCACCGAGTGAGATCAAGTTTTTCTTCAGGAATGTGCCTAACCTCAGATAAAGTTTTCACCTTACCCTCATCAATCTTTATTTGAACTGTTCCTATGCCAACTGTCTTGCAAGCATGGTTGTTGCCAAGCAAAACCGAACCACGATCCAACTCCATGTAAGAAGTAAACAAGTCCCTATTGGGACATATATGATAAGAACAACCTGAATCAAGAATCCATACCTTTCGATGATCACCCATCGTGATCGTCAACACCTCTCCTGCATCTGACTCATCCTCAGCTACTGCTGCTTGCGAACTTAGTCTCTCTCCATCCCTAGGCTTTAGCTTTGGATAATCTCTTTTTATATGCCCTTTCTTGTGATACCAATAGCATTCAATCTCCTTTTTGGCCTTTCCTTTTCCAAATTTCTTATTCTTGGACTTCTTCTCATTACCATTCACAAACAAGTCTGTCGCTTAATTGTTCTCTCTTGCATCAATCTTTATGAATTCATCTTGTAAAAGGGCTGATGTAGCATCTTCTAACTTGATCCTCTCCTTAGGACCCAAGATTCCCTGAACGAGTAGTTTATACGAGTCGGGAAGAGAACATAGTAGTAACATAGCATGTGCCTCATTATCCACTAGCCCACATTCAATAACTCACAAATCAACTTGTTGAAATTATTAATATGCTCATTCATAGCCGTAGCTGTAACTTCCTTGTACCGAAAATGATACAATTACTTCATCCGAAACAACCTACTTGATAGAGACTTTGTCATGTATAATTTCTCCAACTTTGTCCATAATGATGCAGCCGATTCCTCATGCATCACAGTGTATGTGACCTCTTGTGCCAAACACGATCGAATCGCACTACAAGCATGTAAATCAAATTCTTCCCATTCAGTGTCCTTCATGTCCGCTGGTCTTCCCTTCAAGGCCTTGTGCAAACCTTGTTGAATTAGTGAATCCTTCACTTGGACTTGCCACAGTCCAAAGTTTGTCTTCCCATCAAACTTCTCCACATCGAACTTAAAGTTCGTAACCTTCACATATTTCGATGCCATCTCAAGAACAAATTAAATGACCCCTAAAAGCTCTGATACCAGTTTGTTAGGATTTAGGGATCAAATTAACCACAAACTTAAGATAAACAATCAAATAATGCAAAGCGAGAATGTAAAACAGAGAAAATAAACAAGCACCACAACACACAAGATTTATGTGGTTCGGTAAGGTTGCCTACATCCGCGGACGACGATGAACTCTTTCTACTATAATGAAAACAACGAAGAACAGTTATAAGGACTTACCTCACAAGCAACCCAAGCTTCAAGCCTCTCAACCCTTACAAGGATTCTCCTAAACCCTCCTTGTTGAAAGCTCTCACAAATATTGCTCTTACCTCTCTCTCTATCTTCAGACTCACAACCCATTCAAGAGATCTCACACTCTCAATGTTGTTTTCTAAATGCTTTAAGCTAATGCCCTACTCCCATGTTTATAGTCTCTAATAGGTATCCCAATTCTAGAAGGAAAAGGGAATCCTAACTAAATATGAAAAGGAAACCCACCTAAAATAGCAGTTTCCTCAAAGACAAGAGAAAAGAAGTTTCTAAAATCTTGTGGGACTCTTATTTAGAGTCTTACTAAAATATCGACAAACTAAAAAAGTCTTGTAAACAGAAACAATATAAATGTACCTCTATTCATCTACGTTAAGCATTGCAGAGAGAGAGACTTCTGAGTTTCTATAGTGGAGGTGACGGTGGGATGGTAGAAAATGGTGGGGGAGAAAAAAAAAAAAAGGAAAAAATTAAAATCAAGGTGGAGGGTGATGTTGGAGGTGAGGGAAGGGAAAAACAGAAAAAAATAAATAAATAACTCAAAGGTGGTGGTGATGGTGGAGGTGACAGTGGGGTGGTGGAGGTGGTGGAAAAGGGAGAGGGAGATGAAGATAGTGGTAGGGGTGGGATACTTTTGATGGGGTGGGTTATTTAAAAAATAAAAATTATTATTTTATTATTAGGATGGCGCATAGTATGGGATGGCTCATAGTGTTTGCTAGGATGCTCTATTTATGGTGGAGTTTATTTCATACCATATAAGAGCATGCATGAAGGAGTCAGATGCTTCTTCTATTCTTTTCCCTGGCGCAGCTGGGCCATCCTGGACTTGAACCAGAGACCTTGCCCGTGAAGTAAATCATCGCACCTACGATCCAACCAATTGGGAGAGAATCAATAGATTCTTTTTCGGGAACGATTCATCCTTCCCGAACGCAGCATACAACTCTCCGTTGTACTGCGCTCTCCAAGTGTGCTTGTTCCCCCCTTCTTCCTTGCACCCCAATGTGAGATTTAATACTCAAAATGTTGGAGTCGAATAAGGTTGAATGTGCTCGGTGTTGTGATGTCGAACAGAGTGGTGGGAAAATTCGTTAGATTGGTAGAGTGGGAATAAAAGTATTAAAAATAGAAAACCTAGAATTTCTTATTGTTTAACCAAAAGATGATAACCCTTATTAAAACAGACATCAAATTCAATCTACTATTATTGATTATGGTTTACCCTAAACTTGTGTGGCCCCGTCAACTATTATTGACTATGGTTTACCCTAAACTTGTGTGGCCCTAATCGGGTGCCTATGCGGTAGATATCATGAGCCCAAATAAATAACTCATGCATCCTAGAAAATGAAAAATGAAAAATGCTTAAATAAAAGTGTTAGAATAGTAAAAAAAATTAATTAATTACCTTTGTTGACTTGTTGTTGTCTGTTTGTTGTTGTTGATGTTCTTTTTCTTTTTGATTGAAAATTTGGAATCAATACCAATATACAATGGAATTGAAGCAATTAATAAAGTTAAAACTAAGTTAATTAAGGTTTCAAAGAAAAAAAATGTGGAGATTAAATGAAGAAGATAAGGTAACTGGTGAAGAATCGATTTTTTAGTTTTTTTGTTGATCGTTATTTTTTGCTTTTTTTAGTCTCTAGACTCTCTACGCATTAATTTTGAGTGTACAATGTGTACTTGAACTGTATTTGAAAGTAGAGAGATAGACTCGTAGACTAAATATGTGTCACAGTTTGGCTTGTTCTTTTAGAGGTGATTAGGTAGGTTGCATTAATTTTCTACCAAAAAAAAAATTTAAAACTGGTCCTCTTATTATATATAGGAGAATAGGATTAGGGACCTAGAGGAAAAACATAAGTTTTATTAACTTGTGGCTACAATTTTAAGGGTAGTTGAAGAGGGGCCTACTTAAAATGGTTAGAAATTATAAGGGGCCAACACATACTTTCTTTAAATTTTCATATAATATTACATGCAAGAAAAAATAATGGGGTGCCATGCCCCCTCAAGGTCTGAACGTGGCTTCGCCACTGCATAGGTGAATTCCATCCAGTATGTATTGCAGTTATTTATTAAGAGCACAACTCATCCTCAAATCACTGTAGTAAGTAGTATTATGGCATACGAAGGGGCTTCACTTATAAATTTGATATTCTATACAGGATGATAAGTGATTTTTTATTACCCCTATGAACCTACTTCATAGGATCTCCAATCACATAGATAAGGTTACTATCACTATCAACCTATGACTTAGGCATACCATTCCCCTCGACGCTTCAACAACTATCCACCTACCTAGTGGTTATTTTATTAGAGGATCGACCAAGTTTAACTCTGACCTCACATAATCTAGAGCCACTACTCCAGTCTCAAGTAGCTGCTTAATGATATAGTGTCTTAGACGTATATGTCTAATTTTTCTATTTTAAATTTTATTCTTTGCTTTTGCTATTGCAGCCTGACAATCGCAAATTATATGCACTGAAGGAGTCATTTAACACCAATGGAAAGATCTGCCAAGAGGCTTCTAAGCCACTCAACCTCAGAACATACTTTTTCTAAGGTGATCAACTCGGAGTCCATGCTAGACCAAGAAAAAAAGGTTTTCTTGGAAGATTTCCAAGACACCGCTTCTCCACTAAGGGTAAACACATAACCACTAGTGGCTTTAATCTTATATGAATCTGAGATCCAATTTGCATCACCATACTCATTAAGCATTGGTGGAGAGCTATTTAATCTAAGTTCATACTCAATAGTGCCTTTAAGTACTTGGTTGTTCTATCAAGTGCAGTCTAGTGTTTCTTGCTTTGACTTTGAGTATATCTACTATGTCTACCAACTATATAGGCAATGTCAAGTCTAGTACAATTCATCAAGTACATTAGGCTATTAATGATTTGGGCATATTTAGGTTATGAAACACTGTATATGTTCTTTATTCTTTTAAGTTGAGATTTTGCATCATAGGTCAGCAAAAGATTATTTCAGATGTTGAGGCGATGATAAGAAATTTTTTATAAACAAGCGACCCGAATAAAAAGAAGATGATAACTGTAGCTTGGGGCAAAGTTTGCTGCCCTATCATGGAAGGTGGTCTTGGTATCAAGATATTAGAGTGTATTAACAAAAGCTTGCTTGCAAGTTTACTCTGGAAGATCATTAACTCAAGATAACAATGGGCTCAATTTTATAAATCCAAATTTACATCACGGAGGGGTAATTGGATTGGTTACCATAAAAGATCTTCAACATGGCCTGGTACCAAAGGGGTTGTAGACTTAATTCAAAATAACTAGGTGGATTTTTGGTAAAGGTAATGGGATCTCTCTCTGGTTTGAGCCTTGGTGCTCTAACATCTCTATGGTTGATTATTTCGAAGTGGTTAACTCTAGATTGTCTCTCAAGTCCAAAGAAGCATGATGGTATTCAACATGATCGTTGGTGCCTTCCTGAGGATCTCCAGATCTTGTTGCATAAAATGGGAATCAACCTTCTCGACCCTCAAAAAGGTGAACAAGACTCATTCATCTGTACTGCTGACCCGAAAGGTAGATTTTCTGTTGCTAGTTGCTCCAATATCATTGGAAACAAATAACCCTTAACGCGATAGCCGACCTAGTTATAGGGAAGCTATATTCATCATAAAACCTCGACATAAGTTTGGATGATTGTGCCCACCTAGGATGTTTTCACTTTTATTTACCAAGAATCTATAGGTAGTGCTATTTTTAGCATAACCAATGAATATTCTGTCGGTTGTTCTAGGTCCTAACTTTCTCTTTTTGGCCTCTGACACAAGCACCTTGGCAAAGAGACCCCCACACTTTAAGGTATATATATGCAAGGTTAGGTAGATAGCCCTTCCACAATTCATAGGGCGTTTTACCCCCACAAGTTCAAGGGTGCTCCAAAACTAACCAATGTAGCATTCATCATTTTTTTTTTAAGGTTTTGTTATCATTTTAGCTATTATATTAGATTCAGGTGAATAAGGAGGGGTAGTTTTATGAATAATACCATGTTCTTCATAGTATGCATTAAAATAATTAGATTCATATTATCCTCCTCTATCTGATCTAAGTCTTTTTATTTTTTTCTCTAATTAAATATTTTATAAAAAGGTTAAATATTTTATGAAAAAGGTTAAATACAAGGCCCTATGAATTGTTTAACCTTTTTCATAAAAATATTTTTTTCTCCTCTATCCGTGTTTTTTTTATAAAATATTTAACAGTTTTTATCTTTATTTCTAAGTAAAAAAAACTTTGGTGTACCTAGAATAATCATCTTTGAACGTGACATAATAGGATTTACCTCCTCTAGATATGGTTTGTTTCAAATCACAGAGGTCACTATGAATCAAATTAAGTAGTTTAGTTCTCTTTCAACAACTGATTTACAAGTTTTCTTAATTAGTTTAGTTTCGACACAAGATCCACATTTATCAATGTTAGCAGTGCTAAAATTAGAAATCATACCTCATTTTCTTTATATAAGAAAAATAAATGTGTCCAGATATACCATGCCACATATCATTAGAATCAAGCAAGTTAGCAAGAAGACGCACTTTCCAAAAATCTTAAGAGTAGATTCGGCCCCTCACGGATCAAATCCAGGAGTAAGAAGGTCTCACTGACGAACACTCTCCAGAATATAACGATCTAGTTCAGTAAAGATGCACTCTAGTACAAAACTCTAGTATACAACTTCAGATATCCTCTGGTATTGGCAAAAATGAGAAGAAGAAGAAGAAGATAATAGAAAGTATGGGTTTGATTTTTTATCTTTCAAGGCGTAATATGATGTTTATATAGATGGTGGAAACAAAAGACCGTTTGGGATGTATTTAACGTTTCTGAGATCCATTGAAGGATCCGTCATACAAGATTCGTTGGAAACAAAATTAATAAAAGACAAAAGAAAGGGGACCAAGAAATAAGTAAAGCAAGAGACATTATAATTGGGGTTAGGTCCACAAATAATCATCATTTTGAAATAATAAAATATGCAAAACTTTAGTTCAAGGTGCCGAAAATTAGAATTCATGTATTTTCATGTCTTTAAAATGAAAATAAACAGTTTTAGTTAAAGTTTTTTACTCACTTTTCTCGCTTTGTCTTTCGGACTTGATGATGGGTCGGGTCATAGGTTCCCATAAAACAGGGTATGATAACATTTAAGTTCCTATTTTAGAAGTTCTAGGACACGTTGACCACCATATGTATCCATCCACCACGACAACTATTGTTGCCAAAACCAACACCACATACCACATGACTACAACCTTTGCCACCACCACTATGACTTGACAATTAGCAACAAGGCACCATTATCGCCACCATCATTGTTGCATCACCAATCTTCATGATCATCCCCAACAATAACAAGTCATAATCGCTATATGATGACCACCGGTACACCTCCACAATTGCATGAAAACCACTATTGCGTCGGTAATGCACTACTATACAATTGTTAATACCATCACCACACAACTATCAGTATAAAAATCATCATTATCACCACTGTCACCATTATCAACTCCACGTAATATATAGAAGGACTCAACTTTATACTCCGATCTATGGATTCAGATCTTTAAATCTCTCCTTCCTGCTTCCTTAAACTGAAACCCTAGGACTATAACTAAAATGGAGGCTATGTTTATATTTCTCCAAAAATACTTAACTAGAAGAAGGAACTGAAAAAGACAGGGGAGAAGTGGGCAGTTTTGGCATAGGTGGTTCTTCTACCAAAACCGTCCCCTCCCTATATATAATATAGGAAGCTCCCAACCCTACTCAGATTTCTACTCTAATTAGGTTTCTTGATCCCCACATCTTTTAGCTAATTTTATTTTGTGTTTAATTATAAATTAGTCCACCACACTTTGTAATTGAATAATCTAAATAATTACAATAATTAAAACTAGGCCCTTCGTCTGTTAATACTGTAATTAAATCCTTCATTATTTACAGATATTCATAATAACCCCTAGGTTAGAAATTAAAATTAGTCACAACCTTTAGGGATATTACAACTAGGTCTTTGTATCATCTCATGTGCTAAAATATTATTATTTTAATAATCTCAAGATAAATCACTGGCCAGTCTAGAATAATAATTTCTGCATTTTGAACCAAGAGAATATCAACTGATAGTGGATTTTATGTTGAACTAATATATTCTCACTATGCAATTATATCTCATTCATCTTATCCAGAATATTAGATCACGTTTTAGTTTCTGACCTCACTGTATGACAGAACAAAACAAATGTAATGTGCATGCAAGGTATATATTAATTCTCAAAATTTTGACTTTATTGCAATAACAATGTCCTAGGATTCTTTGTTATTCTGTGACTTGATGAAACATCACGATTCCTAGCTGACCAGTTCAATGTAATCTTGTTACACCAATATTATACCAGACTTAGGAGTCTATACTCCGATGATAGAGATCTATCACACAATTTAACAGATATATTATAGTTTATTAACAATGGACCATTACGTCCATATAAATTACGAACAAAAGTAATAATGAACCATATCTCCCATGCATGCAACTCTTGCATGTAAATAGTTCATTTACGTAAACTCGTAATTATCAATTTGCATAAACCATAATAAACATATTTATTAAATAAAGATGTCAATATAATTGTTTTAGGACATTATCCCAACTTAATTAAGGTGGTGCTATGATTTAATATTTTATAAAATAAAAAAAATGTGCATTTTTGATAGGTTGCATTAAACAACTAATTACACATGAATACTTGTACTTAATAATGAATCTTTGTTTGGTAATATTTCTCCATGAAATGATTCTAACAAAAAGGATTTGGGTCATAAGTACTTATGCACCTTGGAACAGTTCTTACAGAATGGTTCCCAAATACTCCCCAAGTACATAAAAAGAGGATACAACTGTAGCAGAGTCATTACATGAAAATTGAAGATAAGTACAACAAAGCAAGACAAATCAAAATGGAGTAGATGGTCACTGAGGTTGGCATTCGACCTTTATCCTTCCTCAAAAACATAGCCTTGTATATTGGGATGCTAATTATGCTTATATATCCAGAGATGATAATTTGTAGGACCAAGTGATCAAGGCTACTCAATCCTACATTGGCTATTGTTATGACTGTCTTGAAAAGGCAATATAAGTTGAGCAAAGAAAGAGTTGTAGGAGGAATGAACATAGGAGATGCAACTGCAAACTCCATCATTTCTTTCTTGTATCTTTTCAATGCTTCTTCATCAATGACTTTACTTGTAATCTCAAACCCTGATTCAGAAATACCTAATGCTTTCAAGATTGTGACCATGACTGAAAATAGGTAAGAAGAAGATCCTTTAAGCATCCACATTCTTGTTTCATTCCACCACATCTTAAAGGTCCCTCTAGCCCACATTAGCTCTCCCAAACTAAATATATGAGAAGCAATCCCTAAGAAGGTGAAAACTCTAAACCATGGATCAGATCCCTACAAAATCAACCACATGAAACACAATAATATATGAGCAAAATCAACTATTTGTTGATGAAAACTGTTATTGAAATTAAACTTTTCCTGTTGTACTGAATATTTAGAAAATGGTTATGTTAATAATTGTGATCAATATATATGAATAGAAGAGAAGAGAAAAGATTCAACAAACCTTTGGAAATAAGGAGATTCCATTCACCATAGCAAGTGGGGTTACGATTGCGTAAATCAGCATCGGTAAACACCAAAGAGCCCATAAAGTATAGAAACTGTAACACATAATTTGACCTAGCTTTAGTTTCCCCACTCCATTAGTCCAAGGACAATAATCTGAGAGGAAGATCTCAAGCAACCCAGTTGACCATCTCTTGTGTTGAATGAGTGTGTCATTGGTGTTAACTGGGGCTAAACCCAAAAAAGCCTTCCTTTCAGGACTACAAAATACAGATTGCCACCCTCTTGATTGCAACACAAGCCCTGTGAATACATCCTCAACTGCACTTCCATACATCAAACCCATCTGAAAAATTTAAAAAAAAAAAAAAAAAAATTCAAAGCTTAGAGATTACACAAAAGTTCATGAATTTTGACCAGCACTAAGGTTCATATAAACTAAAACTATAAAGAAGTATTTACACATAATAATTTAACTTGTGGTGATGCTACACCTACTGCCAACCTTACTGCCATTCATACTGCCAAGGTTATTTTAGAGGGTAATTGGGTCAATTTAGAAATGATGCAAATCACAAGGGGTAAGAGAGGCAGTATATATGTAGCAACCGTGGGATGACCTAGGCAGTAAGAAATGCAGTAAGGTTGGTAGTAGGTTAAGCATTTTCCTTTAACTTGCACTATATATAAAGCAATATATGATCGATAAATGCGTTAACCAATTAATAGAGAAAAGAAAAAAAAAAACGTCAACAAGTATGTTAGTATATATGATTATTCTCGTATTTATACCTCATCTCCCCATGGTTTGCCTTTTTCATATGTACAACTTGTTACAGTTTTCGCCTTTACTTCAAATTCAGCCCAATTCTTACTTCCTGGAACTGCTTTCATTTGACATGCACATTAAAAGAACAATAATTAATTTTCCTTTTTTTTTTTTTTCAATATCAACATTTGTAATCCTTTAAATTTAATTGAATTGATTTATTGCCGTTGAATACCTGATTTATCTTCTAGTTTTAATTGAACACGCGGATCATATTTTCTTCCGTTGAGAGACTCGCGGCGATGGACTGAGCCAGTTCCCGCATACATTGGTCCATTGTGTGCATTTGTGCCGAAAAATTCAATCTACATACAGAAGAACAAAAATGAACAAGACTTCTCCTGATTAAAAAAAAAGAAAGAAAGAAAGAATATGGTGAGGAGAATCAATTTGCATATAAATCATTTCGAAATATAACTACATATGATAGTATAAAAATTAATTTCACCTCATAGATCCTTTTTACACCATTTGCATATAAATCATTTTCAGTAACTCCACCAAAACTTTGAGGGAACTGAACATAGCCGATGCGGTGGCTTTCTTTGGGGTCCAAGAAATAGCAGACGGCATGACGAAGTGCTTGTGAATTATTCGAGTGCATGTCGCAATCAACATTGAGAACTAATGGAGCATTGCTTATCACTGCTGAAACTCGATTCTGCAAACGAATAAAAAATAAAATGCAAAAGAATTTATCAATTAAACGCTGGAAATAGAGGAAGAATGACTAATATTTGTATATATTTCTCATTTAAAAATGAACTTAATAAAATAATTATTCAATAACCACAAATATGAAAGAAACAAAAAAAGGTTATCTATTTATATCATTATGTCAAACTTTAAATTATGTAAGATTTTCACTACTTCTTTTGATGTTATCTAATTTTGAAGCATGCAAATTTAAATTTTGATGCAATCTAGATAAAAACATAGTTTTATATTTCGCAAAAATAAATTTACATAATTCTTTTTTTTTTAGAAAAAAAAAATATTTTTGCCTAGTCTCATTTTGAAGATTTCTACGGATGCTTTTCAAAAATATAAAATTTGTAAAAAATTGATGTATTTTTATAGATATGTCAATTTTATGTGAAAAATAAAATAAAAAAAAAAGTAGTTAATTGGTTCTAACATGCTCCTATAGTTAATGATAACTTCGAATTAGTTAAAGGGCAAAACTTTATTTTCGGACTAAATAGACTTATATATTTTTTGGTGGACTAAATAGAATGAAATAAACAGATACTGGATGTTTTGTACAATCTCCCGAAAAATAATTAAACGTATTGCTAAGGATGGAAAAATGAGAAATACCATGGCATTTAAGGCACCGGCCTTGAAGTGGTGGGGTTGACCAGGCCGTTTTTCTCTTGAGACGTATACAAGGGTTGGCATGGTGTTACCTTCTGAATCTTTGTCGACTCCATTCCCACGTAACAAAACCTAATCAAACATATCAGTCATTTATCAAGAAATAAAAAATAAAAAATGAAAGTGAGGGTAAGAAAGATCAATATAAAAATACATTTATTTTTCAATATAACAAGGCTGGTCTCTGCCTTGCTAGATTTGCTATCAATTGTAAGACATCAAATGATTATGATTGGATCTTATCCTCTCCTTGTTGTATTTCAGAAGTGTTGGCTTCTGACGATTTGAATTCTATTATATGAATTCAGTTTGCTTTCAAAAAAAAAAAAGGTAAGGATTTTATGGGAACTAGACATTTGGTGAAAAACTAGTTATAAATCATGTTATAAATCTAACTAATTTTCTACAAAATACAAGTTTTGAGTAAAAAATATTCAAAAACAGGTGTTTGGACTGGCAGGTCCAAATAAAAGTGTTGGGAGTGGTAGGCTTAATATGGCGGGGCATGTTAGAACTGGTAGGTCTAATCAACATGGTGGTGGGGCATGTCCTTTTACTTTCTTTTCTACATTGAGATGGGAGAGAAAGAGTTGAGAGTGAAAGGGATTTGAGTGGCGAAAATATAGATTTTAGTTAGGGAGAGCAAAAGGTAGATTTGAGAGAAAAGATGGAAAGTTTTGAAGGAGAGAAAGAGAGCAGATCCTCTATTTGCATGTGCCTTCTATGTGTCTACATTTATTCTGGCTTGTGGGGACCGCATGGAGGGGAAACAACGGCTATTTTTTTTGTAAGATTGTTTTCCTCGCTATATAGATCATTCTCACAAAAAATCAATCTATTCTAAGACATCTAATACTAGCAAAAGTTGATTGAAAAATAAACCGTTCATTATTATCATCTTTTTTTTTTCCTATCAACATCTGATGGGATTAAAATTTTAAGAAATGACCAATTTTTTGCGAGAGTGATCTATATAGCAAGAAGAATAATCTTACAAAATAATTAACCGTTGGTTCAAATTAAATTAATGTGGGTACATAGAGGGCACATGCAAATGGGAATTGAAGATCTGCTCTCAAAGAAAGAACCTTGAAGGGAAGGTGATATTTTAGGTAGAGAGAGATTTGAGGGGGGGGAGAAGAAGAGATTTGAAGAAGAGAAAGATCCGTGAGAAAGCAGACCCATATATAATGTGATAATGAGAAAAAAAATGGAAGAAATAAAAATTACATAAAAAGAAAAAATAAGTGGACATCAAAAAAGAAAAAAAAAGGTTACCCCTTGTTAAAAGAAATTGATCGGGGTATCGGTTGACTAGATCTTGTATCCCTATAATTAGTTTCAACACGTACTGACGAATTACATCGATTATATAAAGTCTACGTTTTACTGTGATGCAAAAATAATTTGTTAATAAAAAATAATAATAATAATTGAGGTATATGTCTACCAATGCTACTCATGTTGTCAAAAGCTGTCCTACAAGATTTTTCGCATGACGTGGCAGCATTCCATTGAAGGTATGATTCATCAAGATAAAGACTTAAATGTATAACTTCAAAATGCTGGGACGTTGTTTGTGAAAACAAGCTGGGCGACAGATTTGTATGAGATTAGATCAAGTTTTTTATAATAGAGAAGAAAAGTAAACCCACCTCAACTATGCTTTGATGGTTGCGAGGATCGACCTTGGAATCCCACTCTTTAAATCCCTTATGTTCTTTTCGTGTTTCATTTGTCACCTTTCGTAATCTTCCCGCCTTTTCAATTCGTTCTTGCATTTCTTCGAATTTCACCTGTATGGATTTTATGTAAAACATAAAACACAACATCTAAGTTTAGTTTTAACAGTTTCTTATCCATAAAAAAAAAAGCAAAAAAAGAAAAAAAACAATATCATTAAAAAAATCGCGGAATGGGACAAGAGACACAAAGCAGGCCATTAATTAGGACAATAGGTTTTAGCAAAAATCCTCACCCTTGATTTTAATCATCCGATGATTATGAATCCACTAACATAACCCGTTCATTTATGATTTTAGCAAATTTTATCAGTATGAGATGGTTGAAAACAAGGGAATGTTATAGGACCCATATAAAGTTAATCAAATAACTGAATTTTAGTAGAAATGACCTATTTACAATTTAGATCATCTTCACCTAAAATCACATCACATACTTTATAACTTTTAACCCATAAAATATTAGGTGAATAAATTATGATCACACCCTTGGATGGGTCCTACAATATTGTTGGTTATTAAGTTGATGGACATCCAACTCAAAACCAATTGGCAATGAGTGGAGTGGCCCAGAAACTTTATATCCAACTCAAAGCCCGTATATAAAGTTCCTGGGCCACTCCACTCATTGCCAATTGGTTTTGAGTTGTATACCCATAAACTTAATATGGTATCAGAGCGTAGGCTCACACGTGATAGGCCCAATGGCCACACATATTTCCCGTCACCCAAAAAGAGTTCCACGTGTTAGGCGCAAAGAACCCCACACGTAAGGGGGCGTGATGAGAATAGTCCCACATGGGATATGAGAGCCTAGCAAACCCAATATATAATGGTCTTAGGTGACATCACTCATTGTCAAGTATTATCAATTGGTTTTGAATTGGCTGTCCATATACTTAATATTGGTCACACATTGAATATTCAAATATAGGGTAGGGTATCCCTTTCTTCAATTTTTTTTTTTAATAATAACCAACCTTGGAAAACGTTTTAAGATCTGAATTTCAGATTCGAAGTTCAAAGTTGTTTTAGAATAAAATTTCATTATTAACTTTATATGCAATTGGGGAGGTCAAGGTTGGCTTTTGACCAATCTTTTATCTATGTCTTGACAGTCAGATTCATAAGTTGGCATGGCACTTGGGTTAGGATGACAAGAGCAAATTAAGCCCGACATAAGCTATATAGACGGTGCCCTAGGTCAGACCTTGTCATTTGTCCAAATAGAACAATTTAAAAACTCTACATAATTTTTTCATTTTTTATTGTTTTATAATAGAACAATTTAAAAACTCTTTTTTGAAAAAAAAAAAAAAAGGTAAACCACTTGCTTGGCCGGATCTCCCTGTCGTTGTATGAGAAAAGAAATGGAGGTGGTGGCTTTGGTGTGGTTGTAGTCATGATGTGGTGTGCTGGTACTTGATAGAGATGGTAATTAACAAATTGTTTTATGCTAATTTAAAACTAATAAATATTTTTTAATGCAAAATAAAAACAGTAATCTAAATAGTTGACTTTGTCTGTTTGTTAACAAATACATTTTTATATGCATATAAACAACCAATTAATACGAGCAGGGTATGACTTAAGTAATTGACTACTCTATTATCCACCAAACAAGGCCAAATTTTTACTTGACATCACAAATAAGAGTAAGATTCCAGCCTGGTTTTAAATAATAACGAAGGTTCCTGGGCGCGCGATGCGGGTGCGATAAAAAATCAAATGGTTAAAAAAATTAATTTATTTTGGTAACTACTTATATATGTTAAATACCACTAATAACATTATTTGTAAGTTTTTTTAATGTTGTTCTTTTTATTTATTAAAGGTATAAATAGAAAACAACAATTTCCAGCCTCATAATTAGGTCGCTTCCCTTTAAATAATAGAATAGACAATAATAATACTTAATTTTGGACACTATTGATCAACAAGTTAATTTCAGAGTTTAGAAAAATTCTATACTTACCCGTGATTTTAACCCATTGAACTTACCGGTTGACGTGTCTCCAATTAAATTTGACGAGAGAAAGCGAGTTGAAGAAAGCTGTTGTGTACTCTCTTTTAGTGTATACGTATATCACATTCTTCATCCAACCATTAAAAGTTGCACTAAGAGATTATGGGGTTAACTTTTTTACTTAGTGCAACTTTAAATGATTGGATGAGGAATATGATGTACACATACACCAAAAGAGTGTGTACAAAATAGCGGGACCCTTTACTTCTCATTTCTCTATAAATTTTATTGGTTCTACATCAACGGGTGATTATAGTGGGTGAGAATTTTGAGTGAGTGTAGAAGCTCTCTTAGAGTTATATCGACCCATTTTTATGCTAAGGGGACCCTTTGGGGACCCGAGGAACACAATCTTACCTGTGGGGCCTATATGGATATGATTAAAGGACTAATTTTTGTGAGACTATTCTCCTCATCATATAGATAATTTTCACCGAAAATTAGACCATTCCAAAACTTTTAACCATTACAAACTTTGGTTTGAAACAATGGTCAAATAAGTCACTTAGTCACCATTAAAATGGAATCAATCTTTTGATGAAGTTAAAAGCTATTTTTTGTGAGGAAGATCTACACAGTGAAGAGAAAATCCTCACAAAAAATTAGCCCTTGAATTATCTGCATATATGGCCCCCCAAGCCATATTGTATTCCTCGAAACCCCAAAACTTTTAGTGTTTAGTCCACAAATTAGTTTTTCACATGCGCACATTTAATTGGGAAAAAATGGACTTAAATAGACTAAACACTTGATAAAAGTAAAAAAGACTCAATGGATTAAACAAAAAACCACTTTATACCTAGATTATACGCAAAAGTTCTACAGCTAATGGGATTTTTATTTAATTCTATGTAAATAAACAGTTAATTAGCAGTGCACCAATTCAAAGATGACACATCACCAATTCCATAAAATTAACATAAAATTAGTTAAAAACCCCATAGAGAAAAAATAATTAGTGTTTAATATTTTATATTTTTAAAATACACAAAAGATCTCATGATCATTTTAAAAAATAGTTGTTAGTCTTTTAAAACTTTTTAAAATATTGATTTAGTCCACCGTGAACCATTTTCTATCAGTCAAATTTCCTTTATTACCCTTTTGTAACTGTCTCAACACATCTGAAACAGTTTAAAAAATCAATGTAATAACTATAAATTCCTTATTTTTAGAAATTCTAATCATCCTTATCTTCTTCATAATTGTGGACAAGTTATTACAAATTTTTATACTGATTTACACGCGTATGATTATTCCATGTGATATGAATCTCAGTCCCTAGTTTTAATATTTTTCGAATTTCGATGACATCCGAAGCGTCCATCTAGTTTTAATATATAATTTTACAAAATTAAGAAAATTTCAAAATTTTAGTAAAAGAATATTTTGTTCGGTTAAGAGAGTATAAGAGAAAAAATAGGAATTGTAGTGGAGAATATTTGGTTTGGCTACAAAAATAAGGGTATATATTATTGTCACTTACAATACAAATGTTTGACTAACTACCATTTAGGATGAAACACATATTTTAAAATTGTCAAATACTAAATACAAATTAATTACTATATAATGGTCTAAACCCCAATTTTCATCCACAGTTCAGGTAGGTCTAGCATTATTAAAAAGGGAATAAACTAATAAATTGATAAAAAAAAATGATCGAAGGAAAAAATAGAAATAAAGGGGAAAAAATGGGAAAAATGTGACGCTTCATTACAGTCCCTGCCACGTCCGCATGGAATGAAATTATTGCAGTTTTTGTGGTAGGTCTAGCATGGATAATACTAAATTTATAGTAAAATCCTACATAATTTTCTACCGAAATTAATTTGATGGTAAAACTATTTTTCACATACCTTCGTGATTTGTATCCATCCGAAAGTTAATCTAACGGTAAACCTAGAATCACTGGTCTAGAAATATCCAATAAAAAATTCGAGACAATTTTTGACTGAGACGTGCATGGTACAAATCCAAACAGTTGTCTAATTAAAAAAGAAAATAATTTTTGGACAGACCAAATGCCAGAAATAGTGCCAGAATTTGATGTGGCAGGTGGAACCCATCACCATTTCCTTTCTAAAAATAGTTTGGAATAATGCTAAACTTACAGCATTATCCTACAGAATTTTCTATCGAAGCTAATCCGACGGTAGTACTATTTTTCACATACCCTCGTAATTCGCATCCATCCCAAAGTGTTATGCATCCACCATAGATTCTGCCTTTCGGTTGAAAATTCCGCAGGATTTTCGATAAGTGTACTATCACTGAATAGTTTGAGGGGTTTTCCAAATGATGTAGTAGGTGGGACCGACCATGCAAGTTCACCGATATTTTCACAATTGGTCCGTCCAAATAGCATTACTCAATTAAAAATCGCACATTCCTCACTTGATGTACTCATGTGCACTCAACAATCGGGAGCATGTTTAGGTGTTAATTTAGGTGTGAGATTTTGCTCACCCATTTTATAAAGTGGGTGAACAAAACCACCCATCACCTAACCTAGGCTTAGGCGTAGAGTGGTCAAAGTATGACAAAATTGACCTATTAAATAGATAGGTGGTTTTGCTCACTCACGGTGAACAAAATGACACTCCTTATTTTTTTTTGAAGGGGAAGGTTAAAATCTTATTGATAAAAGAAGATACAAACAGAAAGAGATTACAAAGGAGGACTTATATTATTGACATTTGATGTTAAAATGACACTCCTTATTATCCCGCTAAATCTGTGAACAAAATCAGACTCATTAAATATAGAGATGATTGAAAAATTAATTTTTAGTAAAAATACAGTCTTAATCGTAAAAATATCCAAGAAAAATATTTAATCCCATCAAATTGAAAATGTGGGGTTGAAAAAAGGAACAGTTTGATTTCTTATTACAAAGATGGTCTACATTGTCAAGAGACCATCCACTTAAAAAAAAAAATAAGTTCTTAAATTATTTCTATGTGAGCTACGTGTGTTTCCAATTCCTTGTATTCGTAATATTATTTAATTATAATTAACTATAATGCTATTCTTACAATATTCTTAATTTTTTATCTATAAGCTTTTTTTTTTTTTTAAATTTTTTCTGTAAGTTTAAAATTGTTGTAAGATTAAATAACCAGGGGCAATTTAGGGTTACCCCCCAAATTGCTAATTGAAATTAGGGGAATCCCCCTATATTAATCATATTTAGGGATTTAACCCCAAATCTACTGTTTCCGTCATTTTAACGTTAACATACGTTACTGCTTGAAATGTTTACTGAATTGCCCTCATGTCTGCCAAGTGTTAAAGAGATGAGAAAGAAGAGCACAGAGGATACAGGAGAGAGAGAAGTGGGAAGAGAGATGGATCAAGGTGGGGAAAGAGAAAAAAAGAAAAAGAAAAAAGTCCTCTCTCTCTGTTTCCCTAATCTTTCTCTCTTTCCCCTTCCCCCTCCCTCTTCACACCCCTGTACACCGATGGCATGCCCTCTCTCTCCCATCTCTTTCCTTGATCTATCTCTCACTTTCCCCTCCCCCCTCTTCACATCTCCTACACCGATGGCATGCCCTCTATCTCTTTCCCCCTTTATCCAGACTCCATGATCTCAGATCTGTAAAAATCTCTCCCCCTTCCACTCCACCGCCACCGCCACCGCCACCAACACCATATCTCTACTTTATTTTAGGTTAAGAGAGAAATGAGGGAGAAAAGGGAAGCTGCAGAAGAAGTTTTGAAAAAAACAAATCAGTAAACCCTATTAATATTATGATCTTTGATTCTGTTCAGACTATTAATGAAAAATCTTAGTTTTTTTTTTTTTTTAAAAAGAATATAATAGATTACAAAAATTGGGAGCTTTGGATGATTTGATTGGGCTGTTGATCTTAAACTTCTGTTTTTTTTTTTTTTGCCTGTGTCGGGTGGGGGTATCTAGGTTGTTGGGAGTAATATGGGACGGTGGTGGTGGTGGTGGCGTGGCGGAGAATAGGGAGTGTAATTTGAACCCGACACAAATTTGGATCCCGTCCTCAAGGGTATGATGGTATTTTCTAAAAAAATTATTTCGGGTAACGTTAAAATGACGGAAACAGTAGATTTGGGGTTATATCGCTAAATATGATTAATATAGGGGGGTTTCCCTAATTTCGATTAGCAATTTGGGGGGTAACCCTAAATTGCCCAATAACCAGAGAAACCAATAATTAAAAATTAAAGTAAACTAATGCTGGTACCTTGACTGTGTCATACTCCTGCCTGAAACTCTGACCCACACCACCGGAAGCCGAGTTCTCCGATGAGAAGTAGACTTGTGGGGCCCTCGGCTCCACATTATATTTCTTACAAAACGGCAACCAAATCTTAGCAAAGATGGAGGCCTGATAAACGGCATGGAAAGTCAACTCTGACCCACCGTCATCCGAGAGATAATAAGCAAGCTTATTAGCGTCGTAATTATAAGCCATGAGTGACAATAGAGTATTAGCCACCAATGATGGTGGCTCTCTGTCAGGATCAGCCGTACAAACCAACACGTCCACCGCTGGAAGATCATCCTTGGGTAACCGTTCTGGGTACTCAACATGAAAAGTAGGGGCCCACCTAAACCCTTGTTGAAAGAGCCACGTGGCGGCGAACCAGAATTCTGCTAATGAAATGATTAACCATAGGAGAGGGTGATCAGAGTGGATGTGGGTCAAACGGTAGTAGAAGAGAGATGCTATTCCGGCGACAAATATTATAAAGTAGATCTTGTAGAGAAATCGACCACCTGCTTGACGGGTGATGAAGAGACGACGATGATCCGCAGTGGATGACGTCATCTTTTTCATGGAGGTGGACCAGCTATGAGAGAGTTGGTAAGTAAATATGTATAGCTTTTTTTGTGTGTGTTTGAGTGTCATTGATTTGTTATATATAGGAGGAGATAAGAAATGGGATTGTTTGTTTGTTTACACATAAATAAATTTGTTTTGGTGACTTGAAAAGTAAAAGCCCTAAATCCCTAACTCACGAACTCACGTCAACATGTGCTTCATTCACGTAGACATCCCACGGACTGCACGTGGTGACTAATGTCATTGTATTGCTGGTTTTTTTAGCTGGACTCATATTTAACGTGGGTCAAGAAGACCTACCATGTAATTGGTGGGTAGGCTGGTTAACCAATCAATATTATCAAACTCTAGTTTTAATTAGTTTATGAAACTAGTCATTTATTTAAAATTTTAATACTAATTTTGACATTTTTTGTATAAAATTAGGAAATGAGTCCGACTTGACCCTAATCTTAAAGAGGAGGGATATTGCAACATACCTTATTGTGACACTATTGCAACATAATTTTTATGGAGTCCACATAAAGATAGTTCGAGGGCTAATTTTTTTTATGGGGTTATTCTCCTCATCACCTAGATCATCATATTAAAAAATCAGCCCCTTCTAAAAGTTCTAACCCCATCAAAAGTTTATCGGAAATTAAAAGAAATTAACGGTCTAAAAAAATGTCTAAAATTTGCCAATATTTCATAGGCTAATTTGAGGGTGTTAGAACTTTTAGAATGGACTGATTTCTGAATATGATGATCTATATGATAAGAAGAACATCTCACAAAAAAATTAACCCTCGATCCATCTTCATGTGAGCCCTATAAAAAATATGTTGCAATAATGTCCTAATAAGGTATGTTACAATATCCCTCAATCTTAAAAAGGTTGACGAGTAATGGAATAAAAATAATTAATTCCTAACTCTGATTTGTTTAGGAAGCGAGTAAATTAAGGTAAAAGTTAACGGGTCGGGTCATACTTTGCAATCTTGTTTGGCTTTTCGATAACGACACGTCCATGGATTATTAAATTAAAAAAAATTGATAATTGATCAGGATTTGGAAACTAAACCCTGTTTGGGTTTTTGTTAACGACAAATATACCTACATAAACAAACAAGAGTAAAAAATTGGGTCCTCCGCAAGTAGGGTTATTTTAGACTGGACTCATAGGTCAAGAAGACCTACCATATAATTGGTGGATAGGCGGGTTAATTGGTCAATATTATTAAACTCTAGTTTTAATTAGTTCTTAATGCTAATTTTGATATTTTTTATATAAAATTAGGAAATGAGTCGGACTCAACCCTAATCTTAAAAAGGCTGACGAGAAATGGAATAGAAATTGTTTAATCCTAACTCTGATTTGTTTAGGAAGCGAGTAAATTAGGGTAAAATTTAACGGGTCGGGTCATACTTTGCAACCTCTAGTTTCACTGTTTAAGACCGTCAGTACCCACTAATAACTTGGTGGTTCTTCTAGGCTTACAACATTAAAACGACACGCCCAGGGATTATTAAATTAAAATCAAAATAAATTATTAATTGATTTAACTAAACCCTGTTTGGCTTTTTGATAACGACAAATATGGCTAAAAAAAAAAAAAGTCCTCCGCAAGTTGGGTTATATGTATTTGTATTGTATTGCGATGGCATCTAATTAATAAGTAGTTAAAGCTCTCGGTGCCATCATATATTGCTATCACTATTATCATGGTATGTGGGGTCCACATATAAATGAATTAAGAATTAATTTTTTTGTAAAGATGTTCTCTTCACTATGTCTATCATTTTTACAAAAAAATTAGCTAATTCTAAAATTTGTAACCCTATCATCAAGCGATGCAATTTAATGGTAAAAATGAATGATTCAATCACCGCTAGTTTTTAAAAAGTTGGATGACTGAATTGCAAGTTTCAGAATGAACAGATTTTTGTGAGGATGTTTTCTTCACCATGTAGATTATGCTCACAAAAAAAATCATCCTTTGGTTCATCTGTATGCTCCACAAGCCATACTAAACCAAAAATGTCACAGTGATGACAATATACATAGTGATGGCACTGGAATCATTCCCTAAGTTGCGGTCCCAATTCACATATATCACCGGGCAGTTTAATTTGTTTTTCTTTTCTCGTCTTTTTGGATGGAGATTTTAGGGAGGGATTTCCTGAGAAATAGAAGTTTATTGAAGAGAAAAACGATCAAATAGTCCTTTTCTTAAGTATTACTACAGTTTGATCCCAACAATCTTTTTTCTTGGAGGTTTTTATATGGATTAGATTGTGGAACTACTAATATATATTACAGGTTGGTTGTTAAAA
>MVGT01003215.1:174567-188140 GCA_002174775.1 Macleaya cordata
GAAAAGAGGAGGAGAGAGAGGGGGCAGAGAGACCGTGCAAAGACAGAGGGGAGAGAAAGAGGGATGAGAGAGAAAGAGGGGGGAGAGAGTGACCGTGCAGAGAGAGAAAGAGAGGGGAGTAGGACCGTGCAGAGAGAAAGAGAGAGAGGGGAGAGAGGAAAGAATAAGTGGTGGTGGCGGCCGTGGAGTGGTTGTGGCTGGATGGTGGGTGTATTTTTTGTTGGAGTATTTTTTGGAGTTGGGTAGAAAAATATCAACCCATTTCTAGATGACCATCACCTAAGTAAAATAAAATCCACTCCCCAAACCAACTTAAATAATCTAGTCCACCCCCTCATCTTGTCTATCCCCACAACATTTTGAGGAACTCATTTAACAACACCCTTTTTTAATAAATAACAACTTTTTAGTCTTTTGTTGAAACTCGTATGCGTGTTTTACTTGTATGTATTACCAATTTTACCCTTATTTCTTAATTTTTAAAGGTGGACAGCTGTAGAGAGAAAAAGTTTGTTATTTTTTTAAATTTTTAAAATGATATATCTTCAAAGCCATAAATCAGATTTTGATAAAATTTATATTTTTGGAAAGCTTTCGATGAGATATTTAAAACTAGACCGGACAATAATACCTTTTTTCAATTTTTTTTGAAAGACATACAAATTCGACTTTGCATACTTTAAAGTGTTTTCAGAGTTATTGCATATATACATGTAATTTTATGCAAATTGTATTTTGCATACATATAAATACATGCAAAACACAATTTGCATACATTTAAATGTCTTCATAGTGTGTCTGCAAATATATAAACGTTAATGCATGTAAAATAGTTTTTGCATGCATTTAAATGTCTTCATAGTGTGTTTGTAAGCATATAAATGTTTCTAAAAACTATTTTGTATGCATTTTAGTGGATGCAAATTTTGTTTTGCACCCATTTAAATGTCTTTATAGTGTGTTTGCAAGCATATAAACATTTGTAAAATTTAATTTGCATGCATTTTAGTAGATACAAATTATGTTTTGCATGCATATAAATGGATGCAGAAAAATACAGATCAAAGCTATAAATGTTGTTTTAAACCTAAATCTGTATAAAAATATTTAAAATTCTTCTATTCTTTTGTTTAAAGTCATGCAAAATATTTTTTAACAACATTTCGCATAATTTTTGTGCAAAAAATATTTTGCATACTTCGTAATATAATTTTTTTAAAGAAAAAAATATTGTTGACTTCTCATTTTAAAGATCTCAATGTAAGATTTCTAAAAATATAATTTTTATGAAAAAATAATTTGTATTTTAAAAGTTATGTCATTTTTTATTTTAAAAATAAAATAAAAAAGTTAGTTGGTGTTTACTGCTTGTGTATTTATTGCTGGGGTATTTTTGTCCACCAAAATACACATGTGTAATTTTTCACTTTTTTGGACTAAACTGTTATAATACTTTTAGCTTGGACTGAACCATTATATTACTCTTCAAATAGGACTAAACTGTTGTTCCAAAAACTAATTAGAAATAATGTTATAAATTAAGTAGTTTTCTCATAAATTTTTGGCCCCACAAAAATCGATCATTCCTTAAAATCCCCCATTCAAAACTATTAATTTACTGCCCTGTAGCTGCCTGAGTGCTTCTGATTAGAATTAGATGCAAGATACCATGTACTTCTTCTTCTGTTTATTTACCATGGAATAAGACATGAACATCCAAAGGTCAGTACTCACTGCACTAAAAACTATTGAGCTAGCCCCTACGCTCTATAATAAACGTCATATTTCGTTCGTTAATAATATATTATGTTTTCAACAGCCACACAGTTAACTAGGTTTAGTTTTGGTCCGCCCATTAGGTATCACATCTATTTGATCAGCTGCTGGTTATTTGCATAAGTTTGTGCAAAATTTCAGATTTGGAGAAATCTGAAATATAAAATAAATAAAATAAAGATGAAATGAGACAAGAAATTTAACGTGGTTCGGTCTGACTATCGACCTACATCCACGACACAAAAGCAACAAGGGGTGAATATTATTAATCACTAATAATTCTGAGATATTGGGATACATTGGTTTACATGAACACACTTATTTATAGTGTGAAATTACTTGCTTCCTAAGTATTCTAATCCTATTAAGAAACCTATAACTAATAGGAAACTTTAACAATAGGAAACAATAAAATTAGAAAACTAGATAAACAAAATATGCTTCCTAAATATACATAAGATCTTGTTGATCACAATCTTGAGAATCTTCTCTTGATCTTCAGAATCTTCCTTTGTGGTCTCCATCTCGATCCATTTAATTGATAGATCTCACTCTCGTCCATCTAACTGTAGGATCACGATCTTGTTCCTCTAACACCCCCCCTCAAGTTGGAACATGTAAAGGATTGGAGTGTCCAACTTGAAGTTATTTGCTGAAGAAGTTGACAATAACGATACTTGAATCGATCTGTTTGGTTGGATCATGATTGGGGTTGATTGAGGATCCCCTATACTAGCCTGATCAAAGTCTCTATTGATCATGGAATTGATTAGCTAGCCAAAAGGACTAAAACACCTCTTGAACTGCTGAAGAGAGAACTCCCCCTCAAATTGGTATTGGAGGGGTGAAATTAAACAATGAGTTTGACTGTTAGCTCGATGTAAAATCGATGTAAAAAGATAAAAGGAAGAAGTACCGTATGGGTGCTAGATAGATACCATGTACTGGTATAGAACATGGTACGAAATACGATGAGAACCACCGGAGCAGAAAGTGAAGCATCGAACCAATTTTTTTTTTTATATCAATCTTATATGATACCAAGAAAACCATTTCTTGTATCTTTCCACCATTTTCATAGTTAAAATAGAGATTTTTGTTTTTTTTTTTTCTAATATAGAAGGAACAAAAAAAGAGGAGAGGACATTGAACTGTTGACTCGTCCAGTAAAAAGTATAAGAGGAACAATGTAACACCCCAAATTTTGAATCATGGGTAAATCCCGAATTCAAGATTCAAAATTCGTGTGTTAACTCATCATAAAGAAAAACTAGTCTACATATATATATATATATATATATATATATCTTTATAAGTGTACGTAAATGTAGAACATATCATGATGAATTAAGTAAGACATGTACAAAAGTTTAACTTTAGTATGATGGTTAAAACGTTATGCATAAAAAAATAATTTACTTTATGGTTCAATACCAGATATTTAACCACAATATTCTAATTCACGTAAATATCCTTGAGATGCATCTTGTAATCTAATAATTATACATTTGTGGACTCCTACCTATTTTTCTTAATGCAATAGTGGATGGTACCTGTAAAATAAAAGAAAACACTCTGATACCCAAGTTAGTATTGTACCATTTATAGGAAAAATAAATAGTATACCTTTAACTCATGAATGGTCCAATATTTATAGTTTGAGAATATTTTATGCTGAACCGTCGTTACGGCTGCCTACGTACTCTTTAGGGATCAAGCATTACGTAGTTCATAACTTTAAACAAAATACTTTCAGCTAGGTCTCTATTACAGTTCAGCAACTTTGAATAAATTATAACTATAGTAAATAAATTTAAAAAATTATTAAATTTTAACATAAATAAGATATATTTGTCTAGTTTTCGACACATTAAGCGGATCCTTAATCAGATCTACGGTCAAAGAGAAGTAACCAGATTATCAAACATATACCATAAATTCTACTCATGTAAGGACTTGTCTAAACGAGATAGAATTTAACCAAAGCGAATCACAAATCTAAAAATAGTACTGGTAACCCTTTACCTTTTTCTATGATATATATATATGTATATATTAAGAAATAAATATATGAAATTATTACCAATCCAACAGTAGATCTTTGGTCCACACCCTTCAATTAACCAACTACTTACAATTTAGAGTAGCAACTCCAGCAGAGTTTTTATAATAGATCAAGGTCCTTCCTTCGTCCAATTGACCTGAAAAGTTTACAGTAGTATTTAATATATCCCATAACACTTGTGTAAAAATATTAGACAGATCCAACGGTAGATTTAAGAGTAATGAATTTCTCATTTCGAACTTGCTATTTTTATTCTTCTAACAAAAATAATGATTTTTATTGTGATTGGAGTACTTAAACTTCTTCAAATAAGCTGATATTTTAACCAAATATAATTTATTATCTCATCTACATCATACTCAATTTTTAGGACCATCCAACGGTCCAATCTTGAGCAATGGCTAATTTCTTCTTCTCTCTTTTCTTCCTCCTTTGAGTTATTCCAAGGAGAATTAGTAGCTCCTCCTTTGATTTGCTTCCAAATCTAGTATAAAAACTCTCTTTTTGAGGTTGAAAATACTTATTTCTAATTGAAAACCTCTTTTTCTATTTCTCTCTTCTTTCTTATCTCCCTCTCCCTCCCTTGTCTTCACAAACTACCTCTTTATATAGGTAAAAATGGAATCATAAGGTGGTGGATAAAAATATAATTAATGGTAGTGGATTAGCCACTACAATGGTGGACAAGTACCACTTAGTAGTGGTAGACTAACCATCATACTTAGTGGTGGTAGTGATTATTGTAAATCTACCACTATCTAGTGGTGACGGAGGTGGATGTTAGAAAAAATCTTTATTATTATTATTCTTAGTCAAATATTTAATAAAAATAGTAAATACTAGATAAACTTTTATGTACCAAAACTTTGATGTGACTTATGTCCCTAGTTTAATAATTTGAAGACATGTACCAATCAAAATGATCTTGTGGATTAAATCAAAAGTTTTGAGTGAATAAACATTATTCCTTAATAAATTATCCATATGTATATATTAACTATAATGACCATAACTCCTAGACCATAAGTCTGAATATCACCCACCATACCATTCTGAAAACTTGATTCAAAGAGCTACAACTTCATCAGACCAAGGCCAATTTGGAACATAAGATGTCTAAAAATAAGTTTAAAGTATATTGATGAACATATATATGAAAATATAAATAATAATCTATACAATGTTGAGTTGTCTTAACCCAAAATAAGTGTCCACCCCTTCTGCCCATAATTCTTTGAGCTCATCTATTAAATGTCTCATGTAAGCGTCAATGTCATTTCCAGGACTTTTAGGACCCGGTATAAGCAAAGACAAGATCATATGAGGTTGCTTCATGCACAACCACGGTGGCAAATTGTATGGGATAATTGCCACGGGCCACGTGCTGTGTTTAGAACTCATGGTTCCGAATGGGTTGAAGCCATCGCTTGCTAATTCCAGTCTTACATTTCTTTGATCTGCAACGAATCTTGGATACATCTCATCAAAGTGTTTCCAAGCCTCTGAATCTGCTAAATGCCTCATCACCCCATCTTTTGTGCGACCTTCTTCATGCCATCTCATGTCAGTTGCAACTTTAGATGACATGTACAAACGTTGCAGCCTCGGTTTCAATGGGAAGTGACGCAGAATCTTTGCCGGCGTTTTATTATTTGTAATACCACTCTCCTTAACATATCTTGAAGCCCCACATACAGTGCATTCTTTAAGCTTGGAGTTCTCCTTCCAAAACAACATACAATCATTCGGGCATGCATCGATCTTGTTGTAACCCAAACCCATGTCCAAAATAATCTTCTTGCTCTGCGTGAAGTTTTCTGGCAAAGTACACCCCTCAGGAAACGCCTTTCTTAATAAGTCCAATAATGAAGTAAATATCTTATTGCTAACACCACCGAGGCATTTGAGGTGCCATAGTCTAAAAAGAAATGACAACTTTGTGAAATTTTTACATCCAGGATACAAAGCCTCCTTCGATTCTTCTGCCAATTTGTAAAATTGGGCAGAAGCACCATTGCTGGGTACAATATTGGTTTCCTCCGCCACACCATCTATATCATTGTCTACGACCGGTCTTTCGTATATATCTCGAAACAAACCAATTATGTCGTCACCAGTGCCATCATCAACACCATTACGACCATCACCATCATTATTACCATCACTATCAATAGTATCTAATATTGGTTCTGGAGTAGGTGTTGTCTCGAATTTCTCTCCATGAAGATGCCACACCTTGTAATTCGTAATCATTGTCTTGCATATCAAATGTTCATAGAGTTCTTCTTTATTTACATCTTTCAAGTTTTTACAATCGGAGCAAGGACACTTCACTTTGCCACCACAAATGAACCCATGGACAAAGGCATGCTCTATGAATGCCTTCAACCCATCATCGTACTCTTTAGTACACTGATCCATGTGGACCCAACTTTTATCCATTGATGACTATTCCCTAAATTGCTAACTATAGCAAAAAAAATAAGTAAATAATGAATCAGTCTTTCATTGTTAATTTGTACAGCATAAAGTAGGCAATAGTATACAATAGAAATCTAATATAAAATAAACAATGACCAAAAAGAAAAAGAAAAAGACATGTACAGATAAGGCAAGAGCATACAGTAGAAACCTAATACAAAATAAATAATAAAATAAAAAATATAAGAAGAATAATCAGAAAAAGAGTTGCACAGATTAGGCAAGAGTATACAGTAGATCCAAATATAAAATAAACACTAAAACCAAAAAAAGAAGAAGAAAAAGAGATCATTATTATCTTTCTCTCTTACAAAAACAATTCCCATCATTCCAATAGCACTCCAACCATGCGAAAACTATACTCAAATCTATCTTGTAGAGGTTTCATTCTATTTTACATTCAATCTATGCTCTACTGCTCAACTCCTCTATCGAAAAACGTTATAATCTATATATTTCAGCAATCCATATAATGAAGCAATCTATATAATGAGTACAATAATGAAAAAATATCAACATAATGATAGAAAGAAAACATCAACAAACAATGATATTACACACAAAAACTAATGAGGGTGCCCACAAAGTTTAAAGCAGTTTCAAAAGAAATCCTAAAACAATGATAAAAAGTTCGAAACTAAATGGAAATCATATTAAGTTATTGATTGTTAATTAGCTTCAACAAAATATGATCTTTAACATAACGCATGGATGTCCTAAAAGGAAACATTATTTTGTATTCTATATTTGGTTTACTATCATCTAACTGCACATTTTGGAACTGTATAGCTAGTGAATGCTTGCTTGCTGATATGTCATAAGAAGAGAGTAAAACTGAACAATGCTTAGATATTGCACTATGCTTTTACATCAGAAGGTACAAAAGATATAAAGCTAGGATATTAAATCATTCAACTTATGTTTTTACAGCTGAAGTTAGTAAAAAGATAAATATATATAGTATTATCTTTCTCCCTTACAGAGAAAACACACCATCATTCCAATAGCCAATCATTATATAAACTTCCAAAAGATATCCAGGTTTATTTTCCTCATCTCAATGAGTATGACTATAATAAAAAAGAGAAGTGACGCTACTTATCCTTACTTAAGGCCCCCCACTTTAACTTAGTAATAGTACCCTGATTTTAAATGTGAAAGATGGAAGTACAGAAAAAGATATTGAGGGCATATAATTCCAACCAAAATAGTTATCCATACATTAGTAAATTCAATCTCCTAAAACGACAACTTTCCATAATGTGAAAGAAACAAATATAGAAGAAGATATTAATTAAGCTAACAAATCTCTCTTTATAATGTGACATAACCTTATTCAATTTCTAATAAAATATATAACAAGTCACATCTAATTATTTGAATAAGAAGTGAGAATTCATAATTATAGCCAAACTAAAATTCTAAATGTCTAATTCTCTTAATTGGGTGGTTAACAGCTACTATATTCTTCTTTATCTACACAAATCAAACTGAGGTATAGTCCCTTAATGTAGCTTAAAAAAATGGGGTACTAATTATGATTATGATTTATACAGGATACATCACACTACCCTATATATATAATCATTATCTTTCTCTCGTATAGAGAAAACACACCATCATTCCAATAGCCAACTATATGAAAATTATACTCCAGCTATCTCACCTATTAAAATATATAAAAAATAAATATAAAGTAAGAGGAGAGAAATAAAATAATGCTCCTTTGGATCTACAAAAGAAACAAAAGAAGTCTATACCAAAATATAAACAAAAGAATTCCCATAAAATTTATCCATTTTTTGTGACATATCTCATATACCTCAATCATAAAATAATATTGTTCATAAAACATTCAAGATATTGTAATCTAAACACAAAAAACAAGAGAAAAAACACATAATTATTGCCGTTTTTGGTAATAAACTAACCTGCACAGAAATCCCCAATTTCTTATATACCCACTGTATAGAAATTCCTCAATTTCACAACTCCAATGAAACCACTAATTTATGCTGCAAAAAACACAAAAGAAACAAAATAAGTCTATATTAAAACATAAACAAAAGAATTCACAACCCCAATGAAACCACTAATTTATGTTGTTCGAACAGAGGGTCGAGGGGGCAGAGCCGACCGTTGGTGATAACCATTGGCAACCTTGTAGAAGGTTTTGTAGTTTTGAATCAGTACAGATTTTGTTAGTGTTTGCATGTTGCTCTGTCTTCACTTGGCTTGCTTTTTAATTCTAATTTTTGGAATGTTTAAGTTTATATGAATATTTAAGTTTAATAGATGACCATTTGATTAAAATTGAACAATTGTTTATGATTTATCTTAATCTCCAATTTTTTACATGCCCATAGTCCACGATTATCTCGTCCCTATGATGAGAATTGGATTGAATACTTCCATTTATTTTCTGTTTTTCTGTTTGTCTTTTTCATGTTGTTGGGAACATTAGTTAGTGCAAAAGTTTCTATGTAGTTTGTCAGCTTGGAATATGTGGTTCTGAAGCTTTCAGCATGTTTAGAGAAACTACTGGTTGAAATGCTTGGCTACCTAAAACAAGTGACTTTAGGATTTAGTGAACTAAGATTGGATTTTACTAACCTGCACAAAAATCCCTAATTTCTTATATCCCCAAGAACAGAGAAAAAACACATATATTATTGTTGTTTTTGGTAATAATCTAACCTGCACAGAATCCCCAATTTCTTATATACCCACTGTACAAAAAATCCTCAATTTCACAAGCCCAATGAAACCACTAATTTGTGCTGCAAAAAAACACAAAAAAAACAATTATTTAGAGAGCAGAGAAGAAAATAGAAATTGATTACAGAGATACAATTTCTAGAGAGAAAGAGAGCAGAAAGATGAAAAAAAAATAGAGAGAGAGATTAAACTAGAGTTAATACACTATGCTTCAAGCCAAGGGTTGTCATTCTGCCAAACTGCTTAATCCGCCAATCATCCCATATATAATTAAATGACACTACTAAACATACTGCACCCCAACCATGAGTTCATGGACTAACCCAAGAAGAAAAAAAAGAATTCAACAAACTAATTCAAGGGAATTGTGTTTCCTCATCCTACTTTCTCCTATTCATTGCGAATAAAACTCTGTTATGAAAGTAAGTTTGTTATAAGAAGGCAGTGATATTCCTAGGGGACGGGTTAAATTGGACTCGAGAAGTCCTGGACTAGTTTGTGGTGGATTTCTCTTTCAACCAGATCCACCTGGAATAGGATGGCATACAGTTCCCTCACCAAAGCAGAGTTCTCGAAATAACATCTTGGCATTTCACCTTGTAGACCGATTAAGTTCTTCTTCCCTTAGCTGTGGGGTCTTGCTTCTTGTTCTTTTATGCATTATTGTATTTACTAGTCAAAAAAATAGAGAGATAGAGATCAAAAAGATAACAGAGAGAGAAAGCAGAGAAAGAAAACATAGAGAGGATCGGAGAACGATGGAGAGATTAGCAGAGAAGAGAGAGCGAAATGTATAGAGAGAGAGAGAGAGAGAGACTGAGCAGAAAATAGAAACAGAGAGAACAGGGAGAGTTACCTCGCCGGCGGTGAGCACGATAGTGGAAGAAAAATGGCGCTGGTAGGGAGCTAGGGCACCATTCATCTTCACGACTTGATCATCTGCTTGCCGAACTGATTTTTTCTTTTTTGTTAAGGGGTGGTTTTCAGAGAGAGAAGGTGTTTTAAGAAAAAAGGATTTTAACGATGGACAATTTCGTCCCTAATAGTTACTTTTTCCGCCCCAAATATTTTTCGCAAAAACTGAATGCAAGAAATGTTGGCCGCCAAATATTTTACACATTAGGGACTGAAAATATTTGGAAAATTCGTCCCTAATAGTTACATTTACGATGGATTTTGTAGCCGTCCCTATAAACCCATTTTCTAACTACGTAGATCGTGCTCCTCAAAGGTCATCTACGACGGACAAAACCGTCTCAAATTATACATTTTTAGGGACTGAATCTGAATAATCCGTCCCAAATAATTGCCCATTAGGGACGAACAGCTTTAACCGTCCCCAATAATCGATTATTTGGGAAACTCTAAAAAACCGTCCCTAAATAAGCGTCCCTAAAAGTCAATTTTTTTGTAGTGAATAGCCCAAGGCCAATTTGGAACATAAGATGTCCAAAAATGAATTTAAAGTATACTGATGAACATATATACGAAAATATAAATAATAACCTATAAAATATTGAGTTGTCTTAACCCAAAACAAGTAAAGATGGGCTTAGCCCATTCAACCCATAGTTTCATTACCAAGTCCATTACCTTAATTATTGGGTTAGCCCATCTAACCCATACATAAATATGTATATATAGATCTTATTACAAAAGACGACAAAAGATAATTCAATTTAAGATAAATTCATAATACTAGTTCTCGGTTTAGATCCAAGGCGAATTTGAACTCAAAAATTCAGAGTATTACATTCTACCTCCCTTAAAGGAATTTCGTCCTCGAAATTTATTTTAAGCAATACCTATAAATGACTGCTAGTAAACTGCCCACTCGTTAATTTCACATTGTTATGTCAAAATATGACAGTTACATATTTATTATTAATTTTTTTTATCTGTGATTAATTAACTATTCAATCACTGATAATAAGAAGTAATACGATATTTTTATATTACTTGGGTTATCTTTCTCTTCCTTTTTTTTATTATTATCATTAGTGAAAAAATTTATCATGTTACACTTCTTCAATATAACACGTCTGATTTTTTTTTCTTGGTTCGGTAACCACTTCCGATTTTGATCCTTGGTTTGGCAACCACTTTCGATTTTTGATCCTTGGTTTAGTAACCACTTCCGATTTTGATCCTTGATTCGGTAACCACTTCCGATTTTGATCTTTGGTTCGGTATCTACTTCTGATTTTGATCCTTGGTTCGGCAACCACAACTATCGATAGTGGGATATCAATCCCTCTGGGAAAATCACAGTCCCGATGAGTCCGATTTTGATCCTTAATTCGGCAACCACTTCCGATTTTGATCATTGGTTCGGTAACCACAACTATCGATAACGGGATATCAATCCCTCTGGGAAAATCACAGTCCCGATCAGTCCGATTTTGATCCTTGGTTCGGTAACCACTTCTTTATCATAAATAAACTCTGATACCAATGTTAATGCATCTGAGCAACAGACAAGGTATATGTAAGGCACACAAAAATTTTATCCAGCCATTAAGTAATTAGCAAAATTTACAAAACAAATTAGGCCAAAGTAGTACCCACACCCATGTAAGACCTAATCCCTAAGCTCTGATACCAATTTGTAACACCCCAAATTCTGAATCATGGATAAATTTCGAATTCAAGATTCAAGATTCAAAATTCGTGTGTTAACTCATCATAAAGGAAAACCAGTCTACATATATATATATTTCTTTATAAGTGTACGTAAATGTAGAACATATCATGATGAATTAAGTAAGACATGTACAAAAATTTAACTTTAGTATAATGGTTAAAACGTTATGCATAAGAAAAATAATTTACTTCATGGTTCAATACCAGATATTTAACCACAATATTCTAATTCACGTAAACATCCTTGAAATGCATCTTGTAATCTAATAATTATATATTTGTGGACTCCTACCCATTTTTCTTAAGGCAATAATGGATGGTACTTGTAAAACAAAAGAAAACACTCCGATACCCAAGTTAGTATTGTACCATTTATAGGAAAAATAAATAGTATACCTTTAGCTCATAAATGGTCCAATGTTTATAGTTTGAGAATAATTTATGCTGAACCGTCATTACGGCTGCCTACGTACCCTTTAGGGATCAAGCATTACGTAGTTCATAACTTGAAACAAAATACTTTCAGCTAGGTCTCTATTACAGTTCAGCAAATTTTAATAAATTAAAACTATAGTAAATAAACTTAAAAACTTATCAAATTTTAACATAAACAAGATATATTTGTCTAGTTTTCGATACATCAAGCGGATCCTTAATCAGATCTACGATCAAAGAGAAGTAACCAGATTATCAAACATATACCAGAAATTCTACTCATGTAAGGACTTGTATAAATGAGATATAATTTAATCAAAGCGAATCATAAATCTAAAAATAGTACTGGTAACCCTTTACCTTTTTCTATGATATATATGTATATATTAACAAATAAATATATGAAATATTTACCAATCCAACGGTAGATCTTTGGTTCATACCCTTCAATTAACCAACTACTTACAATTTAGAGTAGCAACTCCAGCAGGGTTTTCATGATGGATCAAGGTTTTTTCTTTATCCAATTGACCTAAAAATTTTACAGTAGTATTTCATATATGACATAACACTTGTGTAAAAATATTAGACAGATCCAACGGTAGATTTGAGAGTAATAAATTTCTAATTTTGAACTCGCTATTTTTGTTCTTCTAACAAAAATTACAATTTTTATTGTGATTGGAGTACTTAAACATCTCCAAATAAGTTGATATTTTAACCAAGTATAATATATTATCTCATCTACATCATAATCATTTTTTAGGACCATCCAACGGTCCAATCGTGAGCAATAGGTAATTTCTTCTTCTCTCTTTTCTTCCTCCTTAGAGTTATTCCAAGGAGAATTAGTTGCTCCTCATTTGATTTGCTTCCAAATGTAGTATAAAAACTCTCTTTTTGATGTTGAAAATACTTATTTCTAATTGAAAACCTCTCTTCCTATTTCTCTCTTCCTATTTCTCTCTTCTTTCTTATCTCCCTTCCCCTTCATTGTCTTTACAAACTACCTCTTTATATAGGTAAAAATAGAATCATAAGGTGGTGGATAAAAATAAAATTAATAGTGGTGGATTAGCCACTACAATGGTGGACTAGCCACCACTTAGTGGTGGTAGACTAACTATCATACTTAGTGGTGGTAGTGATTGTAGTATATCTACCACTATCTAGTGGTAATGGAGGTGGATATTAGAAAAAATCTTTATTATTATTTTTCTTAGTCAAATATTTAATAAAAATAATAAATACTAGATAAATTTTTGTGTACCAAAACTTTGATGTGACTTATGTCCCTAGTTTAATGATTTGAAGACATGTACTAATCAAAATGATCTTGTGGATTAAATCAAAAGTTTTGAGTGAATAAACATTATTCCTTAATAAATTATCCATATGTACATATTATACTATAATGACCATAACTCCTAGACCATAAGTCCGAATATCACCCAC
>MVGT01003215.1:190696-302906 GCA_002174775.1 Macleaya cordata
TAAACAAAATCTCTTGTGCATATCTTTATATTTATTAAGAGATTGAAATATTCGATTCTTGTTTCCGCATGTTAAAGAATCGAATAAGTCAATACTCTTGATTAGAGATTTTAGTTTCCATCTTTATCACCAATATTATTTTTATTTGGTGATTGTGTAATCCTTAACCTTAGTCGCATTGACATACGGTTATTCCAACTAATAACCGTAAGGGTTTTAGACTTTCATAATGAAAAACTCATCAAAGGTGTTAGATTTTTCTCTAAGAAAAGCAATCCAAGTATATCTAGAAAAATCATCTACCATGACAAGTATATATCGTTTTCCACCAATACTTTGAGTTCTCATAGGACCCATTAGATCTATGTGAATTAATTGTAGTGGTTTGGTGGTAGCAATGTCTTTTGATAATTTATGTAAACTTCTTGTTTGTTTGCCCTTTTGGCATGGTCCACAAATTCCATCAATNACACCCATGTAAGACCTAATCCCTAAGCTCTGATACCAATTTGTAACACCCCAAATTCTGAATCACGGGTAAATCCCAAATTCAAGATTCAAAATTCGTGTGTTAACTCATCATAAAGGAAAACCAGTCTACATATATATATATTTCTTTATAAGTGTACGTAAATGTAGAACATATCATGATGAATTAAGTAAGACATGTACAAAAATTTAACTTTAGTATAATGGTTAAAACGTTATGCATAAGAAAAATAATTTACTTCATGGTTCAATACCAGATATTTAACCACAATATTCTAATTCACGTAAACATCCTTGAAATGCATCTTGTAATCTAATAATTATATATTTGTGGACTCCTACCCATTTTTCTTAAGGCAATAATGGATGGTACTTGTAAAACAAAAGAAAACACTCCGATACCCAAGTTAGTATTGTACCATTTATAGGAAAAATAAATAGTATACCTTTAGCTCATAAATGGTCCAATGTTTATAGTTTGAGAATAATTTATGCTGAACCGTCATTACGGCTGCCTACGTACCCTTTAGGGATCAAGCATTACGTAGTTCATAACTTGAAACAAAATACTTTCAGCTAGGTCTCTATTACAGTTCAGCAAATTTTAATAAATTAAAACTATAGTAAATAAACTTAAAAACTTATCAAATTTTAACATAAACAAGATATATTTGTCTAGTTTTCGATACATCAAGCGGATCCTTAATCAGATCTACGATCAAAGAGAAGTAACCAGATTATCAAACATATACCAGAAATTCTACTCATGTAAGGACTTGTATAAATGAGATATAATTTAATCAAAGCGAATCATAAATCTAAAAATAGTACTGGTAACCCTTTACCTTTTTCTATGATATATATGTATATATTAACAAATAAATATATGAAATATTTACCAATCCAACGGTAGATCTTTGGTTCATACCCTTCAATTAACCAACTACTTACAATTTAGAGTAGCAACTCCAGCAGGGTTTTCATGATGGATCAAGGTTTTTTCTTTATCCAATTGACCTAAAAATTTTACAGTAGTATTTCATATATGACATAACACTTGTGTAAAAATATTAGACAGATCCAACGGTAGATTTGAGAGTAATAAATTTCTAATTTTGAACTCGCTATTTTTGTTCTTCTAACAAAAATTACAATTTTTATTGTGATTGGAGTACTTAAACATCTCCAAATAAGTTGATATTTTAACCAAGTATAATATATTATCTCATCTACATCATAATCATTTTTTAGGACCATCCAACGGTCCAATCGTGAGCAATAGGTAATTTCTTCTTCTCTCTTTTCTTCCTCCTTAGAGTTATTCCAAGGAGAATTAGTTGCTCCTCATTTGATTTGCTTCCAAATGTAGTATAAAAACTCTCTTTTTGATGTTGAAAATACTTATTTCTAATTGAAAACCTCTCTTCCTATTTCTCTCTTCCTATTTCTCTCTTCTTTCTTATCTCCCTTCCCCTTCATTGTCTTTACAAACTACCTCTTTATATAGGTAAAAATAGAATCATAAGGTGGTGGATAAAAATAAAATTAATAGTGGTGGATTAGCCACTACAATGGTGGACTAGCCACCACTTAGTGGTGGTAGACTAACTATCATACTTAGTGGTGGTAGTGATTGTAGTATATCTACCACTATCTAGTGGTAATGGAGGTGGATATTAGAAAAAATCTTTATTATTATTTTTCTTAGTCAAATATTTAATAAAAATAATAAATACTAGATAAATTTTTGTGTACCAAAACTTTGATGTGACTTATGTCCCTAGTTTAATGATTTGAAGACATGTACTAATCAAAATGATCTTGTGGATTAAATCAAAAGTTTTGAGTGAATAAACATTATTCCTTAATAAATTATCCATATGTACATATTATACTATAATGACCATAACTCCTAGACCATAAGTCCGAATATCACCCACCATACCATTCTGAAAACTAGATTCAAAGAGCTACAACTTCACCAGAAATAGCCGAAGGCCAATTTAGAACATAAGATATCTAAAAATGAGTGTAAATATACTGATGAACATATATATGAAAATATAAATAATAACTTATAAAATGTTGAGTTGTCTTAACCCAAAACAAGTAAAGATGGGCTTAGCCCATTTAACCCATAGTTTCATTGCCAAGTTCATTACCTTAATTATTGAGTTAGCCCATCTAATCAATACATAAATATGTATATATAGATCTTATTACAAAAGATGTCTACACAAAAGATAATTCAATTTAAGATAAATTTATAATACTAGTTCTCGGGTTAGATCCAAGGCAAATTTGAACTCAAAAATTCAGGGTATTACAAACAAGGTGGAAAAAAAACATGTAATCACCATCTGATTACCCTCATTACAGATTATATATGAAGTGTACTGAAACACAATTCGACAACGAAACACGATCAGATGAATTCGTAATCTCGAAACTGAGCCCAGTATCAGAGAAACCTTTTGGAATTGTAATCTCGCTGATAATAGTAAGATCGCATAGCCGATGATCACTAAAGAAATAAATATCAAGGAAAGAATATTAGATCTAATGGGAACAATTAATACCATAAGGTAGGATGAACTGATCAGTATGTCGAGATAGTAATCGACCTGAGATGTACCTAGTACAATGAACCAATATAAATCTTAGTTCGGAGAAGAGTAGAACTTGGATCTTTGAGATTGAGTTACAACAGAAAAAGAGTTGGAGATGTCATACGTAGCAGATATGAAAGGAACATGCCACAATAAAGCCTCTGCATCCAGTATAGATGGGACCCTAAAAAAAATACACTGTCCCTCCTTGATAAAAGAGGAAGATGATTACGACGAGATGCGTCAATAGTGACAAGGAACAATCTGCAGCAAACGAGAGAGAAACACGAAGCTATAACATAGCCATAGAGATTAACATGCGCCGAGACTGCACCGACCACGAGGATAAAACCAAAAACAGAATAGTAGTACTGAAACCTCATATCCTTTTTGTGAAAATTGAAACAAAATGGTACTAAATTAAACCCTCAATATCTCAACTATGGTTGATACGAGATCAAAGATCAATCAATAAAGATAAGATAAATGAGATACAAAAGCACTAGTATTGAATAGGAGGGAGAATCACCAAATGTAATTTATCAGTGAACAATAAGATATGTGATTAAGCATCCCCATTTAAACTCTGAACAGGATGTCTTTGATCATCTTTTCACGGCAATAATAAAGACCCTATTCTTGTTTGTAGAGTCAACGAACATGCCACAAAAATTAAATGGTGCATGGTCTGATAAAAATATTTATCGATCATCCAGACATAAAACATGACTTAGAGATAACAGTTACGAAGATGAGGATCACAATTAACTTTGGAGATCAGAGTTAACTTGCAGATCATAGATTAAGCAGTGGAAAGACGAAGGTAAGGTTGCATCGTCCAAAAATTTGATAACAAAAAAAAGCGGAAGTAGAGCAGAAGCGGATCACCCGCTCTGATACCATGTAAAATTTCAGACTGGGAGAAATCTGAAATATAAAAAAAATAAAATAAAGATGAAATGAGACAAAATATTTAACGTGGTTCGGTATAACTATCGACCTACATTCACGACACAAAAGCCACAAGGGCTGAATATTATTGATCACCAATAATTCTGAGATATTGGGATACATTAGTTTACTTGAACACACTTATTTATAGTGTGAAATTACTTGCTTCCTAAGTATTCTAATCCTATTAGGAAACCTATAACTAATAAGAAACTTTAACAATCAGAAACAATAAAATTAAGAAACTAGATAAACAAAATATGTTTCCTAAATATACACAAGATCTTGTTGATCACAATCTTGAGAATCTTCTCTTGATCTTCAGAATCTTCCTTTGTGGTCTCTATTTCGATCCATTTAACTATTGGATCTCGCTCTCGTCCATCTAACCTTAGGATCGCGATCTTATTCCTCTAACAGTTTGTGAGCAACAATTAGCAATAAAACTGGGTATAGGAGAATATGTCTGGTCTACTCTGATACTATATTAATTTTTTTAAATATTTTAAATCAAAGCTAATAAGCAATAAATAGAGCGATCCAAAATCTTATACAATCTTTTATCTTTTTAAGTAAGATTATTCTTGCACATAGGCCTTTGGCTCAATGGTTGTGCATCCTTCCCACGAATCTTTGGTAGTGGGAGGTCTTGGGATTAAAACTTCTCGGTCGTGGTATAGCCGTTAAGTTTATCCTATGTAATCTGATAATAAATATAGGTACGTTGTCATTAGCGGTTTCTCTGTGCCCGTTGATAGATGCCTTTCCTATGTTTGTTAGTGACGATGTGTCCACTGTGTGTATTAATGCCATAATGTAACCTGCGCAATAGTCCCGTTCAAAAAAGAAAAGAAAAGTGGATTATTCTCGATAGAAAGAAGAGTTACAATTATGACTTATGACCCACTAGCCCAAATGCTTGTTAGGGTAGTCCTCATTTTTTCATTGATACGCGTGTACTAAAAAGAATGGATGAATTAAGCTACATAAACACCAATGTGAAGGAATTAGGAGGACCAGCGGCAATTGTCTCTATTTTTTCCTTGAGAAACACCTCCGGTACACGTGGCACGCACTAAGGTGAGAGCAGATCTTCTATCTCTAGTTTTGCATGATCTCCCTGTTGCTACACTAATTTTAGCTTGTGGGGACCACATAGAGTTGAACCAATAATCAATTTTTGGTAAGAATGTTTTCCTCATCATACGGCTCATTCTCACTAAAAACTAATTTATTCTAAGACATCTAATTTCATCAAAACTTAATTGAAAAATCAACTGTTTATTATTATTTTATCACCGTTTATTTCCTATTAAATTATGATGGGGTTAAAAGTTTTAGAAATAACTGATTTTTTTGGTAAAAATGATCTATATGGCCTGGAAAATAATCTCACAAAAAATTTAACTATTAGTTCGACTCTATGTGGGTCCCATATGCCAAAATCAATATGGAGATAGGGAGGGGACATGCAAATGGGAATAAAAAATCTACTCTCATAGGACTGTACTAGCAAAAGTGTGTTAAGAGTAATGCTCGACCAATTACTTTTTTTGGATTATATATATCCCAACTACACGTCCCATGTGAACATAAAGATGATGCAAGGTTTGATGTTTGGTGAGCAATTTTCTTTATGCGATGGATAAATCTATACTATTTTTTACGAATTTATATGTCAGTTATGTGTTGCCGACAATACGAATTTTATAAAATAGATTGTCGATTTTATAAAATCGATAAACCACTTTGTAATTGTGTTGTTGGCTTTACATTACTAACATGCTATTTTGTATTGTTGGTTGTGTGGAACTGACAATACAAAATTTGAGTTGTATTGATTTAGTAAAAAGTTGTGCGAAAGTATGAGTGGCCTTCTCTTTATCCTTTGCCAAAATTCGATACCTTAAGTTTTTTTTTGAAAGCAAACTGAGCTCATATATTAGAATTCAAATTGTCAAAAGTCAACACTTCTGAAATACAACAAGGAGAGGATAAAATCCAATCATTGGATGTCTTACAATTGATAGCAAATCTAGCAAGGTAGTGAGCAGCCTTGTTTTTAATTCTAGGCACAAAGCTTACAGAGAAGAGAGGATTGGAACGGAGTAGTTGTTGAGAGTCCAAAATAATACTTCTAATGCGCCAAGGGAAAAGTAATCTATCATCAGTGATGTAGGTTACAATCATCTTAGAATCTCCTTCAATTATTGATGCATATAAGTTCAAAAGCTTTTAAGCCTTTCATATATACGAGACCGCTTGGCGCGTGTGAGTTGGCTGTCCATCTCCCTACACGTGGGTTAGATGTCCAAATGTGCTGTATGCTTTGCCCTACATGCACACTTCACGCGCTTGACAAACTCATTTTGCCACCCGTGACACTCATTTTGCTGCCCTGATAGACTCATTTTGTCTCCTCACACGCTCTACGCGTGTATGAGTTACCAAATTATGCGACGCGTTATTATTAAAAAAATAAGATTGCAGATGATTCCACTGGTACAATGTATAGTCTAATGCTATCTAGATGTTAAAGAGATCGTCTTCCAAAAAAATCAGCCCTTGGATCAACTCTATACGACCCCACTTGCAAGTGTAAACCAAGTGTAAATAATGGGACATAATGGTATTTGTATAAAAGCTGAAGTAAGAGGGCATTATTGTCCATTAAAAAATAATTGAAGTGTTTTTTAAAACAAAGGATACATTAGGTATTTAAAAAAAAAGAAAAGAAAGAGAGGGAGGACGGACGCCCTTCCTCTTTCTCTCTCATCTTTTCTCTTCTCCTTTTTTCTTTTTTTTTGTACCTTATGTCAGCCTACGTGGCAATTGTCTCTCTTTCTCCCTCTTCCTTTCTCTCTTTCCTCTTTATTACTTTTGCCCTCTGTTTTCTGTCCTCATTTTATCATTTTTTATGTCCTAAACATGCATGTATAAGTAGAAATGTTTAAGGAAATAGGGGTAATTATGTCCATCTATGTTAAAGATGGACGGATGGACGCATTGACAGCTTCAATGCTGTAGCCTCCCTCCCCCACAAAGCTAGTCAACCCCCCTCCCCCTTTAACCTAAATTTTAGGGTGATAAGAAATTTTTTAAATGAGCTATTTTTTGCAAAAATGATTCATGAGTTAAATGGTGAGGTCAAACCTAACTAAAATTCAACCTTCGATAATCTCTATGGGACCCCCACAAGCCACTTGGTTACCATATGGTCCCAATAAATGTGATCGTTGGGATAGTGGCTCTGAGCACAAGAAACTGACGATCATGATCAACAGATGATGAGTCGTTGGATCGACGAGTGAAAGCAATTAAAATGATCAGGAACCTCCAAGTGTTGTGGGGCCCAATTGTTGTTGGGGTCAGCTGTTGAAGATGAAGTGTCTGATCGACTATTAAAGGTGGTTAAAATGATTGGGAACCTCCGAATATCACATGGCTCATTTTGGTGTTGGAGGCCCATGTTGGACCATCAGAGGTCTACATATATATATCGAGGACCCACGTATGAGGCCCACATTGGACCCAATTGTGTGGGCCGTCGGGGACTCATTTCGGGCCCAACTGGTTGAGCCTTTAAGGGCAACTAGCCCCCCCACACGTGTTGCGCGCGTGTGTTGGCTTTCTCCTAACAATGAGTTTGCATTGTCACACGCGCGTAGTGAATTGACAAATTTTGCGTCGCGTTATTATTTAAAGAAATAAGATTGCAGTTGGGATGTCCAAACACATTACACACGTGACAAACTCATTTTTGTCCCTAGTGCGTTGGCAAATTATTCGGCGTATTATTTTGGGTATTAGATGGATCACTTGGGAACAATACGTGCACTAATGTTGATCTAGATGATGGATAGATCATCGTCACAAAAAATCAGAACTTGGATTATCTCTACATGAACGCCTAAACACGTGTAAGTGAAATGCAAGAATAAAATGGGTATTAGGAGGGTCCACTGGTGATTATATATAGAGTGCTGCTTTTTGGCCCGACCTTTTTACAAAACAAATGGCAGATGCTTATGTGGCATAGTGGGTCCCACTGCCACATAAGTTGGAAACCCCCTCATAACACTTTTGGGAGGAGAAAAGTGATGGGTCCCACTCCAGCCACATAAGCATCTGTCACCCATTTTGTATAATGGCCGGGCAAAAAGCTTTATTGTTATATATAGGCTGATGTGATCTACACGTTGAGGTGATCATCGTCAAAAAAACTCAGTCCCTGGATCCACTCCATGTGACTCCATTGGCAAGTGTAAATCAAGTGTATAAGGTATTTCTAAAAAAGAAAAAAAAAGTAACAAAAGTCACGCAACTTTATACGCGGCTCAAAATGAAGTCGTATAAGAACCTCATTATAATATTAAGATGTTGGATCCTCAAAGACTTTATTTTTTAGGCAGTTCCTGCATTATTTCCTGTGCAAGTTGGAGACTTTAGTTTCTTAGTCGGTTTGATATTGAATTTCTAAATTTGGGTTAGTTTTTTAATTTCATGGGTCTTTGCAGTCTATACCTACTGTGAGGTTAGTCCACTGTTTTTTATCAAAGCCAGAGAAAGTTGTGAGGTGTTGAATTCATGGGACTGAATTTTTGGATGTTTTAATTTTGCAGATGACAATAATGCCATGTTTGGATCTTGGGAATGGAATCACATTCCTAGAATGCTATTCTTGGGAATAACATTTCCTTGTTTCATATTTGGTTTAACTAGGAATAAGAATATGATTCCTACCATATTCCTATTCCAGTGTTCGGTTCATGCAAGAATAGGAATCTAATAAAAGGTTGAGTTTCGTTTTATACCTTCAATATGTATACAACTAAAAACAAGCATGAAAACAAAAAATGAAATCATATTTTTCATAACTCATACTTGTTGTTTATTTGCCTAAAAAAATCATAGAGTTAAATTAAAACTCATACTCTTCTTATACTCCTTTTTTTCTTTCTTAGCAAGTAATTGTTTTGGGTAAAAAAAGTCACAATTAAAAAAAATAAGAAAGAGAAAAAGAAAAAGGAAAAAAGGTTGAGGTTTGTAAAATTGAAAGTCTAAATGCCCTACGGTTGGAATAACCGTATGTTAATGTGACTATGGTTAAGGATTACACAATCACCAAATAAAAATTAAATTGGTGATAAAGAATAAAACTAAAATCTCTAATCTGAAGTATTGACTTATTTGATTCTTAACATGCGAAAACAAGAATTGAATATTTCAATCTCGTAACAAATATGAAAACATGCAGAAGAGATTTTGTTTACGAAGAAACCCAAACTAGGAAAAACACCAGGACCTAGTCCAGAAATGAATCTACTAAAAATAATGAAAACTTACAAACCATTTACCACTCGATGGACACGAATTACGACTCCCTCTACGCTCCAACAACCACGGTGTACAGTTTTTCCACAAATTCGAACTCCACGAATTTGCCTCTTAGTAGATGTTGATGCGTCTCCAACTTGACTTCCGCAAGTCCTGCACCTTGAACTAATACTTGACTCCCCAAGTATTTCACCACGAGCTTGTCACTTCCAAGCTCAACCACCGATACCACCGGCACACAAAAATATAGTTTTTGGTTTAAAATAGGAAGGATTTGAACCAAGTTCAACAAGCTTGAGAACTAAGGGTTTAGAGTTGAAGTCTCTCAAGTGCTTGTTGAGGTGAGGGGTGAATGGTCCAGAATATTGAAGTTTCAACCCCTATTTATAATGAAGTGTCCAACTTAAACCAAGATTAATTTATTAGTTCTAGGTCTAATGGTAGACACTATTATTGGAGAGGAGAGATTATTTTATTAAGCCTCTCATCCCACTTAGAAATGTTTCCCACACTCAAATATCTCCCTAAACCAAGGCTTAGAGGGAGATGAGCAATAATGTGTTAAGAGGTTACTTTACAGCTCGGAAAATCGTACAAATTTATTCGAATCTGGGCGATGGTTTTGAAACCAAGTAGGTTGGTTTCGAAACCAACAGGTGGTTTCGAATGGTTTCAAAACCAAAACGGATCTGTGATGGTTTTTGATTTTTAGTTTCAAAACCTACCTGTTGCTTTCGAAACCAAACTTCATCTGATGAAAGATGAGATTTTAGTTTCGAAACCAAACTGTTTAGTTTCGAAACCAAACTTCATCTGAAGACAGGTGAGATTTGGTTTCGAAACCAATAGTTTTGGTTTCGAAACCAAACTTCATCTGACATCAGATAAAGTTTGGTTTCGAAATCAGACTAAGGTTGATTTCGAAACTAGCTTTTCCTTGTTTAAATACAACCATCATCATAGTTGGTTTCGAAACCAAGCTTCTTGGTTTCGAAACCAAAACCGTCCAGATTCTGATTTTTCCTTTAAAAACATCTTTTAAGTAAAAAAGTGTGGGAAACACTCTTAATGATCTAACCACCTATGGTACTTAGATTTCTAAGTCTCTTACTATACTAGGATGTCTTCCGGTGGTGAGTCGAGTTCTTCGGAGCCTTTGTAGATTTCTTCTCTTTCAACTGATGTGAACCAAGACTCTCTAGATTCTAACATAGATTTACAAAAGACCATCTTGAGTTTACTTTTGACACGAAATTCGACAAACATAAAACATGGACTTTTCAATCTCCCCCTTTGTCGATTTCGTGACAAAAACAATTTATAAGAGAAACAAAAATAACCCTTCCCCATTACAGCATAATTCCCTCTTACAATGAACTCAAAACAAAGAAAGAAAAACTTCCCCATAGTTATGACATCTAAACTCTGGGAGTACTCTTTAATAATTTCCTGCAAAGAATTCAAACTCACGCCAAAACAAGATAGTACAGATAAGTAATGAAATATAGTATCCTGTAATGAAACACATAAAAGCATAGGGAAATTCAACCACTCCCCCTATGTGTATGAATTATCCCCCATATTTATACATACACCCTATTAGGTAATCATTCAGAATTATAATCACTTCTCTCCCTTTTTGTCAGAAAATAGACAAAGGTGGGAAAAACAAAACCCTGCAAGAAGATACATTGAGGCACATATATGGAGAAAAGAAACAACTTATGCTTTTACTAAATAAAGTTGAATCATCCATCATAAGTTCAACTATTTCAAAACCAGATAATAAAGTTTTAAGAAGTGAAAGATGAAGCCGCAAATGAAAAAAATGAAGTATCAATCACAACTAAATGAATAGAGAGAGAGAGAGAAGAATCTAGCTATCCATCTCAGCATCACTAGAGGACTCCTCAACAACATCAGCAGGGGCACTCTGAGGAACACTCTTATCTCCATCATCACTGGAGGACTCATCAGACGAATCGTCATCTTCTGCTTTATCTTCAGGCTCAACGGGGCGATCATGATTGGTTTTTGACCTCCCTTCTTCTGGCACAACAGGAATACCTTCAACTCCTACCTAGCAGCAATGACATTCACAACAGGGACCAACATCTTCATGTCTTCAAGGATGGTGTTGGTGGCCTGTGCTTGTGCTAAACGAGCTTGCTTTCTTAGTTCTCTCCTAGTGGGCTGTGAAGAGCCAGCCGATGTAGTACTAGGGGGAACATGCTCAGAGGGATTAGAACCTACTGCGGGAGTGGGTTCCTCTAACGTCTTCAACTGCCCTTTAATCCTCTTTACAGTTGAGGTAGAGATGGTGCTCATTCCTAAAAGGATGGTCTCTTGAGCCGGGATAATCACTCCCCAGTGATTAAAGATCCTCTCAATGAGTTTGGGAAATGGAAGCAAGTTAGAATATGAGGCATACTTGTTGATGGTGATCATTTGATGAACAATAAAGTTGGCCATCTTAAGTTTAGTCCCAGTTCCCAAGTGATACAAGAATTCAGCCATGTCATCACTGAGTTTACTACGATTCCCAGAGCACGGAAAAAGATTTGTTGCTGCAATGTTTCCTAAAACCTTATAAAATAGTGTGCATCTTGAGGCTGGGAAAGATCTCCTCCAACCGAATCGTTCCCCAGCCAACTCCTCAGCGATGGTTTGAGCACTTGGGAGGTATTCTTCTTCAGTGTCACGCACAAGAGGGAATTGAAGTGCCTCATCATCATCTTCAAAATCCAGTAGAGAGGCAATGAGAGCACTATCCACCACAAAGTGATTTCCACATACCATAGTTGAAAACTTGAAGCCCTCTTCATTAATGTGGTGAAAATTCGAGTAAAATACTCAAACGAGTCTTGGGTAGGCATTCCCTAAACCATTAAACATCCTATCCCAATTTCAAAAATTCAACCTTGAATGAATTTCCTATAGGGTTACATCGCTGTACCAATTTACTTCTCTTTCAACAACAAGAGAATGCTTTTGAAAGTGTTGAATATAAATATGGCAACAATCCGCCGAATAAAACTTCTCTTTTGTTCTAGGGCAAATGTAGGATTGGGACGAACCCGTAGAGGATTTTGGCCTCTTGGGGTTAGAGAAAGAGGTGGAGGGAAAGGTTTGGTCATTTGGAAGACATGATGCACAGATATCCAACCCACCACAACTACAAAAACTAGGGTTTAAAAACAATGAAGAAAGATGTAAGAAGATGGAGGCTTACCAGTTTGCAAAATGCACGAAGAAGACGATCTTCAAATCGTGAAAATCCTTAGCCAATCAACCCAAGATCCTTGAAAACCCTTGAAAAACCCTTACTCTTTGCTTTCAAAACCAACCTAGATGTTTAGAAATAAAACGATTTCAAACCCCTTTTAAAAGACCCTTTTTAAAAAGGTTGAAAATGCCCCTAAAATCGTGAGATCCAGGTGGCAGTTTCGAAACCAGCAGGTTTGGTTTCGAAATAGAGACAAATAATGTCTTCAGGTAAGTTTTGGTTTCGAAACCAACTTGTTTGGTTTCGAAACCGAAAACAAAAATTGTCTTCAGTTAACTTTTGGTTTCGAAACTAAACTTTTTGGTTCCGAAACTAAAACGAAGATAGTTTCTAAGTCCTTTTTGGTTTCGAAACCAGTCATTTTGGTTTTGAAAATGAAATACAAAATCTCCAAAAATTTAACATATCACCCATAAAACTCATTTTTAAAATTGTTTTTGATGAAATCAAGGTATGTCCAAGATAAGTGACCTGTTATACAAGGCTATGAAGAGTATAATGCAATTAACACATGATTTGTAAGCAAGAATTTGCTAAACCATATTCGAATAAAGCCTTGTTGATTCTCAAAAAAAGTAGCACCATAATATTCTTATAGATGATCAATGAATGTGTGTGTGTGTTGAGAGAACAATATCATTTATGTGAGATCATCCTAAAAGGAAGATAAGATAAGGATGTCCATATGACTGATTTCTTCAAATCTGACCTTACTTAGCATGAAAGTACCATCTCACTTTGCACCTTATAAAATGACCTTGATGTTTAAGCATAAGATAAAACTTTTGAGGTACTTAAGAGCATGAGACATGGATTATCAACAAGACCCCAGTATTTTCCTTGAACTTGTAAGCAACTCTTATCCGAGGAAATGCTTCCAAGAAAGTACCCATATTGGAATCAAATGAATCACCATAAGGTCAAGATGAAGAAAACAACATCGAGTTCCTAATCTTTTTGCGAGATCTCACTCTTTTTGATGTTCAAACACCGAGTTCCCAATCTTTTCACGGGATCTCACTCTTTTTGGTGTTTCACCAAGCTCAAAATCTTTTACGAGAGCTTACTGTTTTGGTGATGTTTCATTATATGATATGCCAATATTCTTCCAGCACTTCATCAAAACACAATATCCTAGTGAGAGATAGTCCAACCAGCTAGTTCAATCCATCAATTAATCATAAGCTATATTTTCAACCCATCCAATAATCTAACTAGGATAAAAACATACTCACTCAAGAGACTCCTTATGTATACAAGAACCAATAGATCACTCAAGAGAGTATGTGGATTATTTGTAGAGATTCACAGGCTATATCAAAATAAGGTAAATCAAATCAACTTTGTGAAATCTCTGATATATTCAAACATTCTACAAAATATAGCCATTTGAAACAGGAAGAACACTTGAAAATACACCTATTAGAATGTAGAATTTTTGAAAGCAAACTAATAAGCACAACTCACTCTTCAACCCAAAAAGATATGCAATGCAGAAACTGGGAAGGAGTGAGACGGAAATAATTAGTTTACAGCAACCACGCCAATAGATCTTCTAAGAAGTTCAAATCTAAGAGTATCTAGAGGTTTAGTAAGTAAATCAGCCAATTGTTTCTCAGTAGGAACAAACTCAAGACAAATCACCTTGCTTTNCCATGACATTTGAAGCATTGAACTTCTCCAGAGTTCTTCTTCTCAAACTTTTTATCAAAGTTCTTGACTTTGTCATTTGGCCTTATTTTGGAAGATGAACCAAATCTTGGTTTTTGAAACTTCTCCTTTTTGCTCTTCAAGAAACTCTTGAATTATCTTGTCAGAAGAGCCATTTCTTCATCACTTGAGAAGTCTTCTTCCTTAGAACTTCTTGAGGCTGTAAAAGCAATGTTCTTTGATTTCCTTGAAGATTTGAATCCAACCTCAAATGTCCTTAAATTCCCTACAAATTCTTCAGGGAGAATAGCATCAATATCTTTACTCTCCTCTCATTAGTCGTAACTTTGGCTTGAAATCTCTCGGGAAGAGATCTCAAAACCTTACGAACTATTTTAGAGTTAGAAATAACTTCACCCAAAGCGAAAGAGTTATTGACAATGTCATTTAACTTGGCATAAAATTCATCAAAGGATTCCTTGTCATCCATTCTACTGGTGTCAAATTGGGTAGTTAACATTTGAAGCTTTGCTATTCTAACAGTCCTAGTACCTTCATGGGTTACCATTAAGATGTCCCATGCCTCCTTTGCTACTTCACAATTAGATATGTGACGAAATTCGTCAGCTGTTACAGCAGCATAGATGGCATTGAGAGCTTTGCTATTTCTAGTAGCAGCATCAGTTTCATCGGTGGTCCATTGGTCTTCCGGTTTAGGAACTTCTCTAGAGTTATCTCCGGTACGAGTTATCATGGTAGGAGGAGACCAAACAATTTCTACAGTTCTCCAAACCCTTTGGTCTAGGGACTTGAGGAAAGCTCTCATTCTGGCTTTCCAATAAGGATAGTTGCTACCATTGAATAATGGTGGTTTGTTTACAGCACTACCTTCTCGTTGTGAATCCATTTAGTCACAAATAGGGATCACACTCAGGTTGTTAAACCCAACAAGTGAACCCGCTCTGATACCAATTGAAAGTCTAAATGCCCTACGGTTTAGTTGGAATAACCGTATGTCAATGTGACTATGGTTAAGGATTACACAATTACCAAATAAAAATTAAATTGGTGATAAAGAATAAAACAAAAATCTCTAATCAAGAGTATTGACTTATTCGATTCTTAACATACGGAAACAAGAATCGAATATTTCAATCTCGTAACAAATATGAAAACATGCACAAGAAATTTTATTTACTAGGAAACCCAAACTGGGAAAAACCCCGGGACCTAGTCCAAAAATGAATCCACTAAAAATAATGAAAACTTACAAACCGATTTACCACTCGATGGACACGAATTACGACTCCCTCTATGCTCCAACAACCATGATGTACAGTTTTTCTACAAATTCGAACTCCATGAATTTGCCTCTTAGTAGATGTTGATGCGTCTCCAACTTGACTTCCGCAAGTCCCGCACCTTGAACCAATACTTGACTCCTCAAGTATTTCACCACGAGCTTGTCACTTCCAAGCTCAACCACCGGAATACCACCGGCACACAAAAACAGAGTTTTTGGTTTAAAATGGGAAGGATTTGAACCAAGTTCAACAAGCTTGAGAACTAAGGGTTTAGAGTTTCTCAAGTGCTTGTTGAGGTGAGGGGTGAATGGTTCCAGAATATTGAAGTTTCAACCCCTATTTATAATGAAGTGTCCAGCCTAAACCTAAATTAATTTATTAGTTCTAGGTCTAATGGTAGACACTATTATTGGAGAGGAGAGATTATTTTATTAAGCCTCTCATCCTACTTAGAAATGTTTCCCACACTCAAATATCTTCCTAAAACAAGGCTTAGAGGGAGATGAGCAATAATGTGTTAAAAGGTAACTTTACAGCTCAGAAAATCGTACAAATTTATTCGAATCTGGGCGATGGTTTCGAAGCTAAGTAGGTTGGTTTCAAAACCAACAGGTGGTTTCGATACTAACCTCTTTGGTTTCGAAACCAAAACGGATCTGTGATGGTTTTTGATTTTTAGTTTCAAAACCTACCTGTTGGTTTCGAAATCAAACTTCATCTGATGAAAGATGAGATTTTGGTTTCGAAACCAAACTTCATCTGAAGACAGGTGAGATTTGGTTTTGAAACCAACCGTTTTAGTTTCGAAACCAAACTTCATCTGACATCAGATAAAGTTTGGTTTCGAAATCAGACTAAGGTTGATTTCGAAACTAGCTTTTCCCTGTTTAAATACAACCATCATCATAGTTGGTTTCAAAACCAAGCAATACTGTCCAGATTCTGATTTTTCCTTTTAAAACATCTTTTAAGTAAAAAAGTGTGGGAAACACTCTTAATGATCTAACCACCTATGGTACTTAGTTTTTCTAAGTCTCTTACCATACTAGGATATCTTCCGGTGGTGAGTCGAGTTCTTCGGAGCCTTTGTAGATTTCTTCTCTTTCAACCGATGTGAACCAAGACTCTCTAAGCTCTAACTCAGATTTACAAAAGACCATCTTGAGTTTACTTTTGACACGAAATTTGAAGTACAAAACACAGGGAACAGATTTACTAGGGAAGACTATAGAGGAGAGGGGTGTTGTAGAACAATGGCTAGAGGTTGAAGGGCAGAACTATCAGCCATCTATATACAATTTGGTACTACACCTCCTGTTTTACCCTAAAATGGGTTTGCCAACTGATGAGAAGGTGGTGGAGGAGAGTGAAGAGAAGCTTGGGAAGGTATTGGATATATATGAGGAGAGGCTGTCAAAGAGCAAGTACTTGGCTGGAGATTTCATCAGTCTTGCTGATCTTGCTCACCTTCCTTTCACACACTACTTGGTGACTGATATTGGGAAGGAGTACATGGTAAGGAGCAGGAAGCATGTAAGTGCTTGGTGGGATGATATCACTAGTAGGCCATCCTGGAAACAGGTCCTCCAGCTCTAGATTTGGGGAATTGATAAAAAATCTGTTTTGGTTGTTTTGTTTTGTTGATTTCTATAGTGTTGTGAAGTGGTGGGGGACTACAGACATGTAAGAGTCTATGTAATTGCTAATGAGTTGAAGGTTGTGTTATATTTGAATAAGGGTCTTGTGCAGGTCATCTTCCCCCAGTAATCTAGACCGTTAGATGGTCTTCAAGGTTTGGCGTGTAGACCCTGAGGTCATATAATAACGTATTCGATCCTAAGGATGACATCCTCCTAACGATGACACGGTCATCTGTTTTTCATTTCTTCTTTTTGCGAAAATGATGACAATAAAAAGCAGAATCATATTGAGTACGGGTACAACGTTAAGACCTCTGACCACGTGGCAGTTGATGTGGCATTGATGCAGGACAGATTTCGTGAGTCTGTCTTAAATTTTAGCTTTAATTAGGAATTTTGTAGTTTTTAAATTTTAGCTAGTAATTTTTATTATTTTGGTATTTTTATTTTATTATTAAACAGTTTCCTTGTTAGATTAGAAGTTTCTTTTCAATTACAATTCTAATAAGTTTAAGGAACCTTTATTATTATATAAGGAGATGTAGTAGACAATTTAACAATAGAATTCAATCCAGTTTTTAATTAATAATATTTGAGTTTTCTCATTAGTTGAGAGTTATTTTGGTGTTCTTCAATTCTAGGCGATGAACTAGAATTTTATCGTTTTTTCCGCTGCATCAATTGGTATCAGAGCCAGGTTTCACCTAGCTTGATAGTGATTACAAAGCAAAAAAACAAAACCCAAATTGTAGGGAAGATTAACCTTAGCATTCATTAGTGGATTTGCCAAAGATGAACTAAAGAAGATCTAATCCATCAAAAAAAACTAATTGTTGTTGATTTCACTCAACAACATAAAAAAAAATAAAGAAGTAAAGATCTTGGGGTTGTTGCAGATTGATTGTGCAGTTCAACAAATTATGATTCTTATGTACGGAAAAGATTGCTGATTTGGATTTCAGAATTAGAAGGGGTTGAATAGGAGAGGAAGAAAGGAGAAAGGAATCCGTCGCCAGACACCACCGACTCCATCTCCTTGTTTTCCTTACTGCTACTCACGGACTTCACGGTAAGGGTTTAACACAAATCCTATGGTACGTACTTAATTGAAGAAGAAAACCCATTAGTGGGCATGTTTTTGTTTGCTGGGTTATATACATAACTAAAACCCAAGTGCATATAACCAGCCCACTATTATAATCCCACTACATTCCCAATCTCATTCACTTAAGCCCACTTATATCCTTAAACCCAACAGCATATAACCCATCGAACCATTTTATTAAAACCAACACCTTAAGCCCGTTACGATATTTGAGTTCCGTTACTTAAACCCACAACCTGGAGGCAATTCAATTTGATTAACCCAACTAAACCACATGACCCAGCCTTCTTAACCCTACCAAATAGGATCCAGTTCAACCTAAACCAGTTCCGTCCAGTACAGGTTCAAATTTGGCACAATACGACACCTAATTCCACGCCAAATTAGTACAATGATTATTAAAATTGAAGATTTTGATAATTGTCCCAAAGCATATGATGATGTAGATGATGAAGATGTGCAAGTGTTTTCTCAATTCATCTCCAAGCTACGACCACATTAGGATGAGCAACGTGATAGGCGACTATATATTAGAGAACGACGTCAAGGAGTACAAGTTCACGAGCAATCCAAAGTTCCACCCTTTGATTGCCAATTTCATATTGATTTTTGGCTTGAAAAGATTGAAAATCTTTTATGTAAGAACAGGATTTGTGATGAAGATAAGGTGTTTGTAGTTGAACAACATCTTTCGAAGGCAACTTATGAAGGACTTAATGTTATGCAATGGAATCAACTTAACAGAGGAGATGCAATAATTAGTGATTGGCCTACATTTAAGAAGATACTGAGGATCGTATTCCTTCCATCTTGGGAGCTAGATGACTTGAAACAGATGGTTCAAGAACTCATCTTGGGAGTGAACGTAAACACTAATCTGAAGCAGGTTTCAAACGACGATCACAAACAAGGTAAACTCTAATCCTGTAGATTTACCCATCATTGATGATGTGGCAACTGAAATAGAGATCTTCGTAGAATGAGTTGAAGAGAAAAACATAGTTGATGATTCAAAAGATTCTGAGGTAATATCTAGTTATGTTTCTTCTATTGCTTTGCCTGCATGTGATGAAATTATTTTCGAAGCCAAAATTCCTATTAACCACGTTGAAGAGCCAATCAATTTCAAAGAGGAGGGCACATATGTTACGATTGATCCACCCACAATTGAAGCCATTGTTGATAATGATTTTCAAGAGGTGAATCATGTCAAATCTAAGGAGGAGACATATGAGTTACAACAAATGGGTGTCACACCACTTGAACTCCATCCTTATGAAGATCCTTTTGATAGGTTTTGCACACCCACTATGGTTTCATCTGGTTATCTACGAGATTTAATTGGACAATCTATATTAGTGTTCATAGTAAAGGATGACTTTACTGCAGATATCTTCAAATATTTCAGAAGGTTTCAAGAGAGTTTCAGGCCGTGGAATTACAAGTTCAGATGGAAAATTTTCAGTACCATCATTCATATTTTCTTGGGGTCTGAATTCCTAGTTATACCGATGCACAACTCAAGAGAGAGTCATCTCAAAGAAGCATTAGGGAGAGAACATCAAATTCTACATGATGATTCGAGACGAGTCTTTTCTAAAGCGGGGGAGACTGATGCAGGACAGATTTCATGGGTTCATCTTAAATTTTAGCTTTAATTAGGAATTTAGTAGTTTTTAAATTTTAGCTAGTAATTTTTATTATTTTGGTATCTTTATTTTATTATTAAGCAGTTTCCTTGTTAGATTAGAAGTTTCTTTTCAATTATAATTCTAATAAGTTTATTAGGGAACCTTTATTATTATATAAGAAGATGTAGTAGACAATTTTTTATTAATAATATTTGAGTTTTCTCATTAGTTGAGAGTTATTTTGGTGTTCTTCAATTCTAGGCGATGAACTAGAATTTTATCGTTTTTTCCGCAGCGTCAGGCATGTACAAGTCAATTGCCATATCGTACCGAAGCCTAGAACTTATTTTCTCTGTTCTTTTCTTCTCTTTTTTTTTTTGTTTTTTTTTCAATGATAGATTACCTATTGTTTTCATTTTATTACTCAATAAACATTTTGAATCTCCACTATCATTCACAGATATACAAATGGAAGCCCTACGTCTAAAATTGTAAGTCTAGAAATATGCAACAGTAGTAATCAGCATTATAGAGAAATTGATTACAAAATGACATACCTTCTTGGAAGAATGGAAAAATTTGACTGCGAGTCTTCAATGGATTGACTCCTATGTTCAGAAAATCAATCAATCAATCATGGGGTACCAGACAAATTAAATTTGGTAGTGTAGTAATTTGCAGTACATGATCTAAATAAAATTGGAGAGAAAAAAGTATTTGCTACGATCTAAACAAATAATAACAATAACAGTAAAACATTGGTTATCGTTAAAAAGAAAACAGTAAAAAACAAGTTACCTACGCCGCATTCTTTGTAATTCAAACCCCTCTTTCTCGCATACTCACTTCGTTTTACTCAGAAACCTCTTACATCTCTAGGCATCTAGTGATGGAAAGTAATGTCTGCATCGTTAATTTTATCCCTTCCCGTTTCATTGTCTGTAAACCAAGAGAAACAAAATCAGTGGAGATGAGAAACCCTAGAATAAATAAAAACTATTACAACAAATCCTAGAGATATTTTGTGTAAAAAGTCATAAGAAGATGGCTTTGTTTAAGTACTAATATATAGATATAGATTCATTACACGTTTACCGTGATAAGGCATAACTTACAAGTCCATATTCACACAACATGAAATAAGCAAAAGTACAAAATGTAAAACACATATATACAAGAGTTCAATAATAACTTGGACACTCATCAAGCTCATACCATTGGAATCTGGGGTCTCACCATCTCACAGCAACCGAGTAGCGTCTTTACATGTGAATACAAATGCATATCAGTCGAGAACTAAAACTTTAGCTCATCGTTGATGAAAAATTGTGAGACTGAGACATCACAAATTATAGATGATGTCAGCTGAAATTTTCTGTTTAAGCATAGTGTTCTAAGGTTCCTTATAGAGATGTAAGAAACAATCAAACTGTTACTCCTTCAGGTGACCTATGCACCATGGACCCATCATATAGCTCAATCTGCTTCTGCTCTAACTGCCAGAATTTATTCCTTGTGCAAGCATATACAAAAACATTAGCGGAGAGATGCCAGGATCTCTCTGTGATGAACATAACCATTCTTGATTCTATCGGAGCATTTAGAGATCCTAGGAGTATTGATAGATTTTTTTTTTCCTGAAGGCTTTGAATCATGTGAACTTTCATGTGTAAACTCTGAAGAAGGGCAAGATCATGGTCCTAGANTTTTGCAGATTCCATGCCAAATTTTTTGACAAGATCCATGGTATATTTAGATTGAGATATAAATATCCCATCCTTTTGTTGCTTAACCTGCAATCCAAGAAAGAAGGTTAGTTATCAAACCATACTCATTTCAAACTCCTTACTCATAAGCTTTGAGAAGGTTTCAACTTGTTTGGTTGATGTAGAACCAAATACTATGTCATCTACATAAATTTGAGCTACAAGCACATCACTTCCAGCCCAATTGATAAACATGATTTTATCAACTCCCCTTCTTGAGAATCCTTTTCTAAGAAGAAAAGTAGTTAATCTATCATACCAGGCTCTTAGGGCTTATTTCAAACCATAAAGGGCTTTCTTCAAGCAGTAGACATAATTAGGATTGATGGGATCTTCAAATCCTTTAGGTTGCTCCACATAAACTTCTTCTTGAAGGATGCCATTTAGAAAGGCTGTTTTGACATCCATTTGAAAAAGTTTGAACTTTAGGTGGCATGCAACTGCCAATAGTAACCTTATAGACTTTAGTCTTGCAACTGGAGCAAAGGTATCATCAAAGTCCACACCTTCAATTTGAGAATACCCTTGTGCCACAAGTTTAGCCTTGTTTCTCACAATAGTACCAAATTCATCAGATTTGTTCTTGAAGATCCATTTGGTACCAATGACATTAGTATTCTTGGGACGAGGTACAAGAGTCCACACTTCTTGTCTCGTGAATTGGTCAAGCTCTTCTTGCATTGCTTGTATCCAATTTTCATCCTGCAAAGCATCAACCACATTAGTAGGTACATACATGGAAACATAACACACATAATTTACAATATTTTAAACTTGTCTTCTTGTTTGAACACTGGTTTCAATCCTTCTAATGATTTCATCGGGATTGTGCAATCTTTGAGCCCAAGTGGTTGGATGTTCTTGAGATGAACTTCTAGGTTGAACATCTTGATTGTTGACGATCATGGTTTGTGGAGAAGCTTATTCAACCTTTGGGTCTTGTGAAGTAGATGCTTCATCATCATTGATAGATCTATGTTCAGTTTTTGCTATCGTATCTTCAACAAGATTATCAACTTCTACTGCATCAATAGATGAAGAGGTCTTAGAATCATCAATAACAACATTAATAGATTCCATGATAGTTTCGGTCCTTTTGTTGTAGGGACAAAAGGCCCGACTATCCAAAGCATACCCAATGAAGATTCCTTCATCACTTTTGGAGTCAAATTTTCCAGCATTCTCTCTATCCCTAAGGATGTAGCATGGACTACCAAAAATNTTTATTAATAATATTTGAGTTTTCTCATTAGTTGAGAGTTATTTTGGTGTTCTTCAATTCTAGGCGATGAACTAGAATTTTATCGTTTTTTCCGCAGCGTCAGGCATGTACAAGTCAATTGCCATATCGTACCGAAGCCTAGAACTTATTTTCTCTGTTCTTTTCTTCTCTTTTTTTTTTTGTTTTTTTTTCAATGATAGATTACCTATTGTTTTCATTTTATTACTCAATAAACATTTTGAATCTCCACTATCATTCACAGATATACAAATGGAAGCCCTACGTCTAAAATTGTAAGTCTAGAAATATGCAACAGTAGTAATCAGCATTATAGAGAAATTGATTACAAAATGACATACCTTCTTGGAAGAATGGAAAAATTTGACTGCGAGTCTTCAATGGATTGACTCCTATGTTCAGAAAATCAATCAATCAATCATGGGGTACCAGACAAATTAAATTTGGTAGTGTAGTAATTTGCAGTACATGATCTAAATAAAATTGGAGAGAAAAAAGTATTTGCTACGATCTAAACAAATAATAACAATAACAGTAAAACATTGGTTATCGTTAAAAAGAAAACAGTAAAAAACAAGTTACCTACGCCGCATTCTTTGTAATTCAAACCCCTCTTTCTCGCATACTCACTTCGTTTTACTCAGAAACCTCTTACATCTCTAGGCATCTAGTGATGGAAAGTAATGTCTGCATCGTTAATTTTATCCCTTCCCGTTTCATTGTCTGTAAACCAAGAGAAACAAAATCAGTGGAGATGAGAAACCCTAGAATAAATAAAAACTATTACAACAAATCCTAGAGATATTTTGTGTAAAAAGTCATAAGAAGATGGCTTTGTTTAAGTACTAATATATAGATATAGATTCATTACACGTTTACCGTGATAAGGCATAACTTACAAGTCCATATTCACACAACATGAAATAAGCAAAAGTACAAAATGTAAAACACATATATACAAGAGTTCAATAATAACTTGGACACTCATCAAGCTCATACCATTGGAATCTGGGGTCTCACCATCTCACAGCAACCGAGTAGCGTCTTTACATGTGAATACAAATGCATATCAGTCGAGAACTAAAACTTTAGCTCATCGTTGATGAAAAATTGTGAGACTGAGACATCACAAATTATAGATGATGTCAGCTGAAATTTTCTGTTTAAGCATAGTGTTCTAAGGTTCCTTATAGAGATGTAAGAAACAATCAAACTGTTACTCCTTCAGGTGACCTATGCACCATGGACCCATCATATAGCTCAATCTGCTTCTGCTCTAACTGCCAGAATTTATTCCTTGTGCAAGCATATACAAAAACATTAGCGGAGAGATGCCAGGATCTCTCTGTGATGAACATAACCATTCTTGATTCTATCGGAGCATTTAGAGATCCTAGGAGTATTGATAGATTTTTTTTTTCCTGAAGGCTTTGAATCATGTGAACTTTCATGTGTAAACTCTGAAGAAGGGCAAGATCATGGTCCTAGATATTCAAGAACCTCGAATACCATACTAGCATAGTGGTCTGGCTGGATGTTGTTTAAAGGGTCGTGATGATCAGATACGTATATCTATTTTTATTCTTTTAAGTTGGTCTGTGCAACTGATCAAAGCCAAACGAAACACACACCCGACACACGCACACGGAAAAGTAAATAAATAAACGGAAAAAAGAAGAAAAAAAATGCAACGAGACATGAAAAGTGGGTCTGTGCAAAGTCACCAAGGAGAAATGCAAAATATCTGAATCTGACAGGACACAAGGTCGGTCTTGCAGCCTGCATTTTGTCGTGTAAACAGAAAACCCAAGCAAGGAGTGATGCATTTTTTTTTTATCATAATATAGATACTTTAAATATTCCCCATTTGTTGAAAGCATAACAAATTGGTCTGTACTGCTTATACTCCTTTGTGTGACTTCAGGGACGGAAATAACCACACAAAGTCCTTAATACAGAAATCCCCCAACGCTCTTGACATTGCCAGCCCTGATGTTTCCTCATCTGGAAGTCATATTCTATGCACCTCTGGTTCATCATGTAAACAGAACACCCGTCCGTTGCCATGCATTATCTGCTCAGCCTCCTCTGTGAACAATGTCAGCAAAATTTGAAGATCCAAAAAGGGGAGAGAATTAACGAAGTAAATTTGGATTAGAGTCAATGGTCAACAGAAAGTGATAAAGAGCTTAGGAGATAAGTTTGGCTTGAAGTCAATAGTAAGTTAAACATGAACCAGGATTCCTTCGTCAGAAGTCGTTGCCAACACAGCACCAGTCTCAAACCACTATTGAACAAAAATAAGAGTTTGACTATAGAAGGAATAAAAAAAAAAAAAATTGAAAGAAAGAAAGAAGAAGCTCAACGAATCAAAGTATAAAAAAAACTACCCTTATTCTTAACTCTAACTAGTAGAAGTAGTTCACTCTCTTCCCCTGCTGGCACAATTGCAGAGTAGATCACGAAATGAAGATAGAGTCTGATCCATTAAGAAATGCATGTCTCATACTGGGTTAACAAACAGGTCGGACCCGGATCACAGGTGGGTCAGACATCCGGGTTAACAATGTTTGGACCGGCTGGGTCAGTACGAATTCGGTCAGTTACGGTTCGGTTCAATCAAGACTCAACGAATTTCAAGTTCAATCGGTATACTTAAAACCCTAGCCAAGTATTCATCATCCTCCCCAATAACCGTGGGATGATTCACATCATCCCGAAACCTTAGCTCTAAAGAAAGTGAACAATACAAGCATGCTTCATGTTGAGTAACAAATACTAAAACATAAAGCTAGAAACAGCCAAAGCATGTTTGACTATGCAGGTTCTTCTTTAAACTATTTAAGGCTTCTTCTAATGGAAAAACATGATCATTAACATGATCATCTCAATCATAACTCTGATACCAAATGATGGCATAGTAATCCTATAGCGGGAAACAATTAACCAGCCAAGTCTTTATTATCAGGCATTAACATCATTCATGAAAATAAATGAATCATACCTTTTAAGTTTTACCGCTGCCGATTCCTGAATGTCTTATGCTCCATGCTTCTTCTTCTTCTTCCTCCTACAAAGCCGGGCTGGCTGTCATCTTCTTCCCAAAATGCACACCAAGACTGTAATGGCGAGTTGCAGACCGATGGTAGCTTGTGCAATGTTAGGGTGCAGTTGATGAACCTGTGTCTCCCAAAAATGACTTGTATCAATCCTCCATCACGAATGATTCTTGGGTGTAATATCCTTCACAATAAGATATTCCCAAAACTCGCATTCAATGGGCTCAAGGGCAGACATATGAGTAGGCCAGCCCAGGGTCAATTTGCAAAAGTATTTTCACATATAGAGCTCTCCTCATTGGTTAGACCTACTATGGGGCAACCCTATATCCATCGAACATTTTGGAACATCTGTCAACGGCTCAATCAATTACTTGTTCCGAATGCTAAAAAAAAGTATTACTCAGTCAAGAAATTATTACTTGCTCTTTCTTCAGAACAGAGCCCTATTCAAAACTAATTTTAAACCTCCTCAAAACTCAAAACATAGAACCTATTTGTCTCTTCCATTTTTATTCCTTTATTTCTTCTTCCTCGACTTCAGTTCCTCTGCAAATTGAAACTGGAAACCCTAATTTTCTTTCATATTGGAGGTCCTTTGCAAATTGCAAAAGATTAAACATCATAAAAATCAGGTGCCTAAGTTGGTAGGTTTCTTATTTTCTTGATTAAATCCTCTTTTAATCAATGAATCTTTTTTTTTAATCGATGTCATGAATCTGAGTTTGTGAAATCGATTTGTGAACATATTATGTTTGCTTCATTACTTTGTTATGATTTAGGTTTTGCCGTTTAGGCTTAAGATTTTAAGGTTTAGGGTTTATCATCCACTCTGATATAAAAATTACAAAGGAACTTCTGTTTTGATCCTTGAATCACTTTCACCAATTTTTTGTTCAATGGTTTAGAGAATTAGAGTAACAATGATGAATGAACTAATGTCTTTGGTATGAAATCCATAGTTATGCAATCACGTTATCCAGATGAGCATGTCCAAAACAATAGTTATGCAAGTCCATCTAAGAGAAGAATACAATACCAGAAATTCTTTGAGAACTATGCAGATTTTCCATCGAGTATTGTTCAAAATTGGCAAGACCAAAATAATAACTTAATAAGTAACTAAAAATTAGTTAGAAACAACATAAATTCTAACTTGATTTTTTTCTAGTACAATATGCAAGTGGGAAAAGCATGAAAATTTTCGTCATTTATTTGTGAATAAGTTAACCAGCTAAAAGCTTAAAACTGATGCCATATATTGGATATGGACATTCCTAACTCTTAATGCATCAAGAACACATAAATAACGTTAGAAGAGAGCAAGAAGCCTTAAAAAGGATGTATTGAGGCTGAAATTTGGTAAATTAGTAATTCTGGGTCATTGGAAGTTGTATATATATATATATGTGTGTGTGTGTATCAAGATTCTGAAAATGCAGATAAATCTGACCTGATACAGTAGCTTGTTCTCTTTTCTTTGTCTTTTATTAGAAGCAGAGTTTTGGGCATAAGTCGCCCATTACAGCTCTAATTAGTAATTACGAAGAAAAGGAGTCAAGCATAGGTTTCATTACATCCCATTCCACCCAAATGTTTCAGCAAACAAGTTTACATTTCATAACTGGATATCATAACATTTCAGTCAAATTTACTGTGAAGAAAGTAGAGTCAAATAAAGAGTAATTTTGGTAATACATACAAAAAGAAAATGGAAGTGATATTCTGTAGCATTTTCTTTGGAAATGAAAATATTTCAGAGAAATGTGGAAATATTATAAAAAAAAGTTCATGGGATATAAATACCTTATTAGTTAGGTTAGTTATTCTGAATTTCTAACAATTTGACATAGGAGATATATAGATATAATGACTGAAGAATCTGACCTTCATCAGTTTGCCCTGAATATCTAATAAGAACTAATAAAGTAGATTTTTTGCAAAGTATTTATAACATGGAACTGTAGTAGGATAATATACAATATATATATATATATATGTATATATAGAATAAACAAAATTATTTACAACCAATATCAGCCAATTCTGTAGGACTGGACTTGCAACTTTCCAATTAGGAACTACAAGTCTACCATCACTACTAAAAGAAAGCACAAAGATATGCATAAAAATAAACTTAGAAATCATAGATCAATCTGAGATGATGGTGTAGTAGTACTACTCACATTGAAATCTCTTCTACAGCTAAGTGATACAAACTTATCGTTAAATTTAAGCAAAGGACACTTAAATTTGAACCATCATAAGCTTCCTTAAGGAATACAGTACTTCTTGCTCCTTTATTGGTGAGATAGAAGATACCATGATTCTTAACCAAGCAAAGCAACAATTTACATGGTAACTAATACTCTGCATGAAATGCGTCCAATTGAGCAGAACTCATCCTGTTCTCCATAGTCAAACTGAGGAGCTCATGAAGCACTGCAACTGCCTGTTTTCGAGCTTTTGGGTCTGCCTGTTCAAATCTTCTCCTATTCAAATAAGGTGAAGGGAAGGGCAATTTCTGCCATTTATGGACTTCTTCAAGGTATTTTGTGTTGGGTCTGAAACCAGCAGGGAAATTCAACTCAAAAGCAAAAGGACCAAAGAAATTACCATCTCTGTTGACCTTGGCTTCCTTCTTATTATACCTAGCAAAATGCAAGCCGCCTTTGTCTTTCTCAGCTGCTGCTGCTGCAAATTTTTGAAGTTTTTCTTCACGGGCAGTGATGGCGAGAGAAGAATCCCAACTTTCCAAGTGGAGATAAGGTCTCCCATTAATATCTTTTACTGAGAAGAATTCAGGGTACTTTGGAATCAAGGACTGGTTGAAGTATCTAGGCAAACCCAATTCAGATTCAAGGAATGCTATCTTCTTAAGAGGGACTCGACAGTCCAACGACATCATTAAAAGCTTCTTGAGGTTCCTCACCAAAATGGGTTCCATTAACTTTCTAACGTCAGCTTCTTCTGCAGCAACCTTTTGTGCTTTATCTGTGAGCTTAACCACAATGGGTGATCTACTTCCACCACCACCACTGACATGAAAGATTGAAGGATGTTTTTCAATCACTGCTATGAAATTTCATTTCTGAACAAACTCAACTTCTTTTTCAAGGTCTCTAAGGAGGAATGAGTGAGTTTTACTGCTGAGAATGATGTTTTTGAGCTCTAGAATGATGGATGGCTTCTTCTGCAGGTCCATAGCTCTGTCAAAGTCATAGACTCTCTAATAAATATTCTTCTGGGGTCTTCCCCCAGAAGTTTTATGCATGATTTGATTACACAAATGACCAAGTTTTGGAATTGCGGTTGAAGCAAAATCAGCAAGAATATCGTTGGACTTATTTTGTAGAGTAGATCGCATAGACTGCCGAAAGGATGTTGTTTTCATGGATATTCGATGTATATTGAATGAGAATTTTTCGTTGGAGACAGAGGTCGAACAGTTGGAGTGCAATACAAAAATCCAACTGCAGAAAATGAGAGATGTATAGTCAGAAATCAGTCTGTTCTACTTTTGCTACTTCACCATTGAAATTTGTGGGTTTTGGTTGGTTCAATCCAAGTAATACTTGTACTTGGAAATGAAACTGATGGGTGGTTACAACTTACAACTTCAAATATTAAGAAGGTCAACGGCGAAGCCGAAGAGTAATTGAAAAGACAAACTATTCACCACCACCAAAGCCTTACTAGCCGATGGGACACAGGACTCGAACGGCATGTACTAAATAATTTCGATTTATTTCGAAATATTTCAGTTTCATTACCAACCAACACGAAATTCAGATTTCAGCGTCGATTTGTATATATATTTAGACCGAAATTTTATAATTTTTGAAAGATTTCAATTTTTTTTAAGAAAAACACCAACGATAAAAAAAATTTAAAATTTATTTATTTATAAGGGATTTTTTTGAGTTAGTCCGAGGACAAATATATTTTTTTCGAAATTTTATAATTTAAGAAAGATTTCGGTTTTTTCGAAGATCTTGACGGATCATTTTCAAAAATATAAATTTTGTAAATAATTGATTTATTTTTTTTTTGTACAAGGGACTATTGCCCGAATTACAATTACAAGGCAAAGATACACTGTTAAAACACTAATCATTAGCACTAGGTGTGTAAGAAGCAGGGTCCTCTTGGCTGTGGAAAAGCATCAAGAATGGCCTAAATCAAATCCAAAAGTTTGGAATCTGGAAAATAGGTGAAGGGAAAGAGGTATCAATTTGGGATGATAACTAGATCCCGGACACAAAATCCCCCTTGCATAAACCTATAAATGAAGAAATAGTCCATATAACCAAAGTTAATGACCTTTTTCATCATGGTACCAAAGTTTGGAACCAAGCAACTCTTAGCAAGTTTTTTGATGTGGATCTTTGTGCTAAAATTCAAAATATAAAGGCATTAAATTATGTTGCAGATATTTTCGAATGGCCTTTGGAAAGTAATGGCATGTAAACTGTTAAATCCCTCTACAATGCCATTTCTAACCATGCTTTTGTGTCAAACACAAGGGATATTGCTCTTTGGGATCAGATTTGGTCCCTAAACACTCTCCCCAGAATAAAGATTTTCTTATGGAAATGTGTTCAAGATATTCTACCTCTAAATGGAAGGATGGCTTTGATTTTGCCTGATATTGATTCTTTATGCCATTTGTGTAAAAATGCTGCTGAAACAATTACACATATTTTTCTATCCTACACTTTTATGGGTGCTGTTTGGTTTGCTCTTCCATATGGCACATACACTGACTATCAATCTTACACTAGCTTTAATGAGTGGTTTATCAGCTGGAGATTAGAGCCAATAGGTTGGAACCAAGATCATCTTCAATGGTCTGCTTATTGTGCAACTATAGTTTAGTTTGTGTGGAAAGCAAGGTGTGTTTTTATCTTTGAAAAGGTTCCCTATTAAAACAGTTGAATCTATAAGCCTCTTCATTGACAATCAAGTGAAGAGAGTTCAAGCATATCAATTTGAACATCCAGCCTCTATTATCAATCCAGAATTTCAACGGAATTCGAAGTTATATCATAAGATAAGGTTTACATGGTGTTTTACTCATCCCCAAGAATTGATTGGTATAGGTCTCTCTCTTCATGATCCCAGAGGGCTCTGCCAAGGAACAAGGAGCAGCCCTACTCTCTGCTTAGATCAAGAAGAAGGCTAGTCGTGTGCGGTGGTAGAAGCAACTAAATGGGTGTTGGAGCTTAACTAGAACGAACTTCTTTTTGAAAGTAATGCCACTATCTTCAAAACTTACAACAAAGGAAAGATGAAGGCTACAGGTGGAGAGCGTAAAAATACCCTCCTTAAAGAAGTATCACAGTCTTTTGATAGGAATCCAGGGTTTTCTACCTCTTTTGTCAAATTCCAAGGTGATGAAACTTGTTATGTAATAGCCAAATTAGGTAGGAGATTTACTACTCCAAAAACATTGTTAAAAAGTCACTATGACTCGAATATTGCTCTTCTTAGTTACTGTAAACCTCTTTTAATAGGTTTTGATCCTCGTATAATATAATGTTTGTGTTTTTCCTAAAGAAAAAAGGGTGTATAAGAAGCACAGAGACAATGCCAAGATCCTCAAAGGAGTCGCCACCACAGACAAAGAGAAGTCGTCACTACGAACGAAGAGAAACTCGCCACCACGGACGAAAAAAAACTTCTAACTCCAACATAATTTATTATGTATGTGATAGGATCATATTATGTGGTCCTAATCCAGTTGAGTCCTCTATATCAATCGGTTCACTCGAGCCGTCAGATCCGCGAAATCAAGTGCCTAATAGAGGTTGATATACCGTTATTGAGGAGTAACAAATATTTGCACGTGGCAGAACGTGAAGGCATTGGATAGTTATCTAAATTAGTTTATGATTTTATATTAATTAGGTTAGGAAATAATATTAAATATTTAGGAATTTCTATTTTATTAGGAATTTTTATTTTATAGAATTGCTATTTTTAGTAGGATTAGGATTACTTTTCTTGATGATCAAGCATTGTAGTTATTATAAATACCCACCGGGTGATGAATTGAATAACAAGAAAGAAGAATTAGTTTGTTTTGGTTACTTGTGTGTTATTTGGGTTGCTCCTGCTAGCCTCTGGGTAAGAACTAAATCGGTTCTTATCAATTGGTATCAGAGCCATTTGATCCTATCCCATCACCGCCTTCTGCTACTCCATCACCATTCACCATCACTATCATCCATCCTACCATTATCCAACACCACCATTAAAAAAAAAATCTATCGTCACTTTCTTCGCCACTGTCCGCCATCACCAATCATCTCAATCTCCTTCAATTTCTGCCATCATCATCATCTTCAAAAAAAAAAATCTATAGGAAGGGTGGTTACTATTCAGATCTTAAGGTTGCTGAATTTGGATTGAGAAGAGGAAGTTATTGGTTTGATCGAACTACTGCTGATTACCGGTTAAGAAGAAGAAGCAAGAGAAGAAAGGAAGAGAAAGATCGTTGTTATTGTAGCTGAAACTGCTGCCGTCAGTGACCATTATCACCTACATCTTTTGTTGATGGTCTGGTAATGTTGGTTGGAGAAGAAGGTAGAGAATCTCCTTTGTGATATTTATTTTTAATCTGGGCCATATCACAACACTCAAAACTCCACCCGTCCCATACTATTAATCCTACATCCATACTCTATTACTTGATCCCCATTCAATCATCCATACACTATAACCTAAGCCTAACCTAAACCCCAGGTTACACCTTAACTCTATATCATAGCATAACCCAAACTAACCATACTCCATCTTACCCCATACACTTAATTTAATTTACAGGAACCATAACCCAACACTAGATTCATCTTAACCCCACAGTATCAAACCCTAGGTCCCTACTCAAACCTAACCTACAACAAACCCAAATCATGGCCATGCCACTCAAACCCAAACCCTACATCTAGTATTCCCTTGCTGACACCCCATTCCTTCTTTAGTATAGTATTTTGTAAAAAAAAAGTTGGATATGAATATTTAGTTGGGTAAGCAAGGTGATTGGTTTTGTGAGCAAGATAAGAAGTTTCCACAATTTTATGGACCTGAATATTGTGAACCAAAAGAATGGGTCTCTCAAGCAGAGTTATATTTTGAAGTCCACAACACTCCGAAGGATAAAAAAGTGACACTAGCTGGTTCTCACTTTTTTGGTGAATCATTAGGATGGTACAAGTGGGTATGCTGACTTAGTTTGACGGTATCATGGGAGTATTTTTCTGATAATTTATTACGTAAGTATGGTAAAACTACATATAAGGAATATCAAGAGGCCAAACTCACCAAGGTCCGCCAAAAAGTAGTTCAAGAAGCTCGTTTGGAATTCGATTTGATTAAGCAAGATATTAGTGCTATATAGGGAATTCTTGAGAATATGCTTGCAACCCTTGCTATAGGGACTGCACAGAAATCAGAACAATCATCCCCATCTTTAGAGTCTATGCAAGAAATTGACGATGCTTCTATTCCTATAGATCAAGCAGATGCTGATTTACCTGCTTCTCCATCATCATCTCTTCCAGAACCAGTGCAATCTCCACCTCCTGTTGAAGATATCTGCCCAATTATTCGTATTGATCAAGTTGATACTGATTTAAAGCCCATGAAAGAAGAAACTCCGAAAGAGGTTGTGCTAGAATTTCCCATTGCTCCGATTTATGCTGATTTGAAATTTGGCGAAGACATCACACCGAATGAAGCAATAATTGAATTGGACCTTGAGGACAAGGTCCATGTCAAGGAGGGGGAATGATAGGATCATATTATGTGGTCCCAATCCAGTTGAGTCCTCTATATCAATTGGTTCACTCGAGCCGTCAGATCCGCCAAATCAAGTGGCTAATTGTGTTTGATATACCGTTATTGAGGAGTAACGAATATTTGCATGTGGCAGAACATCAAGGCATTGGATAGTTATCTAAATTAGTTTATAATTTTATATTAATTAGGTTAGGAAATAATATTAATTATTTAGAGAGTATATTCTTTATATTTTGAGTAGGATTTATTATTAGGAATTTCTATTTTATAGGATTGTTATTTTTAGTAGGATTAGGATTACTTTTCTTATGGTCAAGCATTGTAGTTATTATAAATACCCACCGGGTGATGAATTGAATAACAAGAAAGAAGAATTAGTTTGTTTTGGTTACTTGTGTGTTATTTGAGTTGCTCGTGCTGGTCTTTGGGTAAGAACTAAATCGGTTCTTATCAGTAGGCCAAACCTTGTGGTAATACCACGCCCTCCAAGGTTTGAACCTATAACCTCCCATGTCATAGGGAGGAATGCAAACCAATTGGGCAAGAGGTTGTTTGCATTGATTTATATTTTAAAGTTATAACATTTTTATGTGAAAATAAAAATTTAAAAAGTAGTTGGTGCTAACATGTACCATAGTTAATGATTACTTTGAGTTTGTTGGAGGGCAAATTTGTCTAAACTTTTTTTGGACTAAATAGACTCATAGTATATTGTGGACTAAATGGACTCTAATAATTTCATATTGGATGTTTTAGACGTTCCCCTTTTTTATATGGCAAATTTCTGGCGCCTTAATTTTTTAGTAAAACACGAGCCTTGTACTCTTTCTCCCTTTTCAAAACTTTCAAACTCTCTTTTTCAGTTCATTATTTCTCTATCCGTTTTTGTTGTGGGTATTTTAGGGTTTAATCCTCTGAGTGATAATGAAAATTGGGTTTCATCTCCCGATAATCAAAACTTTAGACGTTCATCCCTTTTTGGATAGAAAACTGACCATCGTTAAATGGTGCGTGTTAGAACCACGCATTTGCTTTCGGAATAATAAACTACCCCTCTTGGTTTACAACATGAGAGACTTAAGTAAACTCACAGCATTATGCACAAAATGCCCTCAATGTTAGAATATATATATATATATATATATATATATATATATATATNACCACGCATTTGCTTTCGGAATAATAAACTACCCCTCTTGGTTTACAACATGAGAGACTTAAGTAAACTCACAGCATTATGCACAAAATGCCCTCTATGTTAATATATATATATATATATATATATATATATAGGTATATTACAGCGAAAATTAGACTCCTTAATCTCATCTTGATTTTCATACGTGCACGTGCTTGCTAGTGTACAAGGCAGGACAAAACGAAACGTCCACAATAATGTAAAAAAGGAGTGATAATAAGATCACATTATTGGACTCAAAGCCCTCCGTTCTTAAACGCTCAGGACTTCTATTTTTCCGTTTTTCATGTTCAGTTGCTTTTTTTTGTCGCACGTGTCGTGTTTGTTATTTTTTAATTTCCCTTTTTACCCTCAGTTACATCTATATATAGGATTCTGTTTTGTATTTTCGTTTCTTTGTAAATCTTTCAAAGCACTACATTGTTTGACGGATCAAGTTCAGAGTTGATCACGATCACTTTTTTTTTTTATTATTTCGCTTCCAGAGCTCTACAGATCAAGCGGATCGTTCTTCTTTTTTCTGAAGTTTTCTCATTTTTGAAGTAAGTTTTCGATCTCTTCTTTAATCTGTTTTGTTTCTTATTATTTTTATTTTTTTCTTCTTTGTTCTTGTTTCTTAATTAGTCTTTCTTTTTTTGTTCTTGTTTTTCTTATGTTTTTTTTTGTTTTTCATTTATTTGTTCTTGTTTCTGGATCGATTGATCTAACAGCTTAGTTTTTCTGTGCATGCATATTATAATTTGCATTATTTTTTTGTTTACTTGTTCTTGTTTCGATCAAAGGACCGTGTAAGGATTATTGTGGAATGTTTGATGAAGGTCACCTCGAATCGAACTGATGGATTCAGTAATTCTTGAAGGACTGTTACTTCTTTCAGGGAAAGGTCTTACAAGATGAAAGGTAGAGCGGACGAAGAAGAGGAACGAATATCCTTCGAGAGAGAGAAAGAGAGAGAGATAGTCCAGTAGTCTAGTAGTCTAGTAGTCTAGTAGTCTGTAGTCTGTAGTCTGTAGTCTGTAGTCTATAGTCTGTAGTCTGTAGTCTGTACTGAAGCCTTCCCCTTTGCGGGTATATATAGCCTTACCATCTTGGGGTATCTTGGGGTCTTTCCCTTTTTTGACCCCCTTCCGTCCCTTCCTCTTCAAGAAAAGAGATGAGGTTTGAGGATGTTCCTAACACGTGGCCAGTGGACCACTTCATCAGGTGTCAGGGTGGTTTCTCTGGCAGGGATCCTCATGATTGATACGAGAGATACCATAACGGTATCGCTCAGATTCTCTCCTGGCGTCTCTTTCTCTCGTGAAGACTATCCTAGCGGGGAAGGGTGCCCTGGGGGAAGGCGCCTTGCAGAAGTGGCGCCCTTCCTCCGGGGGATGGCGCTCTAGCGCCCTCCTAAGTGTCCTTTCTCCTCTTGCCCTCCAATCCTTTCCATCTCGTTTGACCCCCCTAAAATGAAGTGAGACCCTTGTGTGATATTTCACCTCAATAAGCAAAGTGTCCGTGGTGGTATTGTTCTCGTGGCGCCTACGTGGCGCCCTCGTGGCGCCTACATAGCACCGTCCAAAAGACGGCCAATACAGTTCTTATTTCTGGATCGATAGATCTAATAGCTTAGTTTTGTACTAAGTTGTTAACAGTACAAAATAACAATGCAAATCTTAATATGCATTCAAAAAACTATGTTGCTAGATCGATCGATCCAGAGACATGAACAAATAAAAGGAAAAAACGACCAAAAAAGAAGGTACTATGTTATTAACAATACAAAAAAACAATGTAAATTATAATATGCATGCACACAAAATCTAAGTTGTTAGATCAATTGATCCAGAAACAAGAACAAATAAACGAAAAACAATGAAAATTATAATATGCATGCACACAAAAACTAAGTTGTTAGATCGATCAATCCAGAAACAAAAACAAATAAACGAAAAACAATGCAAATTATAAAATGCGTGCACACAAATCTTTTATTATTGTTGTTTGTATTCTTTTTCTTGTTGTTTGCTATGTTAATATCACTTTTTTGTTTATTATCTTGTTTTTTTTTATGAGCTTGTATTCAGATCTATAAACTATGTTTTGTTTTTGTTTCATGAACTTGTATGCAAATCTATATTTGTATTCTTCTTCTTTGAATGCAAATCTTAATTTGTATCTTTATGTTTCCAAGTTATTTGTTGTTATAACATTTTTCTTTCGTTTGCAGTTTTTTAGTTGTTAAGTTCTTTGTTGTTCTTTCATGTTTGTTTTAGTTGCTTAACTATTTAATGTTTTTACATTATCGTTTTCTTCTTTTTATACTATGCAATTTGTTATATGCATAGCTTTCTGTTTATTATTCTTGCATTTATGTTGTTAATTTTTATTTGTTTTTCTTTCAGTTTCATGGATTTCGAAATTCTGGCTGTATTTTGTTTTGGGAGGGAGTCTATTGCCATCCGCATTAGGTTGTGTAGCACTATTGCTCAAGTGAATGAATTTCTTTGTCAGAAGTGGAGTTCTCTATCTCCATTATCGATTGAGCTATCCTTTTTGCATGATGGAAAGAAAATTTTGATTGAGACAGATGTAGAGCTTCAGTCTTTGGCTGCCTAAGTTTTTGCAAAGAAGCTTAATACATTTGATATTATTGTTGGTGTGGTGGAGTCTGCTTGCAATGCTCACGTTTATTCTGAAGCTTGCAACAGTAGTTCTTCTTGTGTGTCGAATTATGATGCACAAGGTGAAGTTAGGCAACCACTCAAGTGTTCCTACTAAATTCAGTTGGTCAGACTTTCCCTGGTGGTGCTGAACAGTTTCGAACGACTCTTCTCAAGTATTCAATTGAAATTGGTTTCAAAGTTCATATGTTAAAGAATGATAAATCAAGGATTACAGCTATTTGTGGTTTGAAGGAAGTCACTGGTTGTAACTGGAGGGTTCATGCATCTTGCCCTTTGAATCACCCTTCTTTTTTCAAGATCAAGAGGTTGAACTCAGCTCATACTTGTGGTTCTAGTTTTAGGGATAGAAGGAATCCTCCCATGACAAAAAAACTTGAGAAGAGTTTGATTCTGAATCAAGTTAGAGATAAGCAATTAATAAAGCCCACAGAAATTGTTGATATTTTCAAATCAGATTATGGAGTCACCTTGTGCATATGCTGGTAAGGAACTTGCCTTGAAACAGATTTATGGTGATGATAAGCTATCTTACTCCAATCTTTGTTGGTTTGCTGATTCTTTCATAAGAACAAATCCTGGCAGTCGTGTGGTTTTGGAAGTCAATCCTGTCACAAATAAGTTCGAGAGACTTTTCATTTCATTTCAGGCATGTATTCATGGTTTTAAATTTTGTGGCCCCTGCTTTTTCTGGATGGAACTTTTCTGAAAAGTAAATACAAAGGTTGTTTACTTGCTGCCACTGGGAAGAATGGAAATGAAGGTACACTTCTTCAGATATGCCTTTTTTTTCTTAATGCATTTTAAGATTTGCATTTTGTAGTTCTTATGCAACTGATAGTGTAGAAACAATGAAAATCCACGGGTCGGAGCCCATCGAAGTTCGTGTTTCATAAATGGCTAAATTTCTTGAGAATCTTAAAATATTTAGAGTCGCCACCCAACTTAAAGAATTGGATCCCTTTTTTAGGAAAACTATATTTTTTATTTTAAAAAAATTAGTGATTTCCTATTTTTTTTTAAACTGGTCAAAAATAGAGATTCTCAGCTCGGGAATCAAGCTACGGGTTGGGAAGGTGTAAGGCACTCAACAACTGCTCGATCAAAAGGATCAGTCTTTACTTTGTGATTAGGATTTTTAGGGTTTTAATTCAAAAACATCTAAAAATAATAAATTGCATTCCATATACATATCATCATGCCAAAACAAGCGACATCTACCATTATTCTAAAATTAACCTAAAACTAAGAAAAATATTTACATTAATCAAAAAAATGTGAAAAATTAGGTGAAGACTAAATATGACAAGATTGTACTCCAATAAAAATTTTGGAATATATTGGATTTTGAAAAATTACTTTTCAGAAAATAAATAAGATTTAGCCGTCGGAAAACCCTTTTTTTTTTAAAAACAAAGCAAACCCGGATTTTCACGGGAATAATTATTAACTATCAAATCTCAATTCATCATTCAAAATCATCAAATTAATTGACATTCGGGATACGCCAACAAAAATCAAGTTTTGATAATTTTCCTTTTCTGATCTCCACGAAAGGAAAATAACTTAAAAGATAAAAAAAATATCAAATCTCCTCGGATATCCACGAGGTTCAAGATTTGGTATCTTTCCATCAAAAGAATAATTATTAAAATTCTAAGTTTGAGATTTCCACCAAACTGAGTTGAATCAAAATTTCATAAGCTTAAAAATAAATATAACTATTTTTTAAAAATATTAAATTGATTCAAAAAATTATAGATTTTTTAGGATTATTTTTAAACCCATTCACAAACTTCCAGAAAAAAATTTCAGTCCAATGCAACGGCTAAATCATGAGTTATGATTTTTCTACGATTAAAAGTAATTTTTCGATACAAAAAAATCGTCAAATCTCAAAATATTTCTCGGGAGCACCTTTTTATCACATTTAACTTCAGATATTTATATTTACATTGAATGAATACAATAATAAAATTAAATAAAAAATTCAAAATTAATTAAATAATAAAAATACAAAATGGGAAAACTATTACTATTTCATTTCATGTTGCATGAAAAATCATCCTACATGTATACTCTCATCATAAGGCCATTTTGGCTTGAATACAATCATGTTTTGATAAAGAAAAACTAAAAAGTTAGTGGAGACCAACTTGTTCGCGCTTCCAAAATAATATAATGTAACTTGGGATGGAGAGTCCAATTGAGCTTTTCGTTCCAAGAACTGCTCCAAGAATCACACCAAGCAAGTACTCCTCTATTCTTTTTACCCTCTATTTTTTTCCCAAAATCTTACCAAAAGTATTATCACTACTCTCACTCTCAATTTTCTTCCCTACCAAATTGATCTCTTCTCTTAATTTTTTTCCTCTTTTTTTTTTCTCCTCTTCTTTTCTCTAAGTAAAGGTCTCTATTTATAGTGTTTTGGATTAATTACAACCTTAGGATTAAAAACCTTAAAAAGAAATCAAAGGCCCACAATTAACCCTAGAAAATGACCTAACTTGGTTACCAAGCAACAACAACTTAATTACCAAGCAAACTTTAATTACCAAAATTAACTAGGGTTTAATTTTATTTTTTTAAAAGAGAAAAAACGGCTTGGCCATGTGGAGTAAATTGAGTTTTAGGGTCTGGTCAACTAGGGTTTACCAACACCCTTAAATTTGAATAATGTTTGGCTTATCAAATATTTGGCCCATTTGACACCTTATGGTGGCCAACTTTAATAATGGGCCAATTTGAGACTAATTTCATTGTTTGGGCTATATCTTGGGCTATGTATCTCCGAATTGGGTGATTTCAACTTCTATTTTCTCGTGGGACGATCCTCTATCATCCGAGTCCCCTTTCAACTAGACTTGAGCTACTTTTATCCCTATCTTAGTTATGGGCCTAATTAGGCTTTATTTAACAAAGTTAATTTTTGGCTTGCTTGGCGCGAATTCTAAGGCGATTGCAACTAGATTTTTTTTTTGGCTCAACTTTACATGCAAAAATGGGGTGTCAACAGATAGTTTGCATTACTTTTTATTCCGTTTTTGTTCTTTTGTTTTATGCAATTGATAGTTTGCATTACTTTTTCTTCTTTTTTGGTTATGTAGTTCTCATGCAACTGATAGTTTGCATTACTTTTTATTCTGTTTTTGTTCTTTTGTTTTTTGCAACTGATAGTTTGCATTACTTTTTCTTTTATTTTTGTTATTTAGTTCTCATGCAACTGATAGTTTGTATCACTTTTTATTCTATTTTTGTTATTTTGTTTTATGCAACTGATTGTTTGCATTTCTTTTTCTTACATGTTTGTTCTTTTTATTTTATGCAACTGATAGTTTGCATTACGTTTTACTTTTGTATTGGTTCTCTGTTTTTTGCTATTTTAAGTTTGCTTTTTGTTTTTCTGATTTCTAATACAATATATTTTGTTACTTGTTGTAGGTATTTTCCCCTTGGCATATGCTGTTGTTGTTTCAGAAGATGATGCGAATTGGTTGTGGTTCTTGCAGAATTTGAAAACTGATTGTCATTCAGGATTGGTTAATAATGTAAAATATGTTTTTCTTGATTGTTCACACAGGTATTGTTTCTGGCACCTGAAGAACAATCTGCGTTCTGCCTTGTCTAGCAAAAATCATGTTCAGTATCACATTATGAACTTGTTTACAAAGTGTGTTTATGCTCCGACACATGCTCAATTTTAGGATACATTGGTTGATTTGCTGTCTATAGGTGGTAATCCAGTTAAGGTTTTTTGTGATAGAATTCCATTTGAATGCTGGGCCAATACTTATTTTGTTGGTAATCACTATGGTGAGCTATGCTCAAATGTTGCTGAGAGTTTTAATGCTTGGATACGCAAAGAACGTTATCTTCAAATTACAGCGATGGTTGATCAAATCCGTTCAAAGGTGATGATACTGATGTTTGATCATCGTGAAAGTTCTATTGGCTGGACTTCTATCCTTTGTCCTGAATTGGAGAAGAAGCTTGAAGAAAATATATCTGCTGGTCGAACATGGAGGGTTTCAAAGTCACGTGAATTTGTTTATGAAGTTCACTTTGAGAGATCTCAGTCTATTAACCTGAGTCGTTCTTCTTGTACTTGCAACCAGTGGAAGATTCAAAACTTTCCTTGTGAACATGCAGTTTACTACATTCAGTCTATTGGGGAGTCTGTGTACGACTACATTTATCCTTATTTCACCCCAGATTACTTCCGTAGGTCAAACTCGCATGCCATAGAGCCTATTCCTAACTTTGATATGCCAAGGGTTGTTTCTGAAGTTGCTACTATTGAGCCTCCTGATACACGAAAAGGTCCTGGCAGGCCTAGGGTGAATAGGATTCCAAACACTAGTTCTTCTTTAAAGAGAGCAAGGCTTTATAGCAGGTGCATGACTTATGGGCATCACAATCAGTTGACTTGTGCAGTAGAGATTTAGTTAGGAGTTTACTATTTTAAAGAACTTTTTGTTTTAATTTTGAATTTTGGGTTGTAATTTGCTTGTTAAACTTTTGTTTCTAGTTCTGAACCACTCTTGAATTTCTTTTATAATCACTATACTCTTTTATATAGATGAAAAATTAATTACTTTTTAAAGTGTTACTTCTTTGTGCAGTTTATAATTTGCATATATGCATTTTTAAATTATTTGCATTTTTAGATTATAATGCAATTTAGTAAATGCATTGCTGAATGCACTTATTTAAGTGCATTGAGGTTCTCACAGCATTGTTATTTTCTGCATGCATTTTTTAATTTGCATCATTAACTTGTAATGTTAACTACACAGTACATTCAACTTTTAATGCAATTTAGTGCATGCATTGCTGAGTATACTTATTTTTGTCTACATTTGAGGTTCTCACAGTATTGTTATACTGTGCATGCATTTTTTATTTTGCATTGCTAACTTGTACTGTTAACAACTTAGTACATTCCGTTTTCTAATGCAATTTTGAACTTGCATTGTTGACCGTACTTAATTTTAAGGTTTCTAAGCAAATATGAACATCAAAGTGTAGTTAAATGAAGAGAATTCTTTAATTTCAAAGATTAACACATTGATCATATTCATTCAAACTATTTACACTCATAATTTTTCTTTCAACAAAGCAAAACAAGTAAAGTACTTCTTTTTACATTCAAACTGTTTCTTTTTCTGTAATTAAGCTTCACCGAAGACATTGTACCTATGTAAACTAACAAAAAGTAATTGTTTATGTTTCTAACTAAAAAAAACAACTTTTCAACACTTTTTTGTATATTCTTCACCCTATCAAGATTCTTAACAAAATTTAAAACTTCTTTATATTTATTCTTTGTTTGTCCCTTTCTGCTTCTTCCACAATTGCAATTAGTCGTTCTGGATCATCTTCTTTGCTCTAGCTGAAATGAGGGTCGCCAAAAAAATAATATGTTATTAATGCACGCTTAGCTTGCATTTGTTCTGCTACATCTTTTTCTGGTGTGTTGAGCTCAAATTTTCCATTCAACGCATCCTCCATATATTTGCACACGTACATAGCACAATCTGACCTGAAAATCACATTATATATCATAATTTAAATATTATTTCAGTTTATGTGTCTTTTTTTATAAGGTTTTTTTCTCTACTTGCCATTCTTGTTGTTGTTGGCATTGAATACTTATAATTTGTGCATCAGTCGGAGCAATATCAAGTTTGAGCATTCTCCTTCTTTCATTGATAGGAATTAGAACACTTTGCAACTGCAAATTGTTTTAACTTTTGTTAGTTTCATGTATATTATCTTTTCATCTATAAATTTTTTTTGAACTTACCAGTTTTGCAGCATCATTTAAGCACCTTTCCTTTGTGTGGTGGATCATTGAATTATAGTGTATCCATTTTGGTTGAGACCAATCAAACTGGAGCAAGTTCCAGTGGAATCCCTCAAAGGTGTCATCACTTCTTGATGTATTGAAAGGGAAAAAGATGTATTGTGTGTTTTCATTCACTTTCATGATTACATCGTCAAGATATCTTTGCACGTTTTCCTCACTGCCCATTCTCATATAAAGCTACAAAATAAAAAATAATATAAATGTTATTTGCATAGCATCAAAGTATTTTTACTTCTATGCAAATGGTAGTTTGCATAGTCAGAATCTATTTTTCTTTTACTTGAACAGAGAATAATAATAGTGAAGTTATTTGTGTGTGCAATTTATGGTATGCATAAAACAAATATAATCATAATAAATAATATAAAAAGTCTTACATATACTGATAAAGAGATGAATATTGAATGAAGTTAAAATTCTGATTTTGACAATTTGTACATCCAGAAATCGATCACTTGTGTGTCGATATATCTGTTGAACATGAAGTCCTCTACAACTTTCCCTAATATCATTATCTTTGCTTCTGTACTGCCCCAAACAGTTGTCCTGTAGAATAAAGTTGGAATACATTAATGCAAAGTATATATTGCATAACATTTTAGTTATGTAAATAACAAAATGCACCTGTACAACTGTTAGAGATTTGGATTTACCACTTAGTCGCATTATCAAAGAAACTTTTGACAACTTTCTTCTGGTCATTGTTAAGGTGCTTCCATAACTCACTTGTTACATTCTGAAGATTGATATTTTCTTCCTTTTGTTTCTTATTTTTCTCTTTTTTTTTTCTCCTTCCACCTTCCTTTTCTTTGATCTAAGCATGTTAGTTGACATCATCTTTTCTTCCTCTTTCTTCTTTTTCTCTTCCTCTTTCCTCTTCTTCTCTTCCTCTTTCCTGTTCTCGTTTTCTTTCATCTCCTCTATTCTTTTCTTTTTTCTTTCCTCTAATTTTGTTTTTTCTTGCTTCATCTTCATATTTATCAATGGTTCATCAACAAAATCAGAATCCAATTTCTTCTCTATTCTGTCTCCCTCTTTTTATCCTGACAATCATTAAACGTTTCTTCTCACTCATCTTTTTTTCCTCTTCCTTCATCTCTTCTCCATCTTTCTTCTCTTTATTTTCAGTCTTTGGTTCATTGTCTTCCCCAACTTCTTCTTTCTTTTCTTTTTGTCCCTCGTATATATCTTCTTGTGGACACCATTGGTCAAGAGGCATTGCTTCCATGAATTCCTTTGTTTCTTCAATTGCATAGTGGTAATTCTTTACCTGATTTATTTCTTCTTCATTTCTTCAATTTTGCTTCTCCCTTTTCTCTGCTTCTTTCTTAAATATTTCAAATTCTGCCTTTGTCCTCTACAATTCTTCTTCATTTTTCTTTATTATGTCATCCTTTTCTCTCCCAATCTTCTCAAGTGCTCTCTTTTCCTCTTCTAGAACTATTACTTTTCCCTGTAACCTTTTGCATTCTGTTACAGGATCTTCTTCATCAAATTCTAATTCTTCTTCCTCCTATTCAACTATTGTGAGTTGTTTCCCTTTTTTAGATAACTCTATCAGAAATTCTTCTGATACCTGCAGAGAAAATACAAGCAAATTATTAACTGCATAATGTTTTACTTACTCTACTTAGTTGGCATTTCAATTCTAACTGTAGTTTCTATGCAACCTTAAACTTGTATCAGTGATCGATTTCAGGATGTACAAATGCAACTTGTAGTTTGCTTAAAAGGAATCATACTTCACATTTACTTGAACAAGAAGAAAACAACAGTGAAGTTTACACTTTACTAGTGCAAATTAGTGTATGCATTAGATAAACTTAACCAATGAGACAGTATTTGTGATGATATTAATGAATGCAAACCCTTAATTGTACCACAAAATTATTTTTCCAAAGTTAATAACTGTAAAAGAGATCTCATACTTTCTAATGCAACTTGTAGTTTGCATAAAAGGAATCCTACTTCACATTTACTTGAACAAGAAAGAAACAACAGTGAAGTTTTACACTAGTGCAAATTAGTGCACCCTCTTAATTGCACCATAAAACCTAATTTCCACAGTTAATAACTGTAAAATAGATCTCATAACCTTCTAATGCAAGTTTTAGGTTGCATCAAAGTAATCCTACTTCACATTTACTTGAATAAAATGGAAACAAAACTAATATTTACACTTTACTAGTGCAAATTCAGGTCTGCATAACACTTTACTAGTTCAAATTATTAACTACATAATGTTTTACTTACTCTACTTAGTTGGCATTTCAAGTCTAACTGTAGTTTCTATGCAACCATAAACTTGAATGAGTGACTTATTTGTGCAACTTACTTTAAGCATTGATTTAAATTGCAATTTAAAAAATGCATTAAAAAATCAACTTACATCACTTTCTATTAGCTTTCCCAATGCTACTTTGATGGAATTACCAATGCTTTTAAGACTCTATCTTGCAGCTCTTGAGAATGCGTTCCTTTGCTCCTCGATTTGATTTAAAAAGAAAAGAAACATTAATTTAGTACCATGTAAAATGATATACAGAAAACAAAACCTCAATTTTCTTATTACTTACTAGAAGTTGTATCACACAACCTGATACTTTTGATGGTTCTCCTAGGTTCTTCTGTATTGATTCCATGAGGTATCCCCGTATTGTATTCGGCCAGGAGACATTGTTCATGGTTTTGAAGTCTTTAATGTATTGCAGTAATGAACACTGCACAGTATCAGCAGCGTTTGGGAAGAAGACCGTTGTAACCATGAAAAATATTACAAGCTTCACAAAATCCATTTCCTTTCCTTCAATTTTAATTGTTTCCTTAATCTTATTCTCGATTGCTGTCTTTCTGATTGTCTTATTACCCTGAAAGTACTCGATCGCAAATCTGCTTCGTGTACAATCTAAGTCAATCCTGTGTGGGAATGGCATTATTGTTTTCCCATTTAATGGCATTCCAAAAGTAATTGCCACATCTTTTCCACTTAATCGTAGTACTGTTCCACCAATTATGAAGCCCCCACACAAATTTGAGTATTTTGAAATAATTTATGTTACACTTCCTGTTATTTTTTTCAAATTTTCCCTTTCCATTTGTTTGTTATAAAACAACTAGAAAAAGTTCCAGAACGGTGTTTGCTTGAACAGATCCTTGTGTGCATCTATTATAAACTTGTGAATTTGTTTTTCTAATTCATAAAGTGGAATTAGACTGCATCTGTATGCTTTAGTCTGTTTTTTTTTTTTATTTTCTTTTTTCCCTTTGTTCTGCATATCAGTAGTAACTTTCTTTGCTACTTTCTTTGTTGTTGTCTTCTTTTGTCCCTTTTTTATATTTTTTCCCTGTTAAACAACAAGAATTGATGTCAGTATTTGTAGATTACAATATACATTAATTAGATATAATCAATGAATCAGTATTCTTAACTTTTTTATGTATGCAAACTCTTATTTACATTTGAAATACTAGTAATGCAACTTGTAATTCGCATTTAATGCATTTCAGAAAAGATTTGATAATTTCTAATGCAACTTGTAGTTTGCATCAAAGGAATCCTACAACACAATTACTTGAATAAGAAGGAAATAGCAGTGAAATTTTACACTAGTGTAAATTAGTGTATGCATTAATCAAACCTAACCAATGAAACAGTATCTATGATCATATTAATGAATGCAAACTTCAATTTGCATCACAAAACCAAATGCCCAAAGTTAATAATTGTAAAAGAGATCCCATACTTTCTAATGCAACTTGTAGTTTGCATAAAAAGAATCCTACTTCACATTTACTTGAACAAGAAGGAAACAGCAGTGAAGTTTACTCTTGTGCAAATTAGTGTATGCATTAGACAAACTTAACCAATGAGATAGTATTTATGATGATATTAATGAATGCAAACTTCAATGTGCATCACAAAATTGCTTTTCCAAAGTTAATAACTGTGAAAGAGATCTCATAACCTTCTAATGCAACTTAAAAATTGCATAAAAGGAATCCTACGTTACATTTATAGATTATGTAATTCCAAATCATAGATTGCATCTCAAAATTTTAAAATAAGATTAAAATTTAGAGAGAGAAAGTAAGTAAAATAGTTTTAGAGAAAAAAAAGAGGTTTAGAGAGAGAGAGATCTTCTAGTTGGCGCAAACTTTCATTTGCTTTTTAACAACACTGGATTCACATATTTTTCAAGATTAAAAGTGAAGAAGATGAAAATGGTTTAAGAAGCATAGATTACTAACCAATTTCTAGATAGAGAATCGTAGGTTCAGTTGATGCAAATTTTAGTTTCAGACGAAGTATTCTTACCTTTTTGAAGTGATTTTGATAAGATCAGTGTTTGTGGAAGACGAAATTCTTGATTTGCAGAGTCAAAAAAACCCTAACCGGTAAGACAAACGAGTATCTAGGGTTTCTAGAAGTTCGAGTAGTTGTAATGAAAGGTTCTTTGTGTAATGCAAGTTATGGTTTTCGTCTGAAGAAATGATTGAATTTTGAAAGACATAAGGTTTTGTTGTTTAGCATTTCTGAGGCGGGTAATGAGAAACTAGGGGTATTTTAGACTATTTATGTAGATCTTCTTACGTGCGTGTCAACTTTTGAGAATGAGGGACTAATTTTACAAATATTTTTTGCTTGTCCTTCACATCTATTTTTTTCCCATGCAGGGATGTTAGGCTCATTTTCCGTAATAAGATTCCCATCCACCAATGCATACAATCATGTATTCCTTCATAACATCAAGTGATACCCATGAAGATCAATGGTACGTAAACTACTAGTACATGTACATGTGATTGAGATTGAGCCAAAGGTATCCATGGGGTTGTATAGAACACGTGAAAATTATGTAACGAAGAGACGAATTTTATAAAACTCATGCTCGATTAAAACACATGGCTTATTAGAAGTAGTTTGATGAATCCTACATGCATTCAAATGAGATGGAAATCGAAGATACATTTACAGTGAAGAGAAGGAAAAGTCAAAAGTAAAACAAGGCATTCGATCTCAAAATCACACTATAAGTACATCGGATAGGAACAAAATCCTACTCATTAAAGATGGTTCAATGAAACCTACCTCTTGCGCTAAAATTCTAAGGCTCGTCGGAAAAGGTAGCCTGATCTCCCTTTCCCTCTCACACACATTCTCCTACACGTCCCTCTTATGGCAGCCCTTCTTTTTTTGTTCTCAGACTTGTGAAGTAGTATATATAGAATTCCTAATTATTTTGATTTTAATTGGGTGCACTAACTCTTATTGATGATGGTTTAATCAAGTCCTTGGAGGTTTTATGCAAAAGAGTGCAGAGGAGAGGTTATAAAGTTGAAAGGGTTTTCTAGTGAGTGTGGAAGTATCCTGGCCCTCGATCAATGCGAACTGATCGACCATGGGTTGATGCCTTCTCATCTCTCCTTGAGTCACTATTATTAATACACAATTGCCATTATTGAAATAAATAAAATAATAATAGTTATTATTACTAGCACTCACTATTAGGTAGCATGTAATAAGGGAGAGTTACTTGCATGTAATATTAACTAATTTGAATGGAAAAAGGCACAGAACAAGCGGCAAGTGTTCAAAACCCATAACAATGCTAGTATTACTACAATTTATGTGCATGCAAAAAGGGTGTCAAATGTTGCAATTAATTGGCTATTATAATTGGTGTTCTACGTTGGGTTAAGTAGATAACGTGAATACTATGTGCAAAAATAGATTTGCAAAAATGCTAGGAGTTTAGAAAAATTAAGGTATATAAAATGATTAACTAATTCAAGCCATGATACTTTCATACAAAACTAATTAATTAGGTGTCAAGATAACGTTAGCATGAAGATGCAATTAATTACGAAAATAATAACTGAGCCTAGCTAATCACCACGTCCAGGCTCCCTCAAATTCCATTATATATATATATAAGCTACTGTTGTAAATAAAGGATATTGTATGGTGGATGACCACCACTAGACCACCATCACCATTATCACCATTCACTCTACCACTAGCATCATTATTACTATTACTACTACAACTAATTCCATCACTATTTCACCTACTACTACCACCACAATATGGCTATAAATAGAGGCCATTGTTATATGTAATTGTATCCCAAAAACTCAAGTAAGAAGAATCCTTTGTTGTTAGTCTCTAGTTCATATTTGTTTCTTGATAGTTATCTTGCTTATTTCTCTCTAACTTATAACAGCTACCACAATTTCTAATAATGATTGCATGTTCAAAATTCTAACTAATGTTTAGGGTCTACTAAATAACGGGTACTCTAGGCATGCATTCACTCATTAATTAATTAATTAGGTAAGACTAAGTAAAATATCAATTCTAGCCTTACATATCTCATTACATAAAAATATACATATAAACACGAAATTAGCATGCTAAGGGTGTGTAATAATTTACAAAAAAGAAAAAATTATTATTTTACCCTTGGATCACCGGGTTATAAAAATTAAGCCTAGCATAATTACTATTTTGCTCAATATGATATGTTTTTTTTGTGTTAAGATACATTGTTCTGCTTGGATGTTTTTTCTCAAGATATGATACTTTTTATTTAACATTTTAAACTGTTTTGTTTGATGTAAATGATTAAAACAGTTACATAGCTCAGATATGTGGTATATGTGTTAAGATACACATTGTTCCTCTTTGAATATTTTTGTTTTTCTAATTAATGTTTTCTGTTTACAAGCAGATGTACTATATGATTTAAGTGATCAGCTGAAAGCTCAATGACTATTGCGAGACACTCGTTATGTTAGCGTGGAGGAGCAGATTTGCATATTTCTTTATACGATTGGGCATAATGAGTGTAACTGAATTGTTGTAGATTGATTTCAACACTCTCCAGAGATAATTTCTCATCACTTTGGGACAGTGTTGAAAGCTTTCTGTAAATTTGCAAAAGAGGTTATTCGGCCTTCAAACTATGAAAGTGTCCATCCATGCATAATGAGCAGACGTGACAAATATTGGCCTTGGTTTAAGGTACAATATATTTTTTTCTAAAATATTATGATATCAATTAGGATGCAATATTGTTAATTACTATTACTTATTTTGCTAGGATTGCATTTGGGCAATTGATGGGACCCACGTGAGTGCATCTATTCCAGCTGGTAAATCACAAATACCGTATAGGGTAGGAAGACTATACCCACTCAAAATGTGATGTGCGCATGCAATTTTGATATGTGTTTCACATACGTTTTAGTTGGTTGGGAAGGCACAACTAATGATTCAAGGATATTGATGAAGGTAATTGCAGATCCACAAAAAAATTCTCACATCCTCTAGAAGGTGAATTTTTATTAATTTATTACTCTAAATTATTGCTATGTTAGCAGGAAAATATTATTTGGATGATTCGGGATATGCTAATATACCTAGATTTTTAGCTCCATATAAGAGAGATCAATATCTTCTTAATGATTTTAGAGGAAGTAGAAGAGTACCTCGCAGTGCACGAGAGCAATTCAACTATGTCCATTCATCACTGCATAATGTGATCGAGAGATGCTTTGGGGTATCGAAAGCCCGTTTCCCTATTTTGAAGATGATGCCATCTTATAGCCTTCATAAGCAAAGAATAAATATAGTTATAGCTGCATGTGCACTACATAATTTTATTAGAAAACATTCCTTAGAAGATGACATGTTCATAGATATGAAAATGATGACATAGTTATTCCTGGCGAGGGTGGCAATGATCCTTGTCAAAGTGAAACATATGTCGATGTGACTGCCAATGCAACTCAAAGATGTCGTGACATGGAATCTTTTCGAAATAGAATTCGTCAAAGCATGGCTCCGCATTACTGTTTGCCTCCATAACTTTATGTCTTTGGTTTAACATATGCGAGATGTGACTCAAACAATATCTTAGTTTTGTATTCTTAATGGATAATGTGTAACACACAATATTTTAATTTTGTATTTTGAAGGATGGAATACTGATACTCAAACAATGTTTTGATTTTTTTATTTTGATAGATGGAGACATTACCGTTCTAATTATTTTTTTCCCAATTTGAATTTGAATTATAGTATAAATTATATACTTTAATTTTTTCTATTTTCTATGAATGCAGACATTAACATTTCATTTTCTTTAGTTCCTTTTTTTCACCATTTCGAATTTTAATTATAATATAAATTATACATTAATGCACCTAAATAATAAGAAGAATAATATTAATAATAATAATAATAATAATATCAATAATAATAAAAATATAATTTTTTTTATTTTCCATTTTGACTTCTGGTCATGTACATTGCCATACTGACTTATTGACTTATAAGTCAGTAGTTTATCATACAAGCTTCTCCTTATTTTTTACTTCTCAGAAGCACTTCTGCTTCTGGTTGCCAAACGCTCTCTAAATAGCTAAGTCGATAAGTTCCTATTTCTATTATTTAAAAATAAAAAATTATCAACCAAGAATCTAAGGAAAATGACAGATGAGTTAAATAGAGGGAGTGATGTGAAACCCTGTTAATAATAATAACAATAATAATAAAAATAAAAGCAAGCAAAACAAGAAAAAAAAAAGAAAGGGATTTTTAGCTAGGTTTGGGGGACACGGGCTGGCCTGACCCGCGGCCCAGCCCGTGACCCAAAATTAAACCGCCACCACCCCTCTCCCCGAATCAGCTGCCTTGTGGATCAAAAAAAAAAGAAAACAGGAAAGAAAAGGAAGAAGAGAGAGGGGGGAGAGCTCGACAAAGAGAGACTGAGAGAGAGGCCGAGAGAGAGAGAGAGGCTGAGAGAGGGAAAGAAATCGAGAGAGAGAGAGAGAGACTGAGAGAGAGAGGCTGAGGGAGAGAGAAAGAGAGGCTGAGAGAAGGAGAGTTCGTTGGAGAAGGAGGGCAGCAGCTGCTGCCGGAGAAGAAGAAGGGAGCAGCAGCAGCTGCCATCCCAGCTGCAGGGAGAAGAAGAAAAAAAAGGGGGGAGGACCAACAGAAAACGTCGGAGGAAGAAGGAGAAGAAGGAAGGAGAGGAAGGGGAGATCAACCCCAATCCTTTCCCCCATCTTTCTTCAGTTCTTTTGGGTAAGTTATAGCCCAAAAACTTTTATATTTCAGCTGTTTTCATTTATAAATAACCTAGGGTTTGCTTCAATGTGCCTTGTTATTGTAGATCTTGTTGAACAAGAGCTCAATGGTGGAAGAGGTGATGAGATGGGCTAATTTTTTCATGTTAAGGTGAGAAATCAACACCCTAATGCTTTAGATCTTGTGATTTTTGTGATGTAAATTGGGGTTTTTAGAGAAAAACGAAATTTTATTATGAATTAGAAATGTTAGATGGATGGGTTGAAGATTTGATATGAGTTTATAGTTTTTATGATCTTGTTTTCCTCCATTTTTATGCATGCAAATGAAGACTTGAAAATGATGAGGTTAGGTGATATAAAATCCAAAGGTTTTATGTAGCTAAATTTTTATGGGAATGTAATGATGAAGATGACCATGGTTTTGGCCTTTAGTTGGTGTTTTGGAAACAATATGAAGTTATGAGATGAAATTCAAAGATGGAATTTAATTATTTTAGATTCCAGCATGGTAATGGTGATGATATAACTCTAGAATTTTATATGCTCATGCTTGATAGGTAATTACACCTTGTTTGGGGATTTTGATGATTCCAATGGAACCTTGAGTTTGGGTCTAGAAATTTGATGATGATGGTGTATGAAATTTTTGAAGATTCATATGTAATTCAGCTTGGTGATAGTAGGTCATGAATCTAAGTTAGTTTAGATGGAACTATCATGTTGAAGACTATGGAGATCAATCTTAAGCTGAAGATGGGATTTATGGGATAGGTTATCTTTTTGTACTACTTTGAGGAATTTTATTTCATTAGAGAGCAACAATGAAGTTCACATGATTTGAGGCTTTAAGTGATAATCATATCTTGCCTTTCGGTAGAAATGGGTTGATTAGAGACGTTTGAAGTAGGAGTAGTACTAATCCTACTAACTGATGAGGTTTAGAGTAGTACTCTAAGTCGTTGGTGGTTCTTGATTTTAAATTTTTATTGTTCCTCTTCGATTTATTCGACTTTTTGGTTCTAAGTACTAGAACCTAATTCTGTCTTTTTGTTTCTTTGTCCAGCCGCTGAGCTGGGTGTTGCTGACTCTCTGGGTGAGGTGGATCAGTTCCTATACCGCTAGAGGTAGGTGGTCAATTCATCTTAATAACACCCAACCATTTTTAAATGCATGTTTCGAACTAATATGTATGTATTTTGTATCTAAGGCATGGCATGTGACTTTATATAACAAGGGATAATTGTGATGAAGAAAACTTTAGAACTTGTTATTGTATTTTACTTGGAAAATGCTTGTTATGACAAATAATGCATGCTTAACAAATTATCATGTTTTACGAACATTTCACATGAATGGTGATTCACAATGACCTCTGATTTTGTAAAACTTGTCTTATGCAAGGAAATGAAGCTTATGCTGGAATATCATGTATGGTGTTTTTGAGAAGGCTTTTGTAATATTGGGACTTTGTTTTAAGTTTCCATGTATGATGGATTTTCTTGGTATCAAGGATAACTATGTACGCTTTTGGTGGACTAGTGCCTGTGTTACTTCGACTTGGATTGTCGTACCTTAAGGGCTAGTCGCACCTGCTATTGTGATGTATGAGTTTTCAAAAAGAGGGATTTTCAAAAGGAAATTTCTATCCAACAGAATATCAATTTTCAAAAAGGATTTCAAAATGGTTTTCGAACTTTAACTTAAAAGAAACAAGACTAATATATATTAAGTATACTCTATCATCGAGGTAAGCCAATGAAAGGTTAGAGACTTCTTGTAGGATGAAGTGTCATGGACCGGAAGTGACACATCATCTGAGACATCGCTAGAAGTTCTTACCTCTCTGGTGGAATGGGACGCCAGAGAGATGGGTGCATCTATTGAAGTCTGGGAAGTAATGATTATTTCTTGGTAAACCATGTTTGTTGGTGGTGTTGAGTAGCTAGTTTAGCTGAGGATTCACACGCTTGCCCGATGGGTGTTAGACGCGAGAGGGGAGTGAGGAGCTCTTTATCTGGATTACTAGGGGCCCCAATTAAGTCTGCAGTCATCGACTTATGCGCGCTTTGTCCGTCGAGGGTATCCGGACCTGTCCGTTAAGAGTATCCGGACATTACTTGAGCTACGTTGTCTGTTGAGGGTATCCGGGCGTGTAGCTTACCAGTGTCTGTCGAGGGTATCCGGACACTGGTGTTGATGTTACTTATGCGCATGTTGTCCATTGAGGGTATCCGGACACGTCCGTTGAGGGTATCCAGACGCTACTTTATTGCGTTGTCTGTTGAGGGTATCTGGACACGTGGCTTACCAGTGTCTGTCAAAGGTATCCGGACAATGGTGTTGATCAGACTAGGGTTTACTCTAGTCGTGTTCCTTGGCTATGCTAGAAGAAATATACTACCATTATTTTTATATGTATATGCAGGATTTTCTTTGATGTTTCAATCAGCTATATAGTATGCATGGCTTTTACAAATGCTTTTGAGATTTTATCAGATCAATCGCTGCATGTGATGATATTAGGATGGTTGATCTACCTACTGAGTTTCTCACCCAATAATTCTCATGGTTTTATAGTTGACGTTTGAGGATCGAGTTAGGATCCTTAGTGGTACTGTGACGTGGTTTTCTTGGTGAGGGATTCCTTGTTTGGGGTTTGATGTGGGTCTCCCTCTCTTCAGTCACAGTGGATGACTTATTACATATGTTCTTTTACTTAGAGACTTATGTTTTTGTGGCTTGGTTGTGAGCCTCATGTTACTTTTGTTTTTATATGAATGCGACTTTTACTTTATCTTTTCTCGCTATCTATATATTTTAACAGGAAACAACAAACATAACTATATATCATATCACAAATATATCCATGTTAAGTGAAAGATTGAATGTCATAGTTATACTACAGGTGACTTAAAGGATGGGATAAAATTGAGACAGTGTTCTCTTGTCAGGTCTCTCCTGGTCCCATGTTGTTAGGATTTCAGTTGAGAAAAAAAAATGGGTGGCAATTTTGTGCATACCTTTAGTTTCTTTTGCTTCCGTTGTGTATATTATTGTATGCACTGTGTTTATCAGGTGACAAAAGGTCCAGTTTACAGGGGAGACTCTGCCGGATTTGAGTCTCGTTGTAGACTGATAGTAATGTCCCTTGTTTTGGGGTACGGGGCGTTACAGATGGTATCAGAGCATTGTTAGCTCTGAGTAGATCGAATAACAAGATAAAAGCCACCAAGAGTAGGAAAAATATGTTAAAAGCTAAAAGCTTTAAGGAACTAAAAGTTACCAAAACATAAAAAAACCTTATTACTNAAACAACAAACATAACTATATATTATATCACAAATATATCCATGTTAAGTGAAAGATTGAATGTCATAGTTATACTACAGGTGACTTAGAGGATGGGATAATTTTAGACAATGTTATCTTGACAGGTCCCTCCTGGTCCTAAATTGTTGGGATTTCAGTTGAGATGAAAAAAAAATGGGTGGTAAATTTTGTGCATACCTTTAGCTTCCTTTGCTTCCGATGTGTATATTATTGTGTGCACTGTGTTTATCAGGTGGCAAAAGGTCCAGTTTACAGGGGAGACTCTGCCGGATTTGAGCCTCGTTGTAGACTGATGGTAATGTTCCTTTTTTTGTGGTACGGGGCGTTAAAGATGGTATCAGAGCATTGCTAGCTCTGAGTAGATCAAATAACGAGATAAAAGCCACCAAGAGTAGGAAAATATTTTAAAAGCTAAAAGATTTAAGGAACTAAAAGTCACCAAAATATAAAAAAAAACCTTATTAGTGTTCCTTGATATTTTGTTAACTTGAATGCTTTCAATAGGTTTATGTTATTTAATGATTTTACAAGTTTTAGTGGAGTATAAAGCTAAATACGTTTGTTCTATGACTCTTGGCAGTGAACGATGCCGAGGGGGCGGCCTAGACGACAACCGCCACTTCCACCACCGCCATCACCGCCTCATGCACCTAATCCCCCACCACAACCACAACCGCAACCCACCGAACCTAAACTAGTCGGCCTTCTCCAAACGGTCAACTTGTTAGTTGCTGAGGTGTCCCAGTTGAGACAAGAGGTTAGAGCGAATCAAGAAGCTCCACAAGGGGTAGTACCACCACCACCACCTCCCCAGCCCACTCCACCTATGGTTAGGAACCCTGGGCCACATGACGATAATGCGATTCTGAAGGACTTCAAGAGTTAGGGACCCACTTCTTATGATGGAACACCGGATCCAGCAAAAGCTAAAAAGTGGCTTAAGGATATTGAGAATATATTTGACTTAATTAGATGCACTGATGAGCTGAAAGTTAGGATGGCTACTTATATGCTAGTTGACGATGCATGGGACTGGTGGAAAGGCACTTCAGAGGGAATGGGTCCAATTTCTTGGGACAAGTTTCAAAGTTTATTTTTGGATAGGTATTTCTCTGCTGCAGTGAACGAAAGGAAGTGTTATGAGTTCATCGGCCTAAGGCATGGAAGTATGACCATGGATCAGTACGTGGCTAGGTTCACTAACTTATCTCGTTTTGCCCCTACGATCGTTGATAAAGAGGCAGACAAGATAAGGAAATTCAGGGATAGACTAAATCCTCAGCTGTATGAAAAACTCCTAGCTTTAAAATTTCACAGTTTTAATGAGATTGTCCGAAAAGTTCAAATGCTAGAGAGGGGATGTAAGGTACTTCAGAGAAGGCAAGAGATGGCCACGCAGAGGCAAATAGCCCGATTTCAACAACAAAATTAGTTTATAGGAGGTAAGAGGCAAAGGGTACATAGTGAGTCATCCCAAGGACAAATAACCACACCTCCGGCTCGAGCACCCCAGTCACCTGCCAGACCAGAGGGGAAACCGAATAAGAACCAGAATAGGCAACAACAGCAACCACAACAACTACAAAGAGATCGTAGTAGACTACAGTGTTGGAATTGTGGTGAAAGAGGACATGTGAGGTGGAATTGCCCCAGGGGTGATCAACGACAATCGGTTGGAGTTACTCAGGGACGCATGTTTACAATTTCACAGGATGATGCACGAAATTCCAACGAAGTGATGGAAGGTAAGATTTTGTTATATGATGCCTGAATTTGTGTTACTTGACCTTGGTTCTACTCTTCAATCATTGCTACTAAGTTAGTAGAAACCCTAAAATTGCCAGTTTCAATTAATTGGGAAGATTTTGGAGTTAGCACATCCTATAAGAAAGTGTCCAGTGCTACATAAAGTCTGTAGAGACTGCTTAGTAAGATAGGAATGGACGTAAACTTGATATTGTTTGATATTTGAGACTTCGATCTGATTTTAGGATAGATTGGTTATTTGCACATCATGCACACATATTGGTTGTTATATAAAGATAGTGACCATTAAAGTTCCTAGACAACCTGCAGTGAAGTTGAAGAGGGTCGAAGCATCGAATGCCTCTGAAACCAATTAGAGTTGAACTTTGAAATGCAGTAGTTTCCCCAAATTTCGAGGACGAAATTTCTTTTAAGGGGGGATGATTGTAAAACCCTGTTAATAATAATAATAATAATAATAAAAATAAAAACAAGCAAAAAAAGAAAAAAAAAAGAAAGGAATTTTTAGCTAGGTTTGGGGGACACGGGCTGGCCTGACACGCGGCCCAGCCCGTGACCCAAAATCAAACGCCACCACCCCTCTCCCTGCCATCCCAACCGCTACAGGAAGAAGAAAAAAAAAGAGGGGGGACAACAGGATCGTGAGGAAGAAGGAGAAGAAAAAAGGAGAAGAAAGAAGAGGAAGAAGGAAGGAAAAGAAGGGGAAGCCAGCCCCATTCTTCTCCCACAATCTCTAAACTCCTTGGGTAACTTTCTAACCTAAAAAAAACCCTTCAATTTCAGCTGATTTCTGAGTTAATAACCTACGGTTTTTATTTCACATGCTTGTTAGTATAGATCTTGGTGATTTGGATCTCAATGGTGGAAGAGGGGATGAGATGGGCAAAATTTTTCATGTTAAGGTGAAAAATCAGCACCCTAATATTTTAGATCTTGTATTTTTGTGATGTAAATTGGGGTTTTTAGAGAAAAAATGAAATTATTATGAATTAAAAATTTTAGGTGGATGGGTTGAAGATTTGATATGAGTTTATGGTTTGTATGATCTTAATTCCTCCATTTTTTGATGCATGCAAGTGAAGACTTGAAAATGATGAGGTTAGGTGATATAAAATCCAAAGGGATTTTCCATATCATTAGTGATAATGGTTTCTATAAGTTAAATGAGACCTTATAGACCATTTTAGACATTTTGGGACTGTTTTGTGTAGCTAAATTTTTATGCGAATGTAATGGTAAAGATGACCATGGTTTTGTCCTTTAGTTGGTGTTTTGGAAACAATATGAAGTTGTGAGATGAAATTTAAAGATGGAATTTAATTATTTTAGATTCCAGCATGGTAATTGTGATGATATAACTCTAGATTTGAAAATGCCCCTTACGCATATAATTAAATCTCTAATTGATGATGATCCATGTGAGCAAGGAATTTAGTAGGTTATTTTTATAAGCTTGGACAGATTTTTGTAATTTGAAATGGTGAGATTAACCTTGTTGGGATTTATGTGATCATGATAAACTATATATCTAAATTTGATGTTCAGCCATTTATAAGTCTTGGTGAGCTGATTTTGGGCATTTAGGGATTTGTAATTATGTTTAAAGAAATGAGGTGATCCTTGCTTAGTTTTAAGTGATTATTTCTTAAGCTTATGGTTATAATGAACATAAAGAGCTTGAAAAAAATGATTCATGCTCTAAAATTTTATATGCTCACGCTTGGTAGGTAATTACACCTTGTTTGGGGATTTTGATGATTTCCATGGAACCTTGAGTTTGGGTCTAGAAATTTGATGATGTTGGTGTATGAAATTTTGGAGATTCTTATGTAATTCAGCTTGGTGATAGTGGGTAATGAATCTAAGTTATTTTAGATGGAACTATCATGTTGAAGACCATGAAGATCAATCTTAAGCTGAAGATGGGATTTATGGGATAGGTTATCTTTTTTTTTGTACTGTTTTGAGGAATTTTATTTCATTTGAGAGCAACAATGAAGTTCACCTTATTTGAGGCTTTAAGTGATAATCCTATCTTGTCTTTTGGTGGAAATGGGTTGATTAGAGACGTTTAGAGTAGGAGTAGTATTAATCCTACTAACATGTGAGGTTTAGAGTAGTACTCTAAGTCGTTGGTGTTTCTTGATTTTAAATTTTTATTGTTCCTCTTCTATTTATTCGACTTGCTGGTTCTAAGTACTAGAACCTTACTTTCATATCTCTTTATTTTTCTTCTCCAGCTGGTGAGCTGGGTGTTGCTGACTCTCTGGGTGAGGAGGATCAGTTTCTTTATCGCTAGAGGTAGGTAGTCAATTCATCTTAATAACACCCACCCATTTTAAATGCATGTTTCAAACTAATATGTATGTACTTTTTGTATGCAAGGCATGGCATGAAATTTATAGATAACAACAAACTTATGTTAGGAAGAAAGCATTGAGAAATTGATTTTAATATGGAAATATGCATGCTTGATTATATACCATGTTTATGAAATATTTCTCGTGGATTGTGAATAAATGTGACTTCAATCTTATTATCACAATTTATGTGGATGAAATGATGGTTTTGTTTGGAAAACCATGTTTGATAGATTGAAAACCTTTAGAAAAGACAAGAATCTGTTTTATCGAGTGTTTTCTCGATGTGAAACCCAGCATTGGAAAATGTGACAAAAAAGAATTTCTGTCCATGATCGCTTAAAGACAGTAGTAGCATCTCACTACCGGGCTTGATAGGGTTCATGAAGGCACGGAGAACCGTGTATGCCTTAGGTGGGCTGGTGCCTGTGTTACTTTCCCTCGGATTCCCGCCCAAGTGATCTGTGAGTTGGCAAGTCATGGTTCCACGGATCATGCCCGACGATCTGTGTGTTGGCATGTCATAGTTCCACAGACTTGGTGTGCGAGTTAGCTTGACAAGGTTCCCTCGTCCTTACGAGGGTAGGTGTGTTATCTTGCTATGGTTCCGCGACCAACGTAGGTGAGCGAGTTGGCTTGCCAAGGATCTTCATCCTTATGAGGGTGGATGAGTTGGCTTGTCATGGTTCCTCACCCTTAGGACTAGTTACACTTGTTGTATGTAGATTTCAAAAGAGAAGAATTTTTAAAAGGGGATTTCTACAAAAAAGGACTTTGGTTTTCAAAAAAAGGGTTCTTCCAAAATAATTTTCGATCTTTAACTTAAAAGACACACAACTTATATATCTATACTACTATATATTATCACTAAGGTAAGCTTGTGAAAGGTTGGGAACTTTCTATAAGGATGGTGGATCATGCTTATCCAGATGTAGTACACCGTCTGAGGCTTTGCTAGGTGTTTTTGTCTTCGGGGCGGTATGGGAGGTCAGGGAGACAGGTACATCTAGGGAAGTCTGGGAAGTCATGATTATTTCCTGGTAAACTATGTTTGTTGGTGGTGTTGAGTAACTAGTTTAGCTGAGGTTTGCATGCCTGCCCGATGGGTGTTAGACGCGAGGGAGGGTTATTGGGGAATCTTCTCTAGATTAGTTGGGGCCCTTGTCTAGTCTGCAATCATCAAATTGTACGCACTTGGTATCTGATCTTGAAGTAATTCTGACTGGGGTATGTAACCCCGTCGTGTTCCTTGGCTATACTAGTAGAAGTACACTACTATTGTTTGTATACATATCTATGCAGGATTTTCTTTGATGTTTCAATCAACTATATAATATGCATTGCTTTTACAAATGCTTTCGAAATNTGTGAGGTTTAGAGTAGTACTCTAAGTCATTGGTGTTTCTTGATTTTAAATTTTTATTGTTCCTCTTCTATTTATTCGACTTGTTGGTTCTAAGTACTAGAACCTTACTTTCATATCCTTTGTTTTTCTTCTCCAGCCGGTGAGCTGGGTGTTGCTGACTCTTTGGGTGAGGAGGATCAGTTTCTTTATCGCTAGAGGTAGGTGGTCAATTCATCTTAATAGCACCTACCTATTTTAAATGCATGTTTCAAACTAATATGTATGTACTTTTTGTATGCAAGGCATGGCATGAAATTTATAGATAACAACAAACTTATGTTATGAAGAAAGTATTGAGAAACTGATTTTAATATGGAAATATGCATGCTTGATTATATACCATGTTTATGAAATATATCTCGTGGATTGTGAACAAATGTGATTTCAATCTTACTATCACGATTTATGTGGATGAAATGATGGTTATGTTTGGAAAACCATGTTTGATAGATTGAAAACGTTTGGAAAAGACGAGAATCTGTTTTATCGAGTGTTTTCTCGATGTGAAACCCAGCTTTGGAAAATGTGACAAAAAAGAATTTCTGTCCGTGATCGCCTAAAGACGGTAGTAGCATCCCACTACCGGGCTTGATAGGGTTCATGAAGACACGAAGAACCGTGTATGCCTTAGGTGGGCTGGTGCCTGTGTTACTAACCCTCGGATTCCCGCCCAAGTGATCTGTGAGTTGGCATGTTATGGTTCCACGGATCATGCCCGACAATCTGTGTGTTGGCATGTCATGGTTCCACGGACTTGGTGTGTGAGTTAGCTTGACAAGGTTCTCTCATCCTTACGAGGGTGTGTGTGTTGTCTTGCTATGGTTCCGCGACCAACGTAGGTGAGCGAGTTGGCTTGCCATGGTTCCGCGACCTACGCGGGTGAGAGAGTTGGCTTGCCAGGGATCCTCATCCGTACAAGGGTGGGTGAGTTGGCTTGCCATGGTTCCTCATCCTTAGGACCAGTTACACTTGTTGTATGTAGATTTCAAAAGAGAAGAATTTTTAAAAGGGAATTTCTACAAAAAAGGACTTTGGTTTTCAAAAAAAAGGTTCCTCCAAAATAGTTTTTGAACTTTAACTTAAAAGACACACAACCTATATATATCCTACAATATATTATCACTAAGGTAAGCTTATGAAAGGTTGAGAATTTTCTATAAGGATGGTGGATCATGCTCATCCGGATGTGGTACACCGTCTGAGGTTTTGCTAGGTATTTTTGTCTTCGGGGTGGTATGGGACGTCAGGGAGACAGGTATATCTAGGAAAGTCTGGGAAGTCACGATTATTTCCTGGTAAACCATGTTTGTTGGTGGTGTTGAGTAACTAGTTTAGCAGAGGTTTGTATGCCTGCCCGATGGGTGTTAGACGCGAGGAAGGGTTGTCGGGGGACCTTCTCTGGATTAGTTAGGATCCTTGTCTAGTCTGCAGTCATCAAATTATGCGCACTTGGTATCTGATCTTGAAGTAATTCTGACTGGGGTAACCTGGTCGTGTTCCTTGGCTATGCTAGCAGAAGTACACTACTATTGTTTGTATATATATATGCAGGAATTTCTTTGATGTTTCAATCAACTATATAATATGCATTGCTTTTACAAATGCTTTCGAAATGTTATCGGATTAATCGCTGCATGTGATGATATTAGGATAGTTGATCTACCTACTGAATTTCTCACCCAATTATTCTCATGGTCTTACAGTTGACATTTGAGGATCAGTTAGGATCCTTAGTGGCGCTGTGACGTGGTTTATTGGGCAAGGGATTCCTTATTTTTTGGTGGATGTAGGTCTCCCTCTCTTCAGTCACAGTGGATGACTTATTACCCCTGTGTCTTTTACTTTAAGACTTATGTTTTATGGCTCGGATGTGAGCCTTATGTTACTTATGTTTATATAAATGCGACTTTTGCCTTATCTTTTCTCGATATATATATTTTGACAGGAAACAACAAACATAACTTTATATTATATCACAAATATATCCGTGTTAAGTGAAAGATTGAATGTCATAGTTATACTGCAGGTGACTTAGAGGATGGGATAATTTTAGACAATGTTATCTAGATAGGTCCTTCCTGGTCCTACATTGTTGGGATTTCAGTTGAGAAGAAAAAAAAATGGGTGGCAAATTTTGTGCATACCTTTAGCTTCCTTTGCTTCCGTTGTGTAGACTGATAGTAATGTCCCTTGTTTTGGAGTACGGGGCGTTACAAGTGAATTCTTTAGACTAGATCATTTGGGAATAACTTTCTCAAACCCTAATCATATACAATGAAATACCCAGATCTTCTCAAATAAAAGAATCTGTAAATCTTTAGTCAAGTTATCTTCATAAAACAAATCTTATGATAAAATCATAGATCTTTCATTAATAAATCACAAATATTATTTACGATAAACAAATATTAAGAAGAGAAAGAATTAAAAAAATAATAATAATGATGCCCAATGAAATCTTAAAGTAGTTTGCTACAAGAACAAATTTCTTTAAATTGTGCTAAATTAAACTGGTTTTGTAGAAGAGAGACGAATTTGAAGGTCGGAGATGGAATTTCAGGGACATCTCCTGCTTCAAAAAGCAGATTAGTGGAGATCTGATGGAGGTTCATCTGTTCTTCGTCAGATCGATCATCAATTTCCAGCAGTATTTGAAAGTTAGACACAAGCATCCGAGGCTGAGCTTCATTGATCGAAGATTCCATTTCTTGAAGTTCTTTTGATTAGGTTTCATATAATCGGGGTCAGAAGGTAGAGATAAAAGCTAATAATGTTTATGCGAGGGTTGCAAACGTTCCTGTCTCTAAAATTAGTGGGACGTTAGCATCACATTTACCTTAAGACCAATGGGCCAGAAGTAATCGATTCCTATAAATGAATTTTTCGCAAACGAACCAAACGCCCCTTTTCTAGAAAAGTGTCGGAAACATTTGTATAGCAATCATTCTTAGCAATACCAAGTGGGGCCTAAACATGAAACTTTTATAGGAAAATTTGCGATTAGACCCTAACTTTTGACCAATTTTAATGTTTAGACCCTAATATTGTCCAATTCCGAGTATAGACCCTTACATCCACTTTTTCATCCATATTCCGCCAATTCCTTATTTTTGTTCTAATTTTACTCTCTATCCTTTAAAATGTAAATACTGACAAGCTGACACTGACAACAAAAAAATGTCACATCTAATAATTTTTCTTTTCCCATACGTTATCAATAAATTAATAAGACATTTGAAATGTAACGTCCTTTCTCATCCAACAGTTAGGATTAAAAGAAAAGGTCTAACAGATTGAATCAAATCTATCCCAAACATCTAACCATCCAAGTTCAATTGAACCCACTAAAATATTCACTTTTACTAAATAAAACCTACTAATTAAGTGAGACTAAAATTCTTTTTTTTCTAAATAAAATTATGTTAGTTTAATGGGTCCCACTAATTAAATGAGACCCGTACCACTACCCACCATCTCCATTGGCATCACCACCACCACCATTTACACAATCACAAAATACATATCTCTAGAATCATTAAGCTAGATTTTCGAGAAAGAAAGAAACCTTAATGGACCATCTGCAACAGCAGAAGCATTGAAAAAGAAAGTAGGGTTAGAAGATCGAAGATGGGGCATGTAGGGACCAAGACAATGAAGAAATAATCATCTAATTGAGAGGTACTACTCTCGGATGACTCTGGATTTCCACACAAACAAGAAGATCTGAATATCTCACCTAGACCTATTTGTGCAATCTCATTGAAGTTGCGGGAGGAAGAGAGAGAAAGATGCTTGAAGTTCTATCAAAGAGGTTTGTTGCGGTTGTAACGCGCCAGAAAAATTTAATTGTTGAAACCTAAACTTGACTCGGATAGTCAAGAGAATGCCTAAATGTTATGTGTAAGTCTATTTAGACGTGTTTAGATTAATTAATGTTTTCTCAAAAAGCTTACGTGAAAGGATGGTTGCATGGTACTACATAATAAGTATTGAAATATACGTACGTATGAATAACACCATATGAACAGTACAAATGAATAGTACCAGATGAATAGTGTTCTACAAACAGTACTTCACAAATAATAATCTAGTAATAGAATTTGATGAATAGTATTTTATGAACGGTACCGTATATATGAACTGTAATACCCCAAAAATTATATAGTGTAAATATTCCACATTTGACCAACATAATTAAGTTAGTATGAAAGTATACCCATTTGGGTGAGTATTGATTTAAAAAATAAATTTCTCATATGTATGGTAATTTGCATGGAAACTCATAATGTACTTTAGGATAGTTATCTCTAAAAAAATTAATTAATTAATTAATTAATTAATTAATTAATTAAAAAATTAAATATTTTTTATTAGCACATGGGCTGCTGCTACAGTAGCCGACGGCTTTGACTGTAGCAGCACTTAAAAAATAATAATAAAATATTTAATTAAAAAAATATTTTTAAAAGAAATAAAAATAAACAAAATTTTCTATATAAACCCCTAATTCCTTACCATTTCTCCTCACAAACCTCTCCCCTTTCTTCCCTTCTCTCTCCCACTTATACTAACTCTTTCTCCCCTCTTCCCTCATATATCTCTCTCTTAATAACATGTCTCTCGTTTATTTTATATCCCATTTAATTACAAAATGTTCATATTACATATATCAACAAGGTAATAAAAATTCAACGATCTACACTATTGAATTGGAGATAGCGAATAAGGTAGGTGGGATCCCTACTATAAAGAAAATCTAATTTTATGTTTTTATTATGAAATTGCATATGAAATGTATTTATCTTGCATGGTTACATTTAACTATTTAATGCTAGGGTGGAGGTTTTATTCATAAGAAAAATAATGGAAGTTTATTAATAACTTGTTATCTAGATTAAAAATAAATCTAGATGGTATTGGTAATGGGAGACCCCATAACACCTGTAGGTACCGTTGAGTTCCGACTTGAGGAGACGGTGGAAGCCGATGTAATGGACCTAAAATTATGGTTGATTATTTTAAAAAAAAAATCTCTTTTTGATGCATTAATATGATGATGTTTGCATGTTTCAAATCTAGTATTTTTGGATAGTTTACACCGACTGAGTTTTACTCACTCCTAAATTCCCTCCACAGATTACGTTGAAGGTGAAGGATTCAAAGATGTATAGATTAAGAAGCAGATAGCTTATGTTATCAAATTATTGTTTTAACATTTTTATAAACCTAAATGTTAAGTTTTAAATTGTATAATTTATGTATTAATTTACATTTAATTATCGTCATGAATAATTGAATTAATTAAATTTTATACGAAATTATATAATTCCCGTAATTCATACTGTCAGATTTACAAAACAGTATTTTTGGACATGTTCCGGTTCAAATTGTGCCGAGTCTATTTCTAACAAAGTTATAGCCCTCGATTTTTCTTTTTCAAAACGGTATTACAACATGTATTTGGGATTTTTGGTTAGAGAGTAATTTCTCTTTAAAGTTACTGATTTTATGAATATTCTTAAAAAGCTGAAATTATATTTTTTGAGTTTTTACATGTCCATATCTGTACTTCGGATGCATATTTGGGCCCCTTATGGTCCGAATAGGCCTCAAGCTATTTCTGATGATATTATAGATCTATGAATCGAATTTTCAGAATGGGTTTATTTGTAAAATTCAAATTTACGGTTAAGTAGAAACGTCCATTTTACTCAACTATGGGCAGTTGAAACAGAAATTGTATTCAAACATTAAAGTTTTATTTTTCTTTGACTTGGAATATTTTTTACGAGTCAATGAGCATTGACTTAAATATTGGTTAACTTGACTTGACTTTGACTTAGTTAGAGACTTAAGTTGACCTTTACTTGGATGTGGTTGACTTGGACCTTACTTTAAGATAACAAATGTTGACTAAAGTAGACTATTAACAAAATATTTTTAAATTCATTGTCTTTCAAAAGTAAAGTAATGAGTTTTATTCGATGTTTTTACTTACACTTCTATTACATTAATCACGCCTTTGTTTTCGGACTCGGTGAATAGGGTCGGATTTAGAGTACCAAAAATTGGAGTGTGACAGCTTGGTATCAGAGCACAAGTTCCTGATTTCTTGGGCTTGTGAGTTTTAAATTTTTATTTTAGATTTTTTTATTTCATAACTGTAATACCCCTATCTATATTTAGTTACTAATGTTGAGGGGCAGCCACTCTGGATGAGGGCACCATGTAGGGTTTTAGTAGGTTTAGGGTTAAGTTAGTATTAATAAAAACTAACTCTAACCCTTTCCCCTTGGTATCCATCGGTTAGGAGAGGAGAAGAGAAGGGGAGGCTGCTCAGCCATTTCAAGGGAGAGAGAGAGAGAGGGAGAGGGGGAGAGAGACAGCCACTTGAAGGAGAAACTATTGTCTTGTGAAGGAAAATCTCAGAGAATCAAGCTGTTGCAGAGGAGCTTCTTCTTCTTCCTTGGGATTCATCTTCCTTAGTGATTTGAGGCAAGTAGTAACTTGCTCTTTTGGTGTAGACTTAGGTCTTCCACTTTGCTTTGATGAAGTCTTAGTAAATGCTTGCATGAAAGCTAGGTTTATGCTTAGTTTACATAACCTAATCCATGAATGAATGCATAGAAATTGGGTTTTAATGGATAATATATGTTAACTAGATGAATGAAGGCATGTATCCATGTGTGTATGATTTTCATTGGTTAAAGAGCATGAAATCTATGTATATTTAACTTGTATACAATCCCCTAAGGTTGCAGGCCAAAATCCCAAGTTTCCATGGAGTTTTGTTGAAGAACAAAACCCAGAATCGCGAGAAAACCCAGGGTGTATCGATACCCATTTAGGGTGTATCGATACAGCCCCAATCTGAAAGGGTGTATCGATACCCATTTAGGGTGTATCGATACAGCCCCAATCTGACAGCATGTATTGATACCCATTTAGGGTGTATTGATACTCCCTCAGCATGTAAGTTAGTATCGATACGCATTGCCTTTTGACCCTAAAATTGGTTTTTGATAGTTTCTTTTGTGTAATTAGTTCTTGTATGAAGGATATTATGATCATGTTCATGCATGCTAATAATGGATATGTATTTATAAGTGTAAAATGCATAAATGACTTATTGAGAACTATTTCCATGATGATGAGAGATTGTGGACACATAGATAATGTGTAAGATACTTCCATAAGTTTGATGTATGCTTAAATAACTTGTTTGGCACGTGTGCAAACATAGTTAGGTCCTGTATAGGCCTGGTCCTCTCCAAGCGAGGTCTTCGGAATCGCCAAGTGAGGTCTACGGAATCACTTGACACGTAAGTAACGCCGACAGGGTTACCAGTGTTCGGGGGATGGATTTCGAGGCGGTTTCATCAGACTTACGTGGCGCACGGCCAGTGTCTCGATTGAACTACAGGAATGGGTGAAACGTGGGTAGTAACTAGAGAGCACTCTTTGTTACGAAAACTTAATCTTAATCGAAGAACATAAAACACAACAGCCGTGAATCTTGTGCATTGCTTTACATTACTTTATTCGTTATCTTATCGTTGTTAATACACTGAAACTTGTGAAGCATATGGTTGACCCGAATCTAAGCCAAGGGAACTAGTGAACTTGCTGGCTAGGTTTTGACCTAGCACCGTTATTTTTACAGGTCCAAGACAACAGGTGAATCCTCGCTAGAGGCGGTGTTCACGTAGGCAGGATCTAGTCTTCGGAGACTTGCTTAAGTTCCGTGAAGACGTAGGACATCCTTTGCGATTTCTTTCAGTTTAGTTTGGACATTGTTTAGTCCTTTGATGTTTGGGATTATTTAATTATCCATTTGTATGACAGATTATCTTTAAGTTGATAAAGTTTATTTCAGCTTTATTGTACTTGTGTTGTGAATATGAGTGCAAGCTTCTTGTTAGCTTGGTGAACTGCGCTCACCGTAGAGCTACAGGTTGTTAATGGTTCCGCCGGAAATGCCTAGTTCTCATTGAGTAAGGGCTGCAGACCCGAAAGGTGAGGGCGGGGTGTTACAGTTGGTATCAGAGCCTCAGGTTCAAAGTCCTAGAGGGAATTAAGTTGAGTTAGGATGTTTGTGACACTTTAGACACGAGACTAAGGGTGCACTTGATGTTTGCTTGTTGCTTGATGTTTGGCTTGGTTTAGCAATAGGTTTAGTCCGGTTTCTCATCCTCCTTTTCTTGTATCTCAGAATTATGTCTGGGAGGAGAGCTAGAGGTAGAGGTGGTCGGCGAGGAGGTAGAGGTGCACGGGGGAACAATGATGATGTTCCTACCGAAGAGGTGAACGCACCACCTACCGGGGTTCCTCCACCACCACAGCAAGGAGGGATTGGGCAAGGCACGGGGCAGAATCGGACAGGAGGGGTGAACCCTCAGATGCCGGAGTGGGCGGTGTTGCGACAGATGATTGCAGAGTCGGTAGGGGCAGTAGTGGATGCCAGGCTAGATGCACGGTTGGGTGCAAGGGGCCCAGTGGCACCAGCTCCTGTACAAGCACCAGTTCATGTACCGCAACCGCCAGTGGTACGGGTAGGAGCACCTACTTGGATGGAGTTACATAGACACTTCTTGAGTTTGAAACCACGAACTTTTGGAGGTTCTACAGATCCGTTAGTGGCACATCAGTGGATCAAGGAGATGGAAAAGACCTTTAGGACCTTCGAGTGCCCAGAAGAGTATAAGCAGAGGTTTGCAGCTTTTCAACTTGTAGAAGATGCATTGGATTGGTGGGAGTCTCGTTCCCAGGATCTAGATACTACCACCCTAACTTGGCAGCAGTTTCAGGCGATGTTCTTTGACCAGTATTTTCCTCAGAGTGCACGTATGGCAATGGAAAAAGAGTTTCAAGATTTGAGACAGAAAGACGATCAGACAGTGGTTGAGTTTGAGAGAGAGTTCTCTAGGCTAGCTTTGTATGCACCGGGTCTTATTCCGACTGAGCAGAGTAAGATACAGAAGTTTCTGAGGGGATTGAATCGACAGATCTCTAGGCATATCATCGGGCAGCCTAGTTTTGATACTTTTCCTAAGGTTGTAGAGTGTGCACGACTTCATGATCAGGAGATCCAGGAGGCACGAAGAAAGAGAAGTGAGAAAGCTGAGGCCAAACCAGTAGACAAACGTGATCAAAAGAATGGCCAAGGTCAGCAAGGGAAGAACCGTGATAACCGGGGTTACTGGAAGAGGCAGAAAACCGAAGAAAAGGATACGGGTGCAGTAGTTCCTGCACAGCCTGAAACACTGAGAACTGAAGAGGGCAGTAGGCGTGTAATTAAAGGGCCTTGTTATGCCTGTGGTGAGATAGGACACAGGGCAGCAGATTGTCCGCGCGGTAACGGGGTGCAAGGGGCCAGGCAGAATCAACAGCCGAGGCAGAATGGTCAGGGTCAAGCTCGACCTCAACCAGCACCTAACCAGGAGAGACAGCCGCAGGGACAACCATATGGACAGCATCAAGGTAGAGCCTATGCTGTAGTACCTAGGGATGCGAGAGCGCCAGAGGGAATGGTGGAAGGTACGTTCCTAATTCACTCTCGGCCTGGCCGAATCCTTTTCGATTCTGGAGCATCACATTCCTTCATATCTCGTATGTTTTTAGACACGTTGACACTTAGACCAGAAAAGTGTGATTACCCTTTCTCTGTTATGTCTCCTATGGGGAGGACAGTACCAGTGGAACTAGTTTGCAAGGGTTGTGTTATTAGTTTGGGAAAACTAGATTTCGGCTCAGATCTTTACGTGTTGGGTCTAGAGGGCTTTGATGTTATACTAGGCATGGATTGGCTTGCTGCATACCATGCGAGTTTGGATTGTTACGCGAAAACGGTAACATTTTCCTTTCTAGATGAAACGACATATGTGTTGTTGTTGTCAGTAGGATGCGGTCTTGATAGGACACACCCGTGCTTTGTGGATATGTTGGAGCATTCGGTTGAAGGTAGAGAGCTTGAATCGATGTTTGTGGTGCGCGAATACCGTGATGTATTTGGCGAGGTCCCAGGGTTACCACCTCGCAGAGAGATAGACTTCTGTTTGGAGCTGGTTCCGGGCACAAAATCGATTGCGAAGACACCTTATCGGATGGCTCCAATTGAGATGAAAGAGTTAAAGAACCAGATAGACCAGTTATTGGCTCAGGGTTTTATACGTCGTAGTTCGTCACCTTGGGGTGCACCAGTTCTTTTTGTTAAAAAGAAAGATGGGTCCATGAGACTATGTATAGACTACCGGGAACTGAACAAGGTTACGGTAAGAAATAAGTATCCTTTGCCTAGGATAGATGACCTGTTTGATCAGCTTAGGGGAGCACAGTGGTTCTCTAAGATTGACTTAAGGTCGGGTTATCATCAGCTTAGAGTCCGAGAGCAGGACATACCTAAGACAGCATTTCTGACAAGATATGGGTCTTATGAGTTCTTGGTAATGCCGTTTGGACTTACCAATGCACCAGCAGTGTTTATGGATCTGATGAATCGGATTTTCAGAGACTTCTTGGACCAGTTTGTTATCGTTTTCATTGATGACATCTTAATTTACTCCAAGACACAGGGGGACCATGAGGTTCATTTGCGTAGAGTACTTCAGACTCTACGAGAGCACCAGTTGTATGCAAAGTTCGAGAAGTGCGAATTTTGGCAACAAGAGGTGAAATTCTTAGGACACGTAGTGTCGGGGACGGGAGTGACAGTGGATCCCTCCAAGATTCAGGCTGTACTGGAGTGGCGGCAACCCACCACAGTGACAGAGATTCGAAGTTTCCTAGGTTTGGCTGGGTACTATAGGCGGTTTATCGAAGGATTTTCTAGTATAGCAGGTCCTTTGACGAGACTCACTAAGAAGGACATTCCATTTAAGTGGGATGCTAAGTGTGAGCAAGCGTTTCAAGAGCTGAAGGCTAAGTTGACGACAGCCCCAGTTTTGATCATCCCAGAGAGTGGAGCTGGACTTGTGGTGTATACTGATGCGTCGCATCAAGGGCTGGGATGTGTATTGATGCAGGAAGGACGAGTGGTTGCTTATGCATCGAGACAATTGAGGACTCATGAGCATAACTATCCGACTCATGACCTCGAGTTAGCAGCTGTAGTGTTTGCACTCAAGATATGGAGACACTACTTGATAGGTGAAAGATTTGAGCTCTTTTCTGATCATAAGAGTCTCAAATACTTGTTCTCACAGAAGGAGCTGAACATGAGGCAGCGCAGATGGTTGGAACTACTAAAGGATTATGACTTTCAGTTGCAATATCATCCAGGAAAGGCTAACGTAGTGGCAGATGCGTTGAGCAGGCAGCCTAGGGGTATAGTGGCCTCTATGATGGTCCAGCAGTGGCGATTGTTGGAGGTAGCATCGGAGTATGACTTTGATTTGGCAACCCGCGAGCAGAGACAGCTGTTGTTGGGTAGTGTGGTTATTCAACCTACTCTAGTAAGCAGAATCATTGGTGAGCAAGGAAACGACCAATGGTGCCGTGACAGAGTTGCAGGAGTTCAACAGGGAGAGATCACGGACATGACCATAGGAGTAGACGGCGGCTTGAGATTCAAGGGTCGCTTGTGTGTTCCAGAGAAATCTGAACTGAGGAAGAACATTTTGAACGAGGCACATCGTAGTAAGTATACTATACATCCTGGAGAGAACAAGATGTATCGGGATCTCAAACGACATTTCTGGTGGTCAGGAATGAAACGCAGTGTTGCAGAGTTCGTGCGTACATGCTTTACTTGTCAGCAGGTAAAGGCAGAACATCGGAAACCAGCGGGTACTTTGCAGTCCTTAGATATACCCGAGTGGAAGTGGGAGAACATATCTATGGATTTTATCGATGGATTACCCAAGACTAGAAAGGGGAATGACTCCATTTGGGTGATCGTGGATAGACTGACTAAGTGCGCACACTTCGTGCCAGTCAAGAAGACATTCACAGCAGAACAGTTGGCTACATTGTATGTGAAAGAGATTGTTCGATATCACGGAGTACCAGTCTCAGTGGTGTCAGATAGGGATACTTCTTTTACCTCGAAGTATTGGAGAGCTTTTCAGGAAGCTATGGGAACGCAGCTTGACTTTAGCACGGCTTTTCATCCACAAACGGACGGACAGACGGAGAGAGTTAACCAAGTGCTGGAAGACATGCTCCGTTGTATAGTTCTAGACTTTAAGGGTAATTGGGAAGATTCATTACCACTTGTTGAGTTTGCCTACAACAACAGTTACCAAACCAGCATAGGGATGGCACCGTTTGAAGCATTGTATGGCAGGCCTTGTAGATCTCCAGTATGTTGGGCAGAAGTCGGAGAGTCAAAACTTCCAAGAGCGGAAACAGTACAACAGACTACAGAGAAGATAGCCTTAATCAGAGAGCGTATGCAAGCAGCTCAGAGTCGTCAGAAGAGCTATGCCGATCAGAGGCGTAGGGAACTTGAGTTTGAGGTAGGTGATCAAGTGTTACTGAAGGTATCACCGATGAAGGGTGTTCTTCGATTCGGTAAGAAAGGAAAGTTATCACCGCGTTTTGTTGGACCTTTTCCTATCCTAGAGAGAGTAGGGAAAGTGGCTTACCGGTTAGCTTTGCCAGATCAGTTAGCGGGAGTTCATGATGTCTTCCATGTGTCTATGCTTCGGAAACATCTCAGGGATGAGGACCGCCCAGCAGTGGTCGATTTCCACGAGTTAGAGTTGCAGCCAGGAGCAACCTATGTAGAGAAGCCTTATAGGATTCTTGACTACAAGGAGCAGAAGCTAAGGTCGAGATCAATACCTTGGGTGAAGGTGCAGTGGCATCATCATGATGAGCGCGAGGCCACGTGGGAAAGAGAAGAGGAGATGCGCGCGAGTTACCCGGACCTTTTTGTTGAGGTATGTGCGATTTCGAGGACGAAATCCTCTTTTAGGGGGGTAGATTGTAATACCCCTATCTCTAAGTTACTAATGTTGAGGGGCAGCCACTCTGGATGAGGGCACCCTGTAGAGTTTTATTAAGTTTTAGGGTTAGGCTAATATAACTAACCCTAACTTAACACTTTTCTCTTGTTTTCCTTTTTATTTGGAAGAGAGGAAGAGAGGAAGAGAGGGAGGCTGATCTGCTGGGAGAGAGGGAGAGCAAGGGAGAGAGCTAGACTTGAAGGAGATCCATGGTTTTGTGAAGAAGGAATCTCAGAGAAATCAAGGGTGTGTTGCTGGGATCATCATCTTCTTCATCTTCTTCTTCTTCCTTGGGTTTCATCTTCCTTGGTGATTTGAGGCAAGTAGTAACTTGCTCTTTTGGTGTAGACTTAGGTCTTCCACTTTGCTTTGATGAAGTCTTAGTAAATGCTTGCATGAAAGCTAGGTTTATGCTTAGTTTACATAACCTAATCCATGAATGAATGCATAGAAATTGGGTTTTAATGGATAATATATGTTAACTAGATGAATGAAGGCATGTATCCATGTGTGTATGATTTTCATTGGTTAAAGAGCATGAAATCTATGTATATTTAACTTGTATACAATCCCCTAAGGTTGCAGGCCAAAATCCCAAGTTTCCATGGAGTTTTGTTGAAGAACAAAACCCAGAATCGCGAGAAAACCCAGGGTGTATCGATACCCATTTAGGGTGTATCGATACAGCCCCAATCTGAAAGGGTGTATCGATACCCATTTAGGGTGTATCGATACAGCCCCAATCTGAAAGGGTGTATCGATACCCATTTAGGGTGTATCGATACAACCCCAATCTGACAGCATGTATTGATACCCATTTAGGGTGTATTGATACTCCCTCAGCATGTAAGTTAGTATCGATACGCATTGCCTTTTGACCCAAAAATTGGTTTTTGGTAGTTTCTTTTGTGTAATTAGTTCTTGTATGAAGGATATCATGATCATGTTCATGCATGCTAATAATGGATATGTATTTATAAGTGTAAAATGCATAAATGACTTATTGAGAACTATTTCCATGATGATGAGAGATTGTGGACACATAGATAATGTGTAAGATACTTCCATAAGTTTGATGTATGCTTAAATAACTTGTTTGGCACGTGTGCAAACATAGTTAGGTCCTGTATAGGCCTGGTCCTCTCCAAGCGAGGTCTTCGGAATCGCCAAGTGAGGTCTACGGAATCACTTGACACGTAAGTAACGCCGACAGGGTTACCAGTGTTCGGGGGATGGATTTCGAGGCGGTTTCATCAGACTTACGTGGCGCACGGCCAGTGTCTCGATTGAACTACAGGAATGGGTGAAACGTGGGTAGTAACTAGAGAGCACTCTTTGTTACGAAAACTTAATCTTAATCGAAGAACATAAAACACAACAGCCGTGAATCTTGTGCATTGCTTTACATTACTTTATTCGTTATCTTATCGTTGTTAATACACTGAAACTTGTGAAGCATATGGTTGACCCGAATCTAAGCCAAGGGAACTAGTGAACTTGCTGGCTAGGTTTTGACCTAGCACCGTTATTTTTACAGGTCCAAGACAACAGGTGAATCCTCGCTAGAGGCGGTGTTCACGTAGGCAGGATCTAGTCTTCGGAGACTTGCTTAAGTTCCGTGAAGACGTAGGACTTCCTTTGCCGTTTCTTTCAGTTTAGTTTGGACATTGTTTAGTCCTTTGATCTTTGGGATTATTTAATTATCCATTTGTTTGACAGATTATCTTTAAGTTGATAAAGTTCATTTCAGCTTTATTGTACTTGTGTTGTGAATATGAGTGCAAGCTTCTTGTTAGCTTGGTGAACTGCGCTCACCCTAGAGCTACAGGTTGTTAATGGTTCCGCCGGAAATGCCTAGTTCTCATCGAGTAAGGGCTGCAGACCCGAAAGGTGAGGGCGGGGTGTTACAATAACAAAGTTGTTTTTGTTTTGTTTTCTCGCGTACTTAAATTGTATGCAAATTCTTTTCTTTTCCTTCCTTGATTATAGGATGGAGTAAGAGTGTGTTCAACTTAGAACTAAAATAAGTAGGATAAACCCTGTGTTATTTAGGGTGGGATAATAACTAAAAATCTTATTATAATTCGGTTGATTGTTTATAGTTAATAATTAAGATTTACTGCTAGTAAGACCTTTGTAGGAGTTGTTTGTTTCCTATAAAAGTTGTGCGTGAAGCAAGTTGATCTATTTACATGATCATGGAATACAGATAGGAGAGTACACTTGAATGAATAGTCAAGTTGATGCCTAAATTTGTATGAATGTTTAATAATATTGAAATACATGCCCGTATAAATAGCGACGTCGTAATACCACATGAATAGTACCTTGTATACATTAATATCGTATACATAGATGGTTTTCGATAGTATCAAAGTGACAATACTATGTTAATTATATTCTATAAAGAATATTTGATAAATAGTAGATCACAGTGGTGAATAGTGTCGTATACGTGAACAATATCGTATATGTGAATAGTGTCACGTGAATAGTGACCTTGACCAATAGTGCATAAATTAAGTTTTATGATGAGAATTTGATGAATAGTATGTTATACAAATTGTATACGAATCATGCTATATGATTTGGTGAATAATATTTTATAAATAATATGGTATACGTGAATAGTGACAGTATACTTAAATATTATATATATAACACAAATTAACAACGTATATATGAACACTAAGATATTAATTTATTCTAAATAGATTTGTAAAAATGCAAGGAATATAATTTTTGAATAGTAAAATATATATAGTAATATATATTTGAATAGTAACATACACGCGAACAAATAGTGGTGTATAAAATTCAAATTATACTACGTAAAACTAGATTTACAAAATGATGTAAATCAAGTATTTTATGTAATAAATAAGAATACAAATGAAATAGTATCTTATATGAACAGTATTGCATACGTTATATCGTATCGTATACACAATCAATGTAGTAACTATACATTGTATAAAATGAATAAAATTTAAAAATAAATAAATTATTTTCATGTCGTAAGTACTAATATCATACATATTTTTAAATAGTATCTATTTTTTTGCTATAAAAAAATTTGAGTTAAACGTATTATCATCAGTCGCTACAGTCTCCACAAAACATATATATTGATTACTATTTCAAATATAATATCCACAGTATTTCACCTACTTCACTGCTACAGTAAGAATGGTAGAAAATCTATAAATACCCATTCATTTAGTTTCAAAATTACTTCAAAATCATTTCTCTTTTTTTGAATATGGTTTTCTTCTCTCCTAAAATATCTTCTACAATGTTTTATAACCATATGTCTATGTGGACCTAGAATTACCTTAATATCAGTTAAGGTGAAGGATTTAAGCACAAAACAGTAGAAGTAATGCATTTTCTAGGCAGACAATATTATACTAAAAAATGACTTTTTATTCGATATATATCTAATATTTGAATTTTATCGTGATTAGTTTAATTCAGATTTTGATTCGTTTAGATTATGTGAGATAAAAATTCATATGTATATTTCATAGAAAAATACCATAGTTTTGTTGAGTATTTTGTTATACAAAATAATTTTTCAAATTTGACCTATCTTTGTTGTAAATTTATAGGAACTGTACATAGTTTCTATTTGAGTTAATTTCTAAATAAATTTGAAAGTACTTGGCCTTTAGTTACAACATGAAAAACTTAGCTTTATGAATCTAATTTCATATGAGCCTGACTTTTTAGAATTTGGAGTTCTAAATTTCAAAATAAAATAATTTTAGTCTGACTGAAGCATTCTTAATAGTATGCACATAGTCCAAAGAAAATGATATTTTACTTAAAATATTATAAATAAAATATTTTTTTATTATCTGAAGAGAAACAAGTTATAAGCATAAAATTCTTGGCTTTAGTTTCACCTGATTCTAATAAACAGAATAATTGGAATAAAATTTCAAACTTTGGTTTTGATTTTTAAGTTTGAGTATAAGATACAAATTTTGGTATACAATGTTGTCAGTATACTTATAACATATTTTTGAACACCTTATAGTAAAAATTGATTTCGGCTTATTTTAGAGAAAATTTTAGCTCTTAAAAACTAGTGTTCAAAATGGGTTTAATTGTACCATTTTGAGTAACGTTTAGGTAATTACAGTGATTGTTGTCAACTGTGCACAATTAGTTTTACTGAATGTTTTAACTTATAGTTTTGCTATACCTCGAGCAAGATTTTCTAGAGCTGAAAATCGAAGTGTGAAATATCACTTAGAACCATTCTAATTTAAAGAAGTTAGTAGAAAATGATGTGACACAATGAGTAAATGAGTTTCACAATATTTGTGAATGATGACGAATCTAAATACTTTAATATTCGAACATATCTAAACTTTGAAGAAAATATACTTTCAGTTTGAGAATAAATTTACTCGAAGTTAGATTACGAAATACTTTTATGTTGAGTACACTTTTGACTTATTAGTCAACCAAACTTGCAATTATATAATAATGCATTGGCATTTCTTGATGCATTCTGTGTTAATGCTTAGAAATTTTGAGTTTGTATTATATGATTGACTTTTTGAAGAAAGTCGGTTGACCTTATTGGATCGATAAGATTGTGTGATTTGATTATTAGTCAGGAACCAATTGTTGGTTTGATCTTATTTGAGGTGGTTACATCATATCGGATAACATTATACTGTTTCAAGTTAGTAGAAAGATAATCTTTGCTCTTTGATTAAATAATTAGAGTTATTTTTTCGAGAAAGAAAACGTGAAGTTTATATACTTCAATTAAAATTTAATTATCGAAACCGTTAGACGGATATCGAGGACAAGAATCCGAAGACAATTTTTTGTACGCAACATTTTGTAAGAATATTTAAAAATACAACGTTTTTACATACAGTGGATACGTTGTGTTATTTTGAGATAAAGGATGGTGATGGAAGTGTGATGAAAAGTAGTTGGTTCTCCATATATGTGACACATATCATATAGGATGCACTGTTTGGACTGATCATCCAAGACAGAGCAACCACGTCGGTGAGTGGAAACAACGAAAGAGGTTAGCCACTGGGTGATTTATCCACACCAAATCATCTATTCCCCAATAATCTTAATTTTTACTACATCGTAAACTTAATGGAGAAATTTATAACGACAACGCCAAATGAACTAAATTCAAATCAAGATTAAATCTGAGATACATATAAAATATAAGTTATTTTATAAGTATGTTTTACCTTTTGGTTTGATTGAAATTTTGGGACGAAATTCTTTTTAGGGGGTAATGATGTAATACCCCAAAAATTCCATAGTGTAAATATTTCATACTTGACCAACATAATTAAGTTAGTATGAAAGTATGCCCATTTGGGTGAGTATTGATTTGAAAAATAAATTTCTCATATGTATGGTAATTTGCATTGAAACTCATAATGTACTTTAAGAGAGTTATCTCTAAAAATAAATAAATAAATAAAATTTAATTAATTAAAAAATAAAATATTTTTTATTAGCACATGGGCTGCTGCTACAGGAGCCACAGCTTCTACTGTAGCAGCACTTAAAAAAATAATAATAAAATATTTAATTAAAAAAATATTTTTAAAAGAAATAATAAAAAAAATAAACAAAATTTCCTATATAAACCCCTAACTCCTTACCATTTCTCCTCACAAACCTCTCCCCTTTCTTCCCTTCTCTATCCCACTTATACTAATCCTTTCTCCCCTCTTCCTTCATATATCTCTCTCTTAATAACATGTCTCCAGTTTATTTTATACCCCATTTAATTATAAAATATTCATATTACATATATCAACAAGGTTATAGAAATTCAATGATCTACACTATTGAATTGGAGATCGCGAATAAGGTAGGTGGGATCCCTACTGTAAACAAAATCTAATTTTATGTTTTTATTATGAAATTGCATATGAAATGTATTTATCTTGCATGGTTACATTTAACTATTTAATGCAAGGGTTGAGGTTTTATTCATAAGAAAAATGAATTAATGGAAGTTTATTAATAACTTGGTATCTAGATTAAAAATAAATCTAGATGGTATCGGTAATGGGAGACTACATAACACCTGTAGGTACCGTTGAGTTCTGACTTGAGGAGACGGTGGAAACCAATGTAATGGACCTAAAATAATGGTTAATTATTTTTAAAAAAAATCTCTTTTTGATGCATTAATATGATAATTTTTGCATGTTTCAAATCTAGTATTTTTAGATAGTTTGCACCTGCTGAGTTTTACTCACCCCTAAATTCCTCCCACAGGTTACGTTGTGGGTAAACGATTCAAAGTTGTACGGATTAAGAAGTAGATAGCTTATGTTATCAAATTTGTATAAATATAGCTGATGAATTAAACTACTATTTTATCACTTGGGATAAGGGTTATTTGTATTAATTCTTATTGTTTTAACATTTTTATAAACTTAGATGTTAAGTTTTAAATTGTATAATTTATGTATTAATTTATATTTAATTATTGTCATAAATAATTGAATTAATTAGATTTTATACGAAATTATATAATTCCCGTATTCATACTGTCATATTTACAAAACAGTATTTTTGGACATGTTCCGGTCTAAATTGAGCCAAGTCTATTTCTAACAAAGTTATGGCCCTCGATTTTACTTTTTTAAAAAGGTATTACAACATGTATTTTGGATTCTAGTTAGAGAGTAATTTCTCTTTAAAGTTACTGATTTTACGAATATTGTTAAAAAGCTCAAATTATATTTTTTGAGTTTTTACACGTCCATATCAGTACTTCGGATACATATTTGGACCCCTTATGCTCCTAATTGGCCTTAGGCTATTTCTGATGATATTATTGATCTGTGAATCGAATTTTTAGAATGGATTTATTTGTAAAATTCGGATTTACGGTTAAGTAGATATGTCCATTTTACTCAACTATGCACAGTTGAAACTGAAATTGTATTCAAACATTAAATTTTTATTTTTCTTTTATTTGGAATGTTTTTGACGAGTAAATGAGCGTTGACCTAAATATTGGTTGACTTGGCTTGACTTTAACTTAGTTAGAGACTTAAGTTGATCTTTACTTGGACTTGGTTGACTTGGACCTTACTTTAAGATAACAAATATTGACTAAAGTAGACCATTTACAAAATATTTTTAAATTCATTGTCTTTCAAAAGTAAAGTAAATGAGTTTTATTCGATATTTTTACTTACACTTCTATTACACTAATCACGCCTTAGTTTTCGGACTCGGCGAATCGGATCGAATTTAGAGTACCGAAAATCGGGGTGTGACATGAACAGTACCATATATGAACAGTAACATATATATTTGAATAGTATCATATACGTAACAATATGATATGTATGCTTAGTACCAAATTGTACTAGATGAATTAGATTTACTAGTAAAGTAAATCAAGTGTTTTATGTCATGAGTGAATAATATCGTATAATTGAATAGTGACGTATACGTAATAAGTATACAGATTTTATACTTAAGCCGTCACTACAGTAAAATATTTTGCACGTGCTACAGTGATTCCCGTCTCTATAGTACCCGAACCTAAAAATTATATAAACCCCTCATTTCTTCTTTCAATTGGCATTCAATCTCTTCTCCCATTCTCTCAATCGCTCTCTCCCTATAATATGTTTGTTTATAACTCTCCTATATTTTCTATATTATAAGGAGGTTATACCCATAAATACCATAAGCAACAATATATATTTATATATGTTGTATCAATAAGGTGATGAAATTTGATGATCTACACCATTAGATTTGGAGATAGCGAATAAGGTAAGTGGATATGTGGAACTTCCCTCTATTATAACTATTACTTATTTTATATTTTGTTATGAAAATGCATGCAGATGAATTATTTTGTATTATTTACAAATTAAATATGCATTTTGTTAAATGTGATTACTATTTATTTTTAAGTGAAGAAAATTGATTTAGATTGGTAATATATCTAAAAAGGATTATGTAAACATTAATCAAATGGGTAGGAAAAGGGAGACCCCCTTAGACCTTTGTTTTCGTCTAAGGAAGCAGTCGACCGTTGTTTCTCCTGAGGAAGCGGTTGTTACCCGATTTAATGCAAGATAAAATATTAAATGGTTGGAAAATAAATCATTTAATGGTAATTTATTTACAAGTTCATTAGTTAATTATTCTTGTGATTTTGATGAATCATCTTTTCAATCTATTATTTTTGGGTTGATATTTGCCTACTGAGTTTATTCACCCCTAAATCCCCCTACAGGTTACGTTGAGGGTGAAAGATACTAGGATGTGCAGATTAAGAAGTAAATGGCTTGAGTTATTCAAACTAATATAAATAGATACCTCAGGAGAAACATAATTTGGAGTTCCACAAGCAGCCCATCTCTCTCCAATAATCAATATGTCAATTAATTTCTTGATATATAAATACTCTAAAATTTGCTGAAGAGTACATGATGAAGTATAACTTTGTTCTACTATGATACCTACGTACGTTTGACAAAAGACAATGCTACAAAAATGACATGGTATATATAATTGTCATTTTATGGTACTAAAAAATGAATCATTCAGCACAGGTTTGCATTCATTCCAAATTTTCACTATAAAATGGATAGTCTACAAGATATCTTAATAAAAAAATACAAACTTAGTCCACAAGTTCATTTCACAGACCCTTTCAATTTAACTCTACAAAACAACATACTCTTGAAACTATTAAGCACCCTTCAATTTACCTTGAATACAATGAAGCCCTTCAGAGTTAATTGGAAATCAACCTTGAAACTAATAATAACGATTAAAGTATATTTAAGAGGGGAAATTAATGCCCATTTAAAATTATATAGTTATAGCTCTATATAGGTACGATCTAAATGCTGAATTTTGGTGATGGTTTTTAAAAGTTGGTAGCAAGTATCCTCATTATTGATTTTTAACAGTTTACTTTCAATTACATTTTTTATATGTTTAGAATTTTTAAAATACGTCATTTTTTTGGATGATCTACGTATTGTGTGGAGAATATCCTTACAATAAATCAATATCAACTGATTATAATCAAGTAGGCCCCAATTGTAGCAAAATGACCTGATTTCCTTTTGGCACCAAGTGGATCCCACAACCATTGGATCGTTAAAAAATTTTAAGCTAGGATGCATTTTGGTGAGTATGATGTACAATGTGTGGAGAATATCTTCACCCTAAATCAATCATTGTATTCAAGTGGACCCATAGGCATTGGATTGTTACGAATGTTTTAACAAAAATTTTTTTTGGTGATGATGATTTACATAGTGTAGAAAACATTCACATAATAAATCAACCAAAGCAGCCATTGGATGGAATTCAAGTGGGATCCACAGGCATGTTGTGGCAAATTATCGAATGTCGAAGTGTCCATTTGAAAATGTGTGAAATGAAAAAGGGTCGATGTAAAGTTGTAAATCTAACTCTTCATATCACTGTTATACCTTTTCCTAGTACGAGTCACAACTCTTCTAAAAGATATAGACCCTATTTATTTGTTTGAGATTACTCCAAACATCCTTTTTGATATTTTTCTTTTTTCATCTGCAAACTCCTTTTAAGATGGTTATTTATCATCTCTCTCCGTCTCTTATAATTATTCAAGAAATCAAGGAAGAGAATTTTCTACAACAAGGTGATGATCAAAAGATAAGGTTTTTGTCATCAAATTAAGGTAGGTGGATATGTGGAACTTCCCTCTATTATAACTAAAACTTATTGTATGTTTTGTTATGAACATGCATGGCGATGGATTATTTTGTATTATTTACAAATTAAATATGCATTTTGTTAATATGAGCACTATTTATTTTTAAGTGATAAAAATTGATTTAGATTGATAATAAATCTAAAAAGGATTATGTAAATGATAATCAAATAGGTAAGAAAAGGGAGACCCCCTTAAACCATTGTTTCCGCCTGAGGAAGCGGTTGACCGTTGTTTCTGCCTAAGGAAGCGGTTGTTACCCGGTTTAATACAAGATAAGATATTAAATGGTTAGAAAATAAATCATTTAATAGTAATTTATTTACAAGTTTATCAGTTAATTATTCTTGTGATTTTGATGAATCATGTTTTCAATCTATTATTTTTAGATTGATATTTGCCTACTGAGTTTACTCACCCCTAAATTCCCCCACAGGTTACGTTGAGGTGAAGGATTCAAAGATGTGTAGATTAAGAAGCAGATAGCTTGTGTTATCAATTTTGTACAAATATAACTGATAGATTAAACTACTATTCTATAACTTGGGATAAGGGTTATTTTGTATTAATTCTTATTGTTTTAACATTCTTATGAAATTAGATGTAAAGTTTTAAATTGTATAATTGATGTATTAATTTACATTTAATTTTCGTCATGAATAATTGAATTAATTACGTTTTATACGAAATTGTATAATTCCTGTAATTCATACTGTCAGATTTACAAAACGGTATTTTTCAACGTATTTCTGTCAAAATTGAGCCGAGTCTATTTCTAACAAAGTTATAGCTCTCGGTTTTTCCTTTTCAAAAAGGTATATATAACATGTATTTTGGATTTCTGATTAGAGAGTAATTTCTCTTCAAAGTTACTGATTTTACAAACATTGTTAAAAAGTTGAAATCACATTTTCTGAGTTTTTACACATCTGTATCGGTACTTCGGATGCATATTTGGGCCCTTTATTGTCTGAATTGACCTCAGGCTATTTCTGATGAAATTTTAGATCTGTGAATCTAGTTTTTAGAATCGGTTTATTTGTAAACTTAAGATTTATAGTTAAGTAGATATGTCTATTTTACTCGATTGTATACAGTTGACACGAAAATTATTTTATTTTAAAACATTACATTTTTATCTTTCTTTGACTTGGACTGATTTTGACGATTCAATGACCATTGACCTAAATATTGGTTAACTTGAATTAACTTTGACTTAGCTAGAGACTCAAGTTGACCTTTACTTGGATTTGGTTGACTTGGACCTGACTTTAAGGTAACCAATATTGACTAAAGTAGACCATTAGTAAAATATTTTTGAATTCATTGTCTTTCAAAGGTAAAGTAAATGAGTTTTATTCGATATTTTTACTTACACATCTATTACACTAATCACGCCTTGGTTTTCGGACTCGGCGAATCGAATCGAATTTAGAGTACCGAAAATCGGGGTGTGACAATAACTAAACTAGAAAGAGATAAGGAACCTATTAGTTGTGGTTGTGGGCTTTATTATAAGGGGTCCCATCTTTTAGTAACTCTTTTGTTGTAAATTTTTAGAAGCCAAAACTATTAGGAAACTTATTTTTAGATTTACTAATAAAATGAGGACTTTTAATTAAAAGGGATAGCTACACATTTTGATAGAAAACTCTTTACGAGAGATAGAAAGGCTAGAAAGAGGTGGCTGGTTTGAAACTGGGAGAAAGAAGAACTAGCAGCAGCAGCAGGAGAGGGAAGAAATCTAAGATTTTTCTGGGTCATTGTGTTCTTCCGTACAAAGTGGTTGGAGAGAATTATACATTGTAAGTAAGAAAAATTATTTTCATATAAAACTCTTATCTAATCGGTCACACCTACAAGTAGGTTCCAATATTTGGACACCCACTGAATTTTGTCCAAGCATTCAGCCCGATATTAATAGTAGCCAACACCAAATTCCAAAACCAGTACAAAGAGCACCAGGGTAAAAGGCTATAAAAAGAGTTAAAAGATTAAGAGCTTCATCGTCATCATCTTCGTTAGAGTTCATTACAGATGAAATATCTTCTAGGATCGTCAATATTTTCAAAGAGAACCAAGAGAAAAAGAAACTTCAATGAGAATCACAAAATGAGAGGTTAAATAAGGCCATGCACCTTAGAGAGGAAGAATTAGTAATGAAAATAATAGAAGAAGATCGCATCATAGCCGTCAATAAAAAGAATATGCCACCATGTTTGAGGTTTTACTGGCAATAGTATTAATAAGAGGTCCTCGTCCAGTGTGGCATTCACCCCAAAAATTGATTTTAAAGTTGTGCTTCATTTTCTTTTGTCTCAATCTCTATGTACTAGTATTTATGCAATTTTAACTTTGTAGTTTGGGTTTGGTAATTATGAAATTTAATTCACCTTGTTTAAGATCTAATTATTCTTTGTAAACATTGTTCACATAACTACAACCCATAAAACAAAAAAAATATTGTTCATAAAACAAACAACCTAAAATGAAAATATTGTTCAAACAACAAACAACCCGTAATGAAAACATTATTCAAATAACAAACAACCCATAATAAAAATATTATTTAAACATAATTTCAAATAATATAAAATTTAAAGTGACATACTCAACTCATGCAAGCTCCAGAACCATGCCTCACCCAAATGTGTTCAATGAGGTCATTTCATAGCTTAATGTGTCTTTATTCGTTCACCAATGCAGCACAACGCTCCCAATGGTTATGAAGACCAATGTTATGCTCTACCTCAACATTATGGGTCCAGCTTGGATATCGTCATTCGTTTTCAACAATCATATTATTCAAAATTATATGAATCTTCATGATTTTATCCAAATCCCAGGGATCCTGATACTTTACAGGTCCAGCAACAATCGCATACTTCCCTTTTATAACAATGTACTAGTATTTGTGCAATTTTAATTTTGTAGTTTGGGTAATGTCATCCACGTTGTTTAAGATCTAATTATTTTGTCTAAACATTGTTCACACAACTACAATCCATAAAACAAAAAAAATATTGTTCACAAAACAAACAACTCAAAATGAAAATATTGTTCAAACAACAACCAACCTATAATGAAAACATTCAAACAACAAATAACCCATAATAAAAACATTGTTTGAACATAAGTTCAAATATAAAGTTTAAAGTGACATACTCATCTCATGCGAGCTCCAGAACCATGCCTCGCCCAAATGTGTTCAATGAGGTCACTTCATAGCTTAATGTGTCTTTATTCATTCACCAATGCAGCACAACGCTCCCAATGGTTATGAAAACCAATCTTATGCTTTACCTCAACATTCCCATCAACTACATGGGTCCAGTTTGGATCACGCCGTTCGTTTTCAACAATCATATTATTCAAACGTATGCAAATCTTCATGATTTTATCCAAATCCTGGGGGTCCCAATACTTTACAGGTCCAGCAACGATCGCATACTTCCCTTTCAACAATGTAAAGGCATGTTCGACGTCCTTTCCTTTTGCTTGATGTTGCTCGTTAAATAACAGTTTCTTGGGGGTATCTGCAACCTAGAATGATTTAACAATGTTTGCCCATGTCGAATATATTCCATCTGCTAGGTGGTTACCTGCCTCATATTTGGTCCCATTTAGTTTGTAAATACAAGGTGGGGCACGACCAGCAAGATGATCGTCAAATAGAAGCCACTGGTATAGAACATTAAGTTGCATGAACCCGGTGCTCCAAAGAAGGCATGCCAAATCTTCATATCATATGAGGCAACTGCTACTAGGATTATTGTGGGGCCTTTTGCATGTCCTTTGAACTGTCCATGCCAAGCCATTGATAATTCTTCCAAGTCCAATGCATGCAATCGAGTCTACCATTCCTAGGGATCTCCTGCTTGCATTTTTATCCATCAACCTCTGAAAAACGTTTACAGCTGGGCTACATAAGTAATGTGGTCCAACATGGCGCACCATCGTATTATAGCCTATTGCTTAATCGCATTGTCCCGTAGCCATATAACCTCTTCTGGTGACACAGTCTTCGACAAACACATTATTCTCATTGTATGTTTAAGATCAACCAATGAAGATGTCATTTCTGCCCATTGAACCTACATCATAAAAACCTCCCAATTATTTTCAAGATTTATAGTTAAAACTAAATAATATTTTGATAAAAATGAACTAATCATCTTACTAAATAATATGTATCTGGTGGTAAGATTGTACTCTCAGATCTAAATGTGACGGCAATAGTTGTAGGTAATAAATCTAGATGTGACGGCAATGGTCGTGCTCTAGGTCATAAAGAATGGCCCTACGGGTAGATAACCCATAGGTAGCCTTAACATCTGATTCTTGATATTTTGACTTCTAGTCTCTGTTGTTTGTTAACATTCTCGGCTATAGATCGAATGGACTAGCATTGAGTTTCTGAGTTGGTTCTAACACACGAAAGTAATTGGAGAACCAAAACTATGTAACAAAGAAAAAAATATGATAAGAAGTTGTACAAATTTAGGAGCATGAAATAAATAAACCAAATGATAAGACATTGTACAAACCTCCAACAACATCCACATTCATTACATGAACATACACCTCGACAGCATTCGTCCCTTGCATCGTAAAGACGAATTACTATGGCCGAGCCCTATATGTATGGACTAAATTCAAATCCTTTAATGCAGCAAGACATCCCTTGCTCACATTACTTCTAAAGATCGGAAAGAATATATGGCCTACGACTAACAATAAGAAGGTTCGAACAGGCTCTTCTTCATCGCCAACAATATTCCACTCCTCCATCAGTCATAATGTATTGTTTGAGCGTTGAGACACGGATACCACTAGATTTCACGGCCCAATCTTATTCCTCTACTAATTCTTATTCTTTCTACCAAAACACTCTGATAGTTAGTTCGTACTCTTCAGCAAATAAAAATCCAAGAGTAGTGGAGGATCCCCCTAGGCTGATCGATATCCCAATAAGGAATATAAAATCATAGGGGGTGAAGTCAATTTTCAAGTTAGGAAAGTGAAAAGTGTGGGTTATATCCCATCGTCTGTCTATCAAACCCCCACAATTGCCCTATCATTATTGGGTAGGTCTATCTGAAATAGGTGCCCTCAACCACGACTATCAATAATTTCTTTCACATGTTCATTCTTGGTGGCAACAACATAAACTGTCCTTAATTCTTGCCACCTCCCTCTTTACTTTGTTGAGTCTGCTAATCTTTATGACTCAAATGATTTGATGAAGGACCCCATATAAAACGGGCCTATACTTATCACTTTGTAGTGTCAGAAACGACGCTTCATTTTTATCACTTTGGTATTGTATCACGTTTCTTGAGTAATTTCCCACTTCTAAAGAATCTCGACATTTAAACTAAATTAAGCAATATAGATACACCAAATCATCTAATTTAATCAAGAAAAAAACATATATTTAGTAAATAAAAACATGTGTACTTCGACACAAATTATGCTTTATCAACATAAATTTATTTAACTAATAAAAAAATACATAAAAAAGAATTCATGTTTCAGCAACTCTTTCAAATCACGCTTGAGATCAATATAAATTTATTTAATTTACTGAAAATAACACATTCATGTTATCATACACCAAATTAAGTTAATGTTATGAATTAATCAAAATATAATGAAAAAAAGTTAATATTGAATAGTTCATGTGTAAAAATATAATCAAAATATAAGGAACTAAATCAAATCAAGTTAATATGTACCTATAATGTTAAATCAAAGAAACATGTTAATGTTCAACAAATCATGTATAACAAAAATTGAACTAAAATAGTAACTACTCAAAAAATTAAAAAATAAATACATTAAAAAATTCACAAATTATGTATATATCAAGTTAAATCCAAATAAACATGTGATATTGTGTAAATCATGGTTATTATTGATTACAAACTTTAAAAAAAATTATATATAAAATATGTTTAAAACTAAAAAATTACTCATTGAAGTTTCGTTTTCCAACAGATTTGAACAAAAATTAGATCAATAGAATAATGGGAATGCGGGCGGCAAAATGTATGGACTTGATTGTGCCGTGCGGATTAAATGGATTGCATTAGTTGAAATCAAATTAAATGGACACCAATTGGATTAAATGGATGGCATTAGAAGTGTTGTCTTGCAGTGGTGGAGCCATGAATTTATCTTGGTGGGGGAGCACTTTTAGAAAACAACATTTGAAAAAAAAAATTTCAAATGCGTTAACACTATTTTACACCTCCTTTACACCCGTCTTTGGGAACCATATAAAGATGATCCAAGGGCTGACTTTTTTTTTTTTTTATGAGGATATCATATTTACGAAAAATATTACATTGCTTTAAAATTTCTAACCCCAATGAAAATTGATTAGAATTTTTAAAATTTTATTAAATATAAACTATGCTACTTCTTCTTCTTTTTTTGTAATTTTTTAACTAACTTTTGATGAGGATAAAAGTTTTATATGAATTTAATCCTTGAGGATGAACTCAATGGTCAGAAGCTGGAGATCATATTCACTAAAAACCAGCCTTTGAAAAACTCCTAGTTCCATAAAAAGGTGTAAACTAAGTGGTGTGTATAAAGAATTGTCGTAGAGTGCAAGTTAAATTTTATAAAATAAAAGAGTAGAGAAGGTTTTAGTCTAATATTTTATGTTTTTCCCTGCTCAAGTCTACACCCCTTCTTATTGTACATTCAAATATAACACAATACATTTGAACTGCGGGGAAAGATGTCATCTGAAATAACCCTTATTCAAATATAACACAATACATCAAAATATTCCAAAGTCCAGCCAAAAGCATATAAATCTTTAGCAATTCCATAACCCTTACATGTTTGAAGTCCCCAACCCACTCACAACACTGTAGAGATCAACAAAGCAGAACATATATTCTGATCAATTCCCCAAAACAAGAGAGATCAGAAATCTAGAGAGAGGGGTCCCCTGCCTAGCTACCTAGAGCTGGAGGACCTGCTTCCAAGATGGTCTACTAGTGATATCATCCCACCAAGCACTCACATGCTTCCTGTCCCTTATCATGTACTCCTTCCCAATGTCATTCACCAAGTAGTGTGTGAAAGGTAAGTGTGAAAGATCAGCAAGACTGAAAAAATCACCAGCCAAATACTTGCTCTTTGACAGCCTCTCCTCATATATATCCAACACCTTCCCAAGCTTCTCTTCACTCTCAATCATAAGCTTCTCATCAGTTGGCAAACCCATCTTTGGATGGAAGATTAGGTGTAGTACTAAATTGTATATAGGTGGCTGATAATTCTGTCCTTCAACCTCTAACCATTGTTCTACTACTCCCCTCTCCTCTACAGTCTTCCCTAGTAAATCTGTCCCCTGTGTTTTGTACTTCTCCGCGTAGTACCTTATGATCGCCCTCGATTCTGCCCATCAATCAAAATTCAATTATAACATTACTATATGTTATGCCTAACCATGATTCTATGAGTGCAAGGATGATAAGTTAGTTTAAGATTAGCTCCATGAAAAGTTAGTTTAAAATTAGCAATAAAATTAGGATTTGTTTGGATTTTAAGTAGGGATTTTGTGAGGACTAGAGATTTGGTAGAAAACTAGTTAGAAATCATGTTATAAATCTAACTAGTTTTCCACCAAATCTTTAGTCCTCACAAAATCCCTACTTAAAATCCTCCATCCAAAACCATAGATGATCCATAAACCAAAATTCAGCCCTTGAATCATCTTCATAGGGTCTCAAAAACAAATTGGGCATTCTAATTTTGGGCAAACTATTCCTCCTCATTTCACATCGACGGCTTAATTTGATTATCCATTAGAAATGATCATTGATCTATGAATCAAAGGATAATATTTGTACTTACCATAGAGCATAAAGTCTCCATCTTGTATCACCGGGACTACTCCGAATGGCTGCATTTCGTAATATTTATTGTCAATTGAATTAGAAAAAAAAAAAAAAACACACATGATCAATTAAATATTGAAAGTGTTTAATCAAAATATCAAAGATTGATTTTTGAAGATGTAAATCTGATTTAAATCCAGATTTCGATCTTTAGAGTTCAAATTAAATGTTTAATTTATAAGAAAAAAAAAACAAATATTCTAATGAAGACTAGAAAGAAAATTGAAACAGTAATTAATTAATAAAAAAGTTAATTAATTAATTTTAAAAAAAGGTGGATTGAATTATTACTTACTTGTAATTTGAGGAAATCGGGTTGCTTGTGCTCTCCCTTCATGAAATCAATGGGTATGATCTCGAATTCGACCTCCTTTTCGATCAAGCAAGCGAGGACTCGCCTCGACGCCGATGCGATAGCCGGTCCGTACACCTTCACCACCATTGTTGATTAATAATTAATAATCTCAGAGTACTCAGAGCTAGCAGGTAATTGAAACTTAACTACTCAATGCAAATGAGATGTTTTGAGGAGGCTAGGGTTGTATATGTACTAGTGTTTATCAGCAGCAATTACCTATTGTACCGGTTTCGTTTTAGGTGTACGGGCAGTGTAGAACTTTGGGTTCAGTCAGTCAGTGTTAGTAGGGTATAAGTTTGCCGGTAACATGATATAATAGGCAAGAATCTCGTGGGAGTTCAGAGTTGTGTATTAACCTTCCTTCTTTACTTTGGGAAGACGACAGAGTGTTGGATGACAGGTCGATTCCCCTTTCTTTATTTGTTAAACATGCGTGTGGAGGTTACATACTAAGAAGAGATCCCATGAGTCATCCTCCACTGTAACTAATGTGTTTTGCTTACGTGGACTTGTTTCTAGTTCACTAGTAATTTGGTCCATTTTCAAGATTACCTGTTGGGGCCGGGGATCTAATATCTCTATTTCCATTATATTTGGGGTGATGTTAATAGAGGATTTGATTTGGTTGGGAGTGGCAGGAGGGAGGGGTGGATTAAATTCTCTAAAATAGTTAGAGGTGGTTTTAGTTTTACTAAAGGTGAGTTGGTATATTTCCACCCAACCCTTAAAGCACTCCAATCCATCCATGGCTCTCCAAACAACTGACCTTCTCTTCTCTCTCATTTCTCTCTAACAGTTTCTGTCTCTAAAAACCTTCTCTGGTTGAATTTTCAATGAAATTTCTGCCACCTATAGTCAAATGTTCAATGAATTTCGACCACCTCTATTCTTTCTGATGGTTGTATTGCAATTGAGCCCACTTGAATATGTTACAGGTTTTCAGGGTCTCAGTTCCTATCTCTTTACTTAATGAACCCTCCCTCCTATCCCACTCACTAACATTTATTTCCTCAACTACCAGTTCAAACCAACAATCGAGATGGGGATCGGATTCCTCTTTCGAATTAGGCTCCTCAAGTAGAACTTCAGTTGTATCTTCATCAATATTTTTATTATAGTCCAACCATAAATAGTAGAATCAATGTTATCAAAACTGGATCGGACTGGTGGTCCGACCAGAATTTTATATTTTTCTGTTCGGTCTAGGTCAAACCGGTTTGGATTTGAGAGCCGGCGATCTGATTGGAACCGATGGTCGAACCATCGAACCCCATCAATCGGTTCTTTCATAATTCCGATTTTGCAAGCTTTTTTTTTAAAAAAAAAAAGTAAAAAACGTACCAAAACAAAGAGATTAGGTATAGTTTTTTAGATAATGAAGGGATATATTCCTACTCAACTTTAGAAATTGAAGACAATTATGTTGATGATAATGACTATTTATCTATATATTTTTTTATTTTTACCTTCTAAGATTTCTTATATTTTTTTAAAAAAAATTTATTTATAAAATTATTTAATAAATAGAACCGGTCCAACCGAATCAAACCTAAGTCCAACTAGTTTTGAAAAATTTCACTTCGATGACCGGTCCGATTTTAATAATATTGGGTAGAATTTTTAAACTAATTCAACCACTCATAGTCGAAATTTTAGTAAAATTTCAACCCCATATGGTCGAATTTTTAGTTTTCAAAAAGTTCATCCTTGAGTGATCAAAATAAGTACGAAAATGAGATTTTTTTTATTTGAATCAAACAAGTTTAAAAAATAAAAATAGGTTATGAAACAGTTGTCTTATCTCATTTTAGTTTGATTTGAGAGCCTTTCTTGGGATTTGAGGAAACCAAACACTCATCCCCCCTCTTCCCAAATCAAATCTTCTACTAACTTCACCTTAACTACATAAAGGGTTGTGTTAGCCAGCAGCATGGCTCAATGCAGCCGCATGAGCCAGGAGAGAAAATTGGAAGGGGAGGGGGAGCTGCCACAAGAGGTGGAGCTTTAGTAATCTCCTCACAATTATTTTAATTTTTTTTAAATAATTTAAAATAAGAGATATATTTAGTATCCTATTTTATTTATTTAAACTTGGTTTACACTTTCAAATGGAGTCGACTCAAGGGCTGATTTTTTTTTTACTATGATCTCTTCAACTTTTAGATTATATTAGACTATACATCGTCACCAGTTGACTCACATAATATCCATTTTATTTACATTGGGTTTACACTCTACGTACACCAGTTCTAGGGCTTACTCAAATATAATCTAATGGCTGATTTTTTGTACAAATAGTCTCCTCAATGTTTAGACCACATCAGTCTAAGATTGGTCTATATGTGGGATCACATGCAATCTTATTTCTTTTAATAATAATACGCTGTATAGTTTGACAACTCACATAGGGTAAAATGAGTTTGTCACAGGCGAAGTGTGTGTGTGGAGTGCACGCGAAGTGCACAGGAGGATAAATGCGTGTAGCGCGTTTGGACATCCAACTCACACACGCAAAGTGCATTTGAGGAAGATGGACAACCAAGTGTGAGGGGTTCGTTGTAAGAATAATGTTCGATTCACAAAATTGAACCACAATAACATTTAAGAACACATCAAAAGAAAGAAAAAAAAGTCAATTTTATGCCATAGTTCAAGAACTTGAACTAAGGTAGTCCTCAACAATTAACCGGCATAATAAAAGAAAGTGTGGTGATTTTTCAAACGAATTTATGTATTACATTCCACTCCTCAATATTGGAAACTAATTAACGATTAGAACAGTTCTGGTACTAAAATATGTTGGGTTATAACGGCCAAAAAAAAAGTTAGCGGTCCCACATGGCTGCGGGCCATATATTTGGCCGTAGGCCCACTTTGACCGCGCAGATTGTTTGAGCCACAAAAATTTTCAGAATGATGGTTTAGTGTTTATGTGGGCTAAAAACAAGAAAACACGGGGAATTGGGCTATTTTTAATTTCATGGGTATTTGTAGTCTACAAACTGCGAAATCAGGCCATTGTAAGCAACACTAAATTGCATATGAGATATTAGGTTCATATGCATGACGTAACACGTCTATGCATCCAACCTCATGCACGTTATTATTAACGTGTCATGGATACACTATCTCCACCTGCATTTCATTAACACACCACGTCACTCTACAACAACATGAAGCATTAGAGTTCAAGATCAACATAAACACATGTCAATAAGATTGAAGATCAGTTGGAGATAAAGCTCGTTACCACAACCACAACAACTTATATTTCATATTTTATTATCTCTCTTAGTTAGATTAATTAGATTTAGTCTTATCTTTCCTTGTAATCTGTTTGTACATCCATTATTTATATGAATAATTCCCACGCCTCCCACCAGGAGGAGAAGACTTACACAACAGAGACTCTTAATTTAATATGGTATCAGTGGTCTGAGTTCTTAACACGCCTTCCGAGTATTTACTTTTTTTTATCTACGCATGCCTTTTTTTTTCATTCCTTTCTCCATGGCTGACGAATCCTCCACCGCCTCTCCTGTCACGCCTTCTTCATCCGTCAGCACTAAAGTGAATGATCCTTATATAATCCATCCCTCTGACCATCCCACAACTATTTTTTTACTCCAGCCCTAAACGGTGATAACTACGGCACCTGGGTTAGAGGCATCACGAAAGCTCTTCGTGCCAAGGATAAGCTTGGATTTGTTGATGGTTCCATCCCACCACCCACCGATCCACTCTTCCTTCATTGCTGGAATCGGTGTGATGATTTGGTGGGCAGTTGGCTTCTCAACTCTGTCTCTGCAGAGATCAAGGCAAGCATCGTCTATGCCATTACTGCTTCCGATATTTGGAATAATTTTAAGGATCGCTTTGCTCAATCAAATGGCCCTAAAATCTATCAACTTCGTCAAGCCATTTCTGATCTGAAACAAGACTATCTTATTGTTTCTAACTATTACACTCGCATCAAGTCCCTTTGGGACGAGTTAGATTCTATCCAGCCACTTCTCACTTGTGGTTGTAATAATGCTCGTCTTGCTATGAATCGTCACTATCAAACACGCGCCATAGAATTTCTGCAAGGTCTCCATAGTCGGTTTGATAATATTCGAAGCTAACTCCTTATGCGTGAGCCTATTCCGATTGTCCAGAAAATACACAACCTCATTTGCCAAGAAGAAAATAATCAGGAAATTCATTCAGGCTCGGTCCCTGTGATCGATTCTGCAACTTTACAACTCAACCGTGCTGACTCACGAATGCCTCGCCCGTCCACTGGCACAAACGTCCACGTCCTTACTGTGAACATTGTAATCGTCAGAGCCATACCAAGCAGACTTGCTACCGTCTTTATGGGTTCTCTCTGAGAAATAGAGATGCGCCGCCCATCCCTACTGTTGTTGCTGCTCCAAATGCTTCCGCTACTTCTTCCGCCTCCACTTTAGCCATACCTGCTCCTACGCTCACACCTGATCAGTACACTCGTCTTCTTACTATCCTCCAACCTGGCCAGCCTTCCGATCATGACGAAATCATCCCAATGGGAAACCTAACAAGAAAGGTTCTCTCTACCTATCAGTTTACTTGGGTGATTGATAGTGGTGCTACTCACCAAGCATGCTCTTCGCTAAGTTATTTTTCTACATATCGCCCTGCTCCTAAGGCTTTATCTGTCTAACTTCTGGATGGTAATCGTGCATCCGTTACTCATATTGGCACGGTCATATTTTCTACTGATTTATATCTTCATGATGTCTAATACATACCAAATTTCAAGTTTAATCTTATCTCAGTTAGTCAATTATCAAAATCTCTATAATGTCATGTTCGTTTCTCACATGATACTTGTCTATTTCAGGCCCAGTTGACGATGCGGGAGATTGGTCGGGGTGACCTCGTTGTCGGGCTATATCATCTTCGTTTGCCTTCCGTATTTTCGTTTCGTCATAATAAGCCATTTGATGTTTAGCATTGGCGCCTAGGCCACCCGTCAATAGGACGTTTTCAATTTTTGATTAGACAATTTTCTTATATTCAGTCTAGTTTAGATCATCTCTGTGGTGTATGCCCACGAGCCAAGCAGCCTCATCTGCCATTTAATAAAAGTAGTTCTATTTCTTTTTGTCCTCTCGAACTTGTGCATTGTGACATTTGGGGACCATTTTCGGTCCCCTCTTTATCTGGCGCAAAATATTTTCTGACTATTGTAGATGACTACACTAGATGTACTTGGGTATATCTCATGAAGGCTAAATCAGAGACTTTAAAATTTGTTGAATACTTTGTGAATTTTGTAACCACACAGTAAACACGACATATTCACAACATTTCCTCCGGATCCGGTGATATTTTTATCCCGTAATTACAAAAATTTCGTTCCGATAACGGGATGGAATTTTTATCTAACCCGATACAAACTTTCTTTCAATCCAAGGGTATACTACATCAACATAGTTATGTCTCAACTCCATAACAAAACAGTGTTATGGAACGTAAGCACCGCCATCTCCTCGATGTTGCTAGGGCTTTACGATTTCAAGCAAATCTACCCTTGGACTTATGGGGTGAATGTGTTCTCACGGCAGCTTATTTAATAAATAAACTACCGACTCCTGTTCTATCACACAAATCCCCTCACGAAATGTTATTAGGCACTCCTCCTGACTATTGCATGCTTAGGGTGTTTGGATGCCTTTGTTTTGCTACAAACACATCCACCAAACACAAATTCGACCACCGTGCTAAGCCTGGAGTTTTCATTAGTTATCCATTTCATCATAAGGGTTATCAAGTTTATGATATTTCTACTAAAACATCTTATGTTTCATGTGACGTCATTTTTCATGAGGATGTCTTTCCCTTTCAAGATGACCAGCTCCCTCACACCCTAGCTGAAAGTCCACATCCAGATCCTCCTATCCAGCCTTACTCCTCTCCTATTTACTCACACCCTTCTCCAATAGGTGTTGTATCCAACACCCCTTCAATCGGCTCTCTTTCCCAACCATCATCGGACTCTCCTCGGACTTCACCACTGTCCTCATCGGATTTAACCCGATCTATAGGTCTGCATTTTTCTACCCTTGCCTCATCTTCTTCTCCTTTACCTTCTTCGTCGTCATCTGCTCCCTCTCCACCATCGGTATATAATGGTGATGCTGCCCCTCCTCCACTGTTAGCTACTGTTAGCCCTCCACAACCAGTTTGCGATAGGAGACCTCCTCCCTATCTTAAGGATTATATGTGTGCTATTTCGGGATGCACATCTTCACATCCCTATCCACTCACAGATTACTTGGATTTTGATAAATTCAAACCACCGCATCGTATATTCCTTGCTCAAATCCTCACAACGACAGAACCAAGTTCTTTTACTCAAGCAATGAAGTCCTCACATTGGCGTGAGGCTATGGCAAAGGAAATTTTAGCCCTCGAACAAAATAACACATGGACGTTGCAACCTTTACCACCGGGCAAGAGAGTCATTGGATGTAAATGGATCTATAAAGTTAAATTTAAATCTGATAGTTCGGTTGAGCGGTATAAGGCTCGCCTTGTTGCCAAAGGATACACTCAGACTAAGGGTACTGATTTTTATGATACGTTTGCCCCAGTCGCAAAATTAGTAACAGTTCGTGTTCTTCTAACTATTTCTTCTGTTAAGGGTTGGTCTTTACACCAGCTCGACGTCAACAACGCCTTTCTCCAAGGTGATCTTGATGACGAGGTCTACATGTCCTTTCCCCCTGGTTTCAAACGCTAGGGAACATCTCATGTTTGCAAACTTAATAAGTCTCTGTATGGTCTTAAACAAGCATCTCGACAATGGTTTGCAAAATTCTCTTCCACCCTCACTAGTCTTGGTTTTACGTAATCCATCGTCGACTATTCTTTGTTCACACTTCACGATGGCTCTATTACTACGTTTGTCCTGGTTTATGTAGATGACATCATCATTACTTGTAATAATGACGCATCTATTCTACGCTTAAAAACTAAGCTTGCACACATATTTTCTATAAAGGACTTAGGTCGGCTACAATATTTTTTGGGAATAGAGGTATCCCGCTCTGACAAAGGCATATTTCTTTGTCAACGAAAGTATATTCTCAATATTTTAGTAGACTCTGGCCTTACTGGTTCACGTGTCTCTCCCTTCCCAATGGAACAACATCTCAAGTTGTCTCCAACTGATGGTACCCCACTCTCTGACCCTAGCCAATATCGACGCCTCATTGGTCGTCTTCTTTACCTAACTGTTACTCGACCGGACATCACCTTTTCTGTCAACTACTTAAGTCAGTTTATGCAAACTCCACGATCTCCACACATGGATGCTGCAAATCGTGTGCTTCGATACCATTGTTCATGGGTTACTACTTTCCTCTTCTAGCCCTCTCCGTTTACAAGGTTTTACCGATTCGGATTGGGCTGGTTGTCCTACCACTCATCGTTCCACGACTGGCTATTTCACAATGTTAGGTAATAGCCCCATCTCTTAGAAATCCAAGAAACAACCCACAGTCGCCCACTCCTCCGCTGAGGCTGAATATTGCTCTCTTGCTAATCTCACAGCTGAACTACAATGGTTACAATACCTATTTTTTGATCTCCGTATTCCTATTCCTCGGCCATTCTCTGTCTTTTGCGACAATCAGGCAGCCATTTATATTGCGGAAAATCCACTTTTTCACGAACGCACAAAACATATTGAACTTGATTGTTACTTTGTTCGTGAGAAACTACAAACTAATCTTATCCGTCCTCACTATATTCGTTCGGCTGATCAATTAGCTGACATCTTTACTAAACCGCTAAATGCGGATCAATTCACTCGCCTAGTTAGCAAGCTGGGCATTCGGTCCCTCTCCCTTCCTGCTCCAGCTTGAGGGGGGTATTAGGTTTACATGCATGACGTAACACGTCCATGCATGCAACCTCATGCACGTGGTTATTAATGTGTCATGGATACACTATCTCCACCTGCATTTCATTGACACACCACGTCACTCTACAACAACACGAAGCATTAGAGTTCAAGATCAACATAAACACATATCAATAAGATTGAAGATCAGTTGGAGATAAAGCTCGTTACAACAACCACAACAACTTGTTTTTCATATTTTATTCTGTATCTCTCTTAGTTAGATTAATTAGATTTAGTCTTATCTTTCCTTGTAATCTGTTTGTACATCCATTATTTATATGAATAATTCCCATGCCTCCCACCAGGAGGAGAAAACTTACACAACAGAGACTCTTAATTTAATATGAGAGTCGTTTTGTATGGTGCTATATATTTGTACTCTGACCATTAAATAAAACATTGGATCTCTCCTAGCTGTGGACATAGTCAATTTTGCCGGATATATGTACAGGCTTAAATGTACAGGTTAGATGTACTGTAACACCCCAAATTCTGAATCACGGGTAAATTCCGAATTTAAGATTCAAAATTCTTGTATTAACTCATCATAAAGGAAAACCAGTCTATATATATATATATATCTTTCTTTATAATTGTACGTAAATGTAGAACATATCATGATGAATTAAGTAAGACATGCACAAAAGTTTAACTTTACTATGATGGTTAAAACGTCATGCACAAAAAAAGTAATTAACTTTATGGTTCAATACTAGATATTTAACCACAATATTTTAATTCACGTAAATATCCATGAAATGCATCTTGTAATCTAATAATTATACATTTGTGGACTCCTACCCATTTTTCTTAAGGCAATAGTGGAGGGTACCTGCAAAACAAAAGAAAACACTTCGACGCCCAAGTTAGTACTGTACCATTTATAGGAAAAATAAATAGTATACTTTTTGCTCATGAATGGTCAAATGTTTACAATTTTTGAGAATATTTTATGTTGAACCATCATTACGGCTGCCTACGTACCCTTTAGGGATCAAGCATCACGTAGTTCATAACTTTAAACAAAATACTTTCAGCTAGGTCTCTATTACAGTTCAACAAATTTGAATAAATTAAAACTATAGTAAATAAACTTAAAAATTATCAAATTTTAATTTAAACAAGATATATTTGTCTAGTTTTCGACACATCAAGCGGATCCTTAATCAGATCTACGATCAAAGAGAAGTAACCAAATTATCAAATATATACCAAAAATTCTACTCAGGTAAGGACTTGTCTAAATGAGATAGAATTTAACCAAGGCGAATCATAAATCTAAAAATAGTACTGGTAACCCTTTACCTTTTTTTATCATATATATATGTATATATTAACAAATAAATATATGAAATATTTACTAATCCAACGGTAGATCTTTGGTCCACACCCTTCAATTAACCAACTACTTAAAATTTAGAGTAGCAACTCCAGCATGGTTTTCATGATGGATCAAGGTCTTTCCTTCACCAAGTGACCTGAAAATTTTATAGTAGTATTTAATATATCCCATAACACTTGTATAAAATATTAGACAGATCCAACGATACGTTTGAGAGTAATGAATTTCTCATTTCGAACTCGATATTTTTGTTCTTCTAACAAAAATGACGATTTTTATTGTGATTGGAGTACTTAAACTTCTCCAAATAAGCTGATATTTTAACCAAGTATAATTTATTATCTCATCTACATCATTCTCAATTTTTAAGACCATCCAACGGTCCAATCTTGAGCAATGGCTAATTTCTTCTTCTCTCTTTTCTTCCTCCTTAGAGTTATTCCAAGGAGAATTAATAGCTCCTCCTTTGACTTGCTTCCAAATCTAGTATAAAAACACTAATTTTGATGTTGAAAATACTTATTTCTAATTGAAAATCTCTCTTTTTATTTCTCTCTTCCTATTTCTCTCTTCTTTCTTATCTCCCTCCCCCTTCCTTGTCTTCACAAACTACCTCTTTATATAGGTGAAAATGGAATCATAAGTTGGTGGATAAAAATAAAATTAATGGTGGTGGATTAGCCACTACAATGGTGGACTAGCCACAACTTAGTGGTGGTAGACTAACCATCATACTTAGTGGTGGTAGTGATTGTAGTATATCTACCACTATCTAGTGGTAATGGAGGTGGATGTTAGAAAAAATCTTTATTATTATTATTCTTAGTCAAATATTTAATAAAAATAGTAAATATTAGATAAATTTTTGTGTACCAAAACTTTGATGTGGCTTATGTCCCTAGTTTAATGATTTGAAGACATATACCAATCAAAATGATCTTGTGGATTAAATCAAAAGTTTTCAGTGAATAAACATTATTCCTTAATAAATTATCTATATGTACATATTATACTATAATGACCATAACTCCTAGACCATAAGTCCGAATATCACCAACCATACCATTCTGAAAACTAGATTCAAAGAGTACAACTTCACCAGAAATAGCCCAAGGTCAATTTAGATCATAAAATGTCTAAAAATGAGTTTAAAATATACTGATGAATATATATACGAAAATATAAATAATAACCTATAAAATGTTGAGTTGTCTTAACCCAAAACAAGTAAAGATGGGCTTAGCCCATTTAACCCATAGTTTCATTGCCAAACCCATTACCTGAATTATTGGGTTAGCCCATCTAACCATACATAAATATGTATATATATAGATTTTATTACAAAAGATGACTACACAAAAGATAATTCAATTTAAGATAAATTCATAATACTAGTTCTCGGACCCAAGAATTTGAACTCAAAAATTCAGGGTATTACATGTACAGCCTCTTGTGGGGCCCACATGAGGTTGACCTAAGGGTTGAGATTTTGTAAAAATGTTCTCCTTACCATGTAGATCATTTTTACCAAAAATAAGTCAAATCTAAAATTTTTATCCCCACTAAAAGTTGTCTCTGTTTCTCATCGTTCATTTCTCACCGTTAATTTTTAATCAAATTCCGATCAACTTTTGGTAGGGCTAAAAGTTTTAGAATTGTCTGATTTTTGGTGAAGATGATCTACATGATGAGAAGAACATTCTAATAAAACATCGGTCCTTAGATCAGCCTCATGTGGGCCCAATAAGAGGCTGTACCTCTAACCTATACATTTAAACCTGTACATATATCCGGACTCATAGTTATATTGCATCAAATCAGTTGTCAACTGTTATGATAGTGCACAATTGAGTCTAGTGTTTTTACACCACATAATATGTGCCGAACTCATATCTGAAAATACGGTTCATAACTTTATATTTTGTTTAATTCGAGATATGTGCATAGGTTTCCATTATATATATCCACAAGATAGTTAGCATTCAATTACCGATCTCATGAAAAATAAGTTCACTGTAAAAGAAAAATACAAAGAAAGAAATAAATAAAAATTAATATATTGACACGTCATAGTTGCAAGCATTATTCGTAATAAAATAGTAGATGATGATTGCACGTGTCGTATGTATCGTATGTACGTATGTAGGACAGGAAAGAAGTATTGGACCGTCTAAGGGCAAGTTTAGTGGAGTCCAAGAATCTATAGATCTATGGATCTATGGATTTTCATCTTCATGGTGGGATGCAAGAATCTAAGGATCCAAGCAACTTTCCATTAATCAATGGATCCTTAGTGGAATGATCATCTGATCGTCAGAAGTTCTAAAACAATCATGTCGTTTAGACCATCTGATGATCTAAACGATCATCAAATGATCCAAACGATCGTTTCATTTGTCGTAGAGAAGTAGAGTTAATATTTGTACGTTTAATTCAAAACCTTTTGAATTGTTAATATTTAATTCAAAACTTTTTTTGTCTATGTGGCACCCACACTCAAAATTTTCACTATTCAACCTTCATTTAAGAATCTATGGATCCATAGGTTTTTAGATTGGACTTTTAGATTCCCACTACCCTTGCCCTAAAGTCTATCTAAACAAAATTGTAGCACATGTGACAATGTAGTGAATTAATGATTAAGATTCAAAATGGGCCTTAAAGGCCCACCCGCCTTTGAGTTTCGCCCACAATGTCGGCCAATTTGGCTTGGTAAGTGATTTCATCTTGATCCAAGTTCCATTCGGGCCTCCTCCCAAATCTGATTCCGGAGGTGAGTAAATTTGCAGGACCCCTTTTGGGGTTGGTAGGAAGTAAAAAAAGATAATTTTAACCTATTTTTATCAACAAAAAAAAACTGTTTTACCCTTTCTTAACTTGAACCAAAATTTAAATCCCTGAACACTTGAACCACTAGAAACGGTTCAAGCAGGGGTGGAGACAGAAAATTATTGTTAGGGGGGCCAATTATACTTCCATCCAATTTTTCTTAGTAACATAGCACTTCACTTACTCTTACAACTTGTTTACACCAACATTATAGGGCCTACATAGAGATGATGTAAGGATTCAATAAAAAAAATATGATGTAATAGTTGATTATTCGTATAAGGATGGTTTCTTCATCCTCCAAATCACCCTATAATAAATCAAACAATTTAATTAAAAAATTTATGACCACCAAAAGTTAATTAAAATTTTAAGTTTTTTAACCCATCCATTTTTACCCTTAATTTTTGAGAAGGTTAGAAAGGCATGATTCATTATGAGGATTATCTACATAGTAAGAAGATCATCCTCGCAATAAATCAACACTTGGTTCATTTCCATGTGGGTCTGACCTACCGGTGTAGACATAGTGGAAGAATGTGTTGCTATGTTAAAGAAGAAAAGTTAAAGATAATATTTAATGTCTTCCTGATTATTAAACTGTAACTAGTTTAGGCACCATGCATAGTAAAATGTGTAAATTAAATTTTTTTACAGGGTACATTAATAAAGTTACATAAAGTTTATAATATATAACAAGGGTAGGGATTCACAAGGCTTGGGGGGACCATGGCCCCCCTAGGCCTCAATGTGGCTCCGCCCCTAGGTTCAAGTTAAGAAAAGGTAAAACAGTCTTTTTAGATAGAAATGAGTTAAAATTAATTTTTTTTTTAAAAAGGTTTAAAAACTTTCAATCGACCCCAAAAAGGAAAAACTATGTGAGGGTAGTTTGTTCATAAAATACTAGAAAAAATGAATGAGTGCACTAACAGATAAGAGGACGGAAACCATAAGATTGGGGAAATTTCCATCATTCCCGCGTGTCTTTCCGGATTTTCTCCACGGTAACTTAAAAGCCATTTTTGTACTAGTGTCTAATCTCAACTCTTGTGTAGTCAAGAACCTCAGTAGTCTTACACTTACCCAATCATATCTAAGAGCATCTTCAATGCAAATATCTTATAAGACAATGTCTTATCTACGTGGCAACAAAATCTTCACAATAGAAATTATTAAAAAAAATGCATCTCCAATACAAATGTCTTGGGAAGACTTTTTAACTTATGTGGCACTTAATTTTTGAATGGTCAACTTATTTTGTTTAAAAAGTAACTAAAAGTTTTAGAGGGAAAAAAAATTGCTGATGTGGACCGTAAGATATTTTGAAGATGAATATGTCTAGAAATTGACATTCTACTTCACAATGTCTAGAATAACTACTGCCACATCATCATCACATACTTTCATCACATTAGCATTGGATAAGGTGTTTTTTAAAGAGAATGTCTATTTATCCTACATGGCAGTCTTATTTTACCACATTCACATTAGCATTGGAAATCCTCTAACCTCCTTATACTATAGGATGAACATCCAATTCGCTATGGCTTTCCCACTGGCTTATTGTTTTATCTTTAAATTTAAGGAAGATTTTGGAGCGTTGTTCAAAAAAATATTTGTACATTTTAATTTCTTCAAATGCTTTTTCATTTTTGATTTTTTTAATTCTCATCTTTTTTAATTATATTTCACTTTAGGGAGAACGGCTAGAAACCCAAAATGAGTTTATTTCTAGGTTTTATCCCCGAATGACCCCCTTTTGGGGTCGGTAAGAAGTTTTTAGAGTTTAAAAAGATAATTTTAACCCATTTTCTACCTAAAAAGACCATTTTACCCTTTCTTAACTTGAACCTCCAAAACTTGAATCCTTCCGCGTGAACACTTGAACCACTAGAAATATGGTTCACATCAAATGTTCAAGTTCAGGGGGTTCAAGTTTAGGGTTAGGAAAGGGTAAAACAATCTTTTTAGATAGAAATGGGTTAAAATTATCATTATATAAATTTTTTCGAACTATGTTACTAAAAATTATAGGAAATTGGGCGGAAGGCCCAATTTCATGTTCTTTCTTATTTTTAGCCCACCAACCTTTTTAGGTTGAGTTAAAACCCTTCACACATGTGTATTTTATGTTTTTAACCCTTGTAGTTTTGTTTAAAGGACAAATTTTATTTTTATTTTTCCGTGCCCCTATCCTTTTCATTTTTTTTTGCTTGATTAACAGTTGAACAAATTTGAAAAAGGATCTCGTTCTTCGTCGAATTTGCCCAATACTTTGGTGTTTGATCTCTTTGGATCATATTCTTTATCGAATCTGCACCTTAGTCGAAGCTTTAGGAGGTTACAAGATTATATCTATGTTCAGTTAGGGTTTCTAGTTTGGTTTTTATCTCAAATCACCATTAAAGCTTCGACTCAAAAGCTTTGACTTTTTTAAAAACTCTAAGAAATTCAGATCTTTCATACAGTGTGTCTTTTTCTTTTCGTCTTCGTCTTCTTCTTCGTCTTCGTTTTTTTTTTGGGTTTCATTCGTTAGTTTTTCAACCTTTACGAAGAGGGTTTCAGTGTGTTTTATGCACTATTTGATGAGTTCAATGCTTTAAACAAAAGGGTTTCAGTGTGTTCAATAGTGTTTCCACTTGGAAAAATTAGCCAAAAACTCCTACTTGAAACGTATTTTAAGATTTAGCCCAACAAACATTGTCATTTAGTCTAAGACCCTTGGGTAACTGACTAAAACACAACCCTAAGTCTATAAATTACATGCACTGAAACCCCCAGGGGCCTTAGACTAAAAGAAAACGGTTGTTGGGCTAAAACCTAAAATATTTTTCAAGTAGGGGTTTTTGGCCAAAATCCCCTTTCAACTTTTACAAAACACTGAAACCCTTGTATGCAATAGTGTGCCAACTAGTACAGTGTACTGAAACTCTCTCACTGCATTAATCAAGGTCTAAGATGTGGAATGAGTCTAATTGTGTCCCTTATTAATACAGTGCATTGAAATCCTCTTACTACAGGGTTTTAGTGTGTCTTAATCAAGATCTAAGATGTAGAATGAGTCTAAACAAACACGGAAACTCTATAGGAAGAGGGTTTCAGTGTGTGCAATTGTGTTCTAACTAATACAGTGCACTGTGTGCTAGTCAAGGTCTATGATGTAGAATGAGTCTTAACAAACACTAAAATCCTTTAAAGGGTTTCAGTGTGTGCAATTGTTCCCAACTACTATAGTGAGAGGGTTTTAGTATGTGCAATGAGTGTCCTTGCAACCAATACAATACACTAAAACTCTCTCAATCAATATCTAAGAAGTTTAATGAGTATAAATACTGAACCCCTCTAGCTAGAAGGTTTCAGTACATGTTAATCAAGGTCTAAAAAGTTGAATGAGTGTAATCAAGCTAGAGGGTTTCAGTGTTAACAATTGTGTCCCAACAAATACAGTGCACTGAAACCCTCTTTCTATAGGGTTTCAGTATGTGTTAATCAATATTGAAATCATCTCCATCGAGATTTGAACACTAATGGTCAATGATGCGTAGAGAGAGAGATTGAGACTGTAGATCAGTGATGGAGAAGAGTTGCAGATTTGATTTTTTGAAAATCCGGTAGAAGTTTGATGAAGGTGGACTGGTAGAGTTGCAGTTCCAGCGACGGTGACTGGTAGAGTGCAGTTCCGGCCATGGTGACAGAGAAGAGTTACAGATCCGGTGACGAAGATGGAGAAGAAACTTCTTTTTCTTTCTATTCTTCTTTTTTTGTTGGATGGGTTTTTTAGCCATTTCTCTTCCCACACATGTGGTTTTTAACCCTATATCCTTAAAACCAAAAGAAAAGGTTGGATGTCCTGCATCCTAACCTTTTTTCAATGCAAGGGTTTTTAACCAAAACCCTGTAAAAATTATATTAATGTTTTTGCATTTAAATAAACTATTTTTGCACAATAAATAGGAAATTACTTTTACAACTATTATTTTTATCTAAATTGCATCCAAATTCGAATTTGTGTGTTTCAAACTAGGTAACATCAAAATTTAATTTTTAGTTTTAAGAGATATAATGTTTTGAAGTTTAAAAACAAAAAGATAACTAAATTTCTCTCTCCAACAGTTGTACATATTCACGTTGAAAAAGAATAAGAGAAGGTGATTGAAGAAGATAAGAACGGCAAAAGTGGAAGACTAAAAAGTAATGAATGGGCTAAACATACGTAAGAAAGTTTTAAAAGACTAAATAGACTAAAAAAATGGCTTCAAATTTTTTTTTCAACCTTGTTGAAAAGCTTGTGGAGTAAACGGAAAAACAAAGCTACATACTGGTGGGGTTTTAGCCATTTTCCCGTTATTTGATATAATACAATTTATTTTTTAGTTAGTATCTTAGTTCAAAATGTGGTTGAAATAAATGTTATTGGCATTTTGTGTTGGAAAAAATGTAGGAACAGTAATGGAAAACTTGAACGGTTTAAGAACTCCAAGGCATGTAAATGCTGTCTTTTAAACAATCTTTCACCCCTATAATTGCACCAGGGTATACGAAATATGTTTTCAGTATACAATAGAGTTTAACCGTAGGATTTGTGAGTTCGAATGTGCAAGATTCGATCACAATTCAAGAACACTCTTTTTGATCTCTGATAATGCCAAGAATACTCTAACTTTACTTTGGTTTACTTAGGAATTCGAAGTGTATTGAGAATGGCTAAGAAACTATGTATTTATAGCCTTGGAAGCACCATTTCGGAGCAAAAATGGTGACTGTTATGAACTAGTGTGAGTGGGTATTGATACCCACTGAATAGTTATCGATACCCATTCAAAAAATGACTTCAGATCACCTTGGTATCGATACTAGTATGAGTGGTATTGATACTGGTGTGATCTAAACACTACCAGTCATACTATTCCAGTAGGTATCAATACTGACTTAGTCAGTATCGATACTAACCTCATCTGATGACTTCCCTTTGGCTAGTATCGATACCAACCTACAGTGACACCATCTCATTTTTGGAAAAAGATTAAGGCTCCAATAGCTCCTAGCGATGATGCGCACGTGCGAAGTGCAAAGTGCGCCACTAAAGCGCCCAATGCGCCTTAACCACCCAATCGCACTTTCGCACACGCACACGCATGTGTGCATGTGCGGTGGTGTTTTGCACTACCTTATCAATTCCAATGAGGACCCAACACTTAAAATATAAACTCTAATAAGTGTAGTCACTTATAAACCTCAACATTTCATATCTCCCAAGCAATGTGTGACTAAACCAAAGAAGAGCTAAAGATACAAACCCACCCAAACTATTTTGGAAATTTTATAACACTTTGATATGTAACCTTAGGTAAAACTCACATCTGAAAACTGACATGAAAGGGAAAGATTTCCCGAATGACTCATATACCCACTCATCCCTGAAAACTGACTTGAAAATGAAGGGTGCAGTTTAAGGATTCGTATACTCACGACTAATCTCTTACGATCGATATAAGATCATAACATTCCATGCTTATGGAATTGACATCCACAATGGCCCACACTATCATCACTGATATAATAATTGGTTGTTTCCTCAAGTAGCTTTTGCTCACCTACCACTATCAATGCAATGCATCTTAATCGAGCCTATAAGTTTTCTCATCTGTGCGGCGGTTTCATGATATTGTGTTTTAACTGTAATACTAAATGATATGTACAATTGAGTAAAACTCACTCTTGCAAACCAGGTTGCAAAAAATGGATGCCAAAAAACTTATTTATGTAAGATTTAATTTATACTTGGTCGAGGTCGGGTGGTAATACTCTTAGTGAATAGTTATGTAACTAGAAAAAGTTCAAAATTTAAAAAATTCATGTTAAGAGGTGCTCAAGTTTTTTTTTTATAGGAAAAACTAAATCACATTAAACAGATGCTGGAATATCAACCATTAAAGAGTTTACAAGACGAAGAGGTAGTGAAGTAGATAGCCACCAATTAATAATAGGGATCTAAAGGTGATGCAAAATAACGGGTTCAATTTCTTGAAAATTGAAAAGAACCACAGTTAACATTAAATAGAAAAAGAGAAGAGTGATTACTTATCGGATTTGATGGTCGAGGTTTGTGTTGACACAATGTCATTAAGACAAATTCATCTCTACAACGGTGCTGATGGTTCTATGGACATCATTTGTCTCCTAGGATACAACAATCTCATCATATAGAAGCAGCAATTCAAATATTTATGCCTGCCAAACTAACAATTACTTGTGCTCTCACAAACGACTCAAAAAAATACTCACAAAGAATTTGAAAAACTAGTGCAAAAATTGTTTATAAAAGCGAAGAAGAGGTAGGCTTATATAGAGTCCATAATGACTCTCCATAAATCACGTGTCTCCCTATAGAGACACATGTCTCATAGCCCTTAAAAGGTACACCCAAGAGACAGAACTCAACAAATAAAATTAAAATATTTTCACTCACAATTTTGGACCCCATGACGAGGACCTGATTCCAAGAACTACAAAAGGAGTTAGAAAATAGTGTGATAGTACATTAAGGTACAATAGAAGGGAACTAAAGGATGAATCCAACTAGAAACACTAAAGCTTCACTTTGATAGCGCGCATAGGGGGTTCAGAAAGGATCTGATTATAGATAGAGACTTAAACTTGTGCGGGGGTAGGGGAGAATGTAGCTAAGTGGATCAAGGCAGTGGATTGTGAATCGACCACGCACAGGTTTAATCAACCATTTGTTATGGTGACACAAGACAAACCTTTCCCAACTAGAAATAATTTTTTTGCAAGAGTCAATTCATTAAGAGGGTGCGAGTAGTCAATCCCGAGTACCAAAGAAGTCTTCCACCACCATAACCGAGTACTGAAGAGGTTTCCCACTGCCATGCCTGGTGCTACTAGCCGTTGGCCGACTACTGGGTAAAAAATACGTGTTATCAATCAAGCCGTAAATCTTACCACTGCGTAAATTAGCCAGACTACAGCCATAGATCCCATCATTCCTGCCTCAGTCACAGCACGTGGATACCTTATTTAGCATGTAGATACCACATTGACCCCCTTATAAAAGGTCAAGAGATGACCGATCTAAAACACAAGACATCTAGCCCAAAAACTATTGACTGACGACAGCTCTAAACTAAGCTCATTACTGATCTTTCCATCAGAAAACCCATTTATTTCCACAGATTACTAACGTTTAGTGCAAGACTTAACTAATCCCTTAACTGAGTAGACGGTCTATCGATCTGCAGGAATAAATCTCAAACAGGAGATACTCTAAACTTCGCACCTTTTGTTATTTATTATCCATTAAGCATTCTAACTTATTTTTTAAACGACTAATCACTATTTTATCTATCTTCTGACATTATTTTAGTGTTTTCGGACTATTAAGCCCCTACTTTCAACCATTTTCGTTCTTTTATTATTGTTGTTTATCTTAATCATCTTGATCTCTGAGCTGACTTACGCATCTTTTTGTTTTTTGGGCAAATTTAGGTTTAGACCCTAACTTTTGACCGGTTTTAAAGTTTGGACCCTAATGTTGTCCAAT